>NIVC01000558.1:0-387500 GCA_002269645.1 Macrostomum lignano | reverse complement strand
TAGATAGATAGATAGATAGATAGATAGATAGATAGATAGATAGATAGATAGATAGATAGATAGATAGATAGATAGATCGGTAGAATTCCCCATTGCCTTGCTCCCAGCTCAGATCCCGCAGTTCCCCAGCTAATTCTCCACAGAGGCCTCCAACGCTTGAAGGATTTACTCGCAAAGGCGGGATAAGTGCCCAATTATCGGTGCCCAAGATTCTCTCCCAACAAACCAGGACCTCCCAACCTCCGCGAGCGCCTCCCCAGATCGCTGTACCATCGATAAGCATCTCACAGCAGCAACAGTCACAGCCGGGCCTGATTTGCATAATTCCCATTCCGGTTTTACGCGACAAGTTTTGCCTGACACGTCAGACAAGGAAAAGTACATGCAGTCGGCCTGTTGAGGAAGAAACGACTTCTTGTCTTCGAGACGTGTCCTCTTCAAGTAACCACGAACGTGCCTTGGCTTTGGAAACTAATTAACAGATCAAAGCGCCATCAAAATGTAAATCAGCAGGTGTAATATTTAATTAGCAATAATAAACACTGACCCCCCAATCGTAAACAAGCCGTTTGGCATTCGTTTCTCGCGACTGTCCCTTTGTTTTGGAGTGTAGCCATAAATTATAATTGGCCTTTGAAAGTTTCCAAGCCGCTTGTAAGAGCTGGAGCTGCTGTCTTTGTTTTCGCAACGGATTGACCTGTAGATTTATATTTATGATTGTAAATCATTATCTCATTCTTCGGTTGGTTGGTCAGTTTTTTGGGGTTCCAAACTTCTTCGTTTATGCGCAGTTAAACAAAAAAAAAGTTTTGTCTTGAGCGACTTGTATTGATATTTGGTGGTCTGTACTGCGATTCTTTATTGGATTTTGAGAGGCGCCATTTTCTCATAGTATAAGAGGCGCATTTCTCAGGTATGAGAGGCGCAATATCTCAGGTATGAGAGGCGCTATTTCTCAGGTATGAGAGGCGCAATTTCTCAGGTATGAGAGGCGCCATTTTTTAGGTTATGAGAGGCGCCATTTTTCATTATTAGAGGCGCCATTTTTTAGGTTATGAGAGGCACCATTTTTCATTATTAGAGGCGCCATTTTTCAGGTTGTGAGAGGCGCCACTTCTCGGGTATAAGAGGCGCCTTCTCTGGATTAAAAACGGGGCACAAAGCGAGGCATGGCATATATCATCCGCACAGACTGTACCAATACCTGTGCAATAATATCACAGTGGCACAATATGATATAACAATAAACACAGCCAAAAATCTGCGGATTTTGCTATCCATAGATACAGAAAAAGCAAATTCTGAGGCACAGAAGAAATTATATATATATATAATAATATAGTGACCCCCTGCGGGAGCAACCGTAGAAGCCATAATAGAGGCTGGTCATTGGGAATTAAAGGCTGCTTGCTGCAACCTTCTTTCCATTTTTTCTTTTGCATTGCAGCCTCTGGCCATACCCCCTGCCCCCAGACTGGACCCTGCACCAGCGGCTAGATGCTGATAACCAATGCGAGCAATAAAAAAAACTTTCTTTTCCTTTGTTCCTCGGTGAAAGTGGCCGCTAGTTAAGCACGATGCGAGACTGCCTGCTTTGGTTTCAGTTTAATTGCGAGGTGTCAACGGGGCGTCAATATTCAGAGTCAAGTGGCGCCAACATCTAGAGCTAAGTGGCGCCAATATCCAGAGTCAAGTGGCGCTAACATCTAGAGTCAAGGGGCGCCAACATTCAGAGTCAAGTGGCGCCAATATTCAGAGTCAAGTGGCGCCAATATTCAGAGTCAAGTGGCGCCAATATTCAGAGTCAACTGGCGCCAACATCTAAAGACAAGGGGCGCCAGCATCCAGAGTCAAGGGACGCTAACATCTAGAGTTAAGTGGCGCTAACATCTAGAGTCAAGGGGCGCTAACATCTAGAGTTAAGTGGCGCCAACATCCAGAGTCAAGGGGCGCTAACATTCAGAGTCAAGGGGCGCCCACCATATTCAAAGTTATGGGGCGCCAAGATTGGGAGTCAAGAGGCCACCCCAGTGTAGCCGTGGGGATTTAGTCACGGAATAATTGCTGTGCTAATTAGTGCCAAAAAGGCTCTTACGTCATATCCCTTTCCATCTTCCCAGCCTCAACCTCTATACGAGTTTTGAATGAAGGCAGCTGACTTGCATCAACCGACATTTTTGGCATGTAGAAAATATCGCAGACTACGAATAAAGCCAAGAGCAACAGGTGGTCCAGGTGGCGGTCTAAGGAAAAGCAAGCTTCTCCACAGAGAGTCTTTGTTCTGCAGCTCGTTTGGCTCTAATTAAACTTTCCCTGCTAAACTTCCATACGAGTATAAATGCCCATCTATAGGTTTATCCAAAAAAACTTCATCCAGCGTGTTTTCCGGTGCTTATCTCAAACTGTCAATCTTAAATTTTGTAGTTGGACAAGTGGAAGCTGATCAAATTTATCAACAGGGCTCGGCTCATCTTTGATCAGTCCGGATGAGTCTTATGCACAGGAAGATAGTCAAATTGAGTAGAGTGCCTTCACTTTGTTCAACATAATTTCAAAACGGTACGCTCATTTGTTAAACTAAGAAGTCGTTCGAAATTTGAATAAATTCTGAATAAATTACTCAAATATCTAAATAATTTAAATATCCATTAAAATTTTCTAAATGGTTCAAATCTTAGTGAATTTGAAAAAATCGCAACGTTACCGAAATGGCCTACAAAAGTCTTACCTACTTCAGAAAATGCTTAAATTGAGCCCTCGATAAAGTTGAAATGGGGAATCTTCTACAGATAATTTGTTGGCTTCTAGTCCAAGTCTCTAGCGGTCCGTGCACGAAAAACGAAGCGGATATCCGACAATCACAATTTTCTTGTCCGCCAATGCAACGCTTTCCGTGATCTGTCGGATTTCTTTAGACTTCGTTTTGTTGGGGGCAACAAAGCCGGGGCTTACAGAGATTTTCTATTAATTTGCTCAGCCCCCCCCCCCCTGAGTCAGTGTGGGGTCATCCATGCCGCCAAGGAGGCCCAGAGCCAGCAACTTGGTTCGCCAGCTCCTGCCTTAAATCCTCAGAAATGCAGACAACTTTTTGGCTTGGCTCCAATTCTGCAGTTTGAGAAGTTCGGGGGGAGGGTTTGAGCACTAAATTCCCAAGCATCCCAACTACTCGTACACAAATGTGTTACGTTTGAGGTGGCACTCGTAATTTTGTGTATGGAAACTTGAAGTCGGCCTGAACTTGTCCAGTCTCTATATCTCTGTGGGTCTCCTTGACCGCAAGCCCCAGCCAAATTCAGCATTTAGAGAAAAAATCCTTTCCAAAGAACCAAAGCTAATCAGGGGACTGAAATCTTGTAAGCCAAAAGCAAAAGAGGAGCTTATATCGTCCGAGAGTCACCAATACTTAGCGCAACAACCCATGCCAGTATTGGCAATATAAAATACGAGTATATGTTGAGCTATACATACAGTATATATAGATTACATAATAACATTTTAAGCGGTAGCGTGCTCCGCACAGAACTCAATGTCTCAAATTTCATTTCTCTGCTTCGTCTATTATAACAAAAGCTGGGGTTCTTTTTTATAGAAAAAAGAAGACTTTGAAAAAAAACCGAAACACGGAAACTGCGCCCGCGATTGCGTCACTCCTGCAGGTAGCCAGCGGTCAAGAGAAAATCATTGCTTTTAATTTCTTGAGCTTAAACTGACTCTCCCTGTCTGCAGGGGGCCATATGGGCTGGGATTTTCTTTTTGCTTCAAAAAATGATCTCCCCACTCTCCTCTTTATCTTAAGCTTGATCTTTGAGCGAATTAAAACTCAATTGTGATTTTTCATTCCCGTGACACGGCATGTGATTAATTTCATTTTAATTCGTAACTATTGAGCACCGAAAATATTGGAATTGGCGCCACTTAAATCTCAGTTGGATTTGCGCCACTGAAAAACAAGTTGGATTTGGCGCCACCTGACAACCAGCTTTGGATTTGGCGCCACCTGACAACCAGCTTTGGATTTGGCGCCACCTGACAACCCAATTTAGATTTTGCGCCACCTGACAACCAGCTTTGGATTTGGCGCCACCTGACAACCAGCTTTGGATTTGGCGCCACCTGACAACCAAGTTAGATTCGGCGCCACTGACACTCCAATTTGGATTTGGCGCCACTGACAGCACAGTTTGAATTCGGCGCCACTGACAGCACAGTTTGAATTCGGCGCCACTGACAGCACAGTTTGAATTCGGCGCCACTGACAGCACAGTTTGAATTCGGCGCCACTGACATCACAATTTGGATTTGGCACCACTGACAACCCAATTTAGATTTGGCGCCACCTGACAACCAGCTTTGGATTTGGCGCCACCTGACAACCAGCTTTGGATTTGCCGCCACCTGACAACCAGCTTTGGATTTGGCGCCACCTGATAACCAAGTTAGATTCGGCGCCACTGACACTGTAATTTGGATTTTGCGCCCCTAACATTTAAACTGGCACGTCTGACATCCAAAGAAACCTTTCTGGCATCCATCCACAGTGTGCATGCACTATAGACAGCTACTTTATGAAAAAGCAAAATTTCAAGAAAAGTTTTACGACAAACACAAACGAGTACAAAACATGCCACGGCAACTCAGCCAAGACCAAAGTATTATTAAATGCCTAAACAACAAAAGTAATAAAATTTAATTGTCAAACGCGCACTGCAACTCCAGACAGAAAGGTGCGATTTTTGAGCAACAAGTTTGTCATATACAGCTAAATGTTGTGTGTGAGCGAGAGGTAGTCTACCTGAAACTAAGAAGAAGCTGTTACGATTTTTATGGCCGAGCAACTGTATAGTCTGACGCCCTTTGCCTGTTGCCTGCCATGGACTGAGAACTGGGGCGGCGTGCTGAACAAGTGAGCTGGGTGTCATTTGAGACACATTTTTATTATTATTACAGATAAGATAGGCTTAGCGGGTTGCGACTTCGTTTTCCAGTTCAGTGACTTTGTGGATGTGAATTCATGTGTGCTTCTCTCTCTCTCTCTCCTTCACGGGTTGTTGCTGCGCTGACTTGGACAATGGATACAAACTGTAGTTTTATTATTTAATTTTCATTTTGAAAAAATTTACTGGACCAAATACTGAGGCTGAGAGTGGGATACTAGGACTGTGAGTTAGATATTGAGTCTGGAAGTGAGATACTGAGACTGAGAGTTGAGATACTGAGACTGGGAGTGAGAAACTGAGACTGGGATTGAGATATTGGAACTGAAAATGAGATACTGAGACTGGGAGTGAGATAGTAAGACTAAGAGGGAGATATTGAGACTGGGAGTGAGATAGTAAGACTAGGAGTGAGATAGTAAGACTAGGAGTGAGATAGTAAGACTAGGAGTGAGATAGTAAGACTAGGAGTGAGATAGTAAGACTGGGAGTGAGATAGTAAGACTAAGAGGGAGATACTGAGACTGGGAGTGAGATAGTAAGACTAGGAGTGAGATAGTAAGACTAAGAGGGAGATACTGAGACTGGGAGTGAGATACTGAGACTGGGAGTGAGATAGTAAGACTGGGAGTGAGATAGTAAGACTAGGAGTGAGATAGTAAGACTAGGAGTGAGATAGTAAGACTAGGAGTGAGATAGTAAGACTGGGAGTGAGATAGTAAGACTAGGAGTGAGATAGTAAGACTGGGAGTGAGATAGTAAGACTAAGAGGGAGATACTGAGACTGGGAGTGAAATAGTAAGACTAAGAGGGAGATACTGAGACTGGGAGTGAGATACTGAGACTGGGAGTGAGATAGTAAGACTGGGAGTGAGATACTGAGACTGGGAGTGAGATAGTAAGACTGGGAGTGAGATACTGAGACTGGGAGTGAGATAGTAAGACTGGGAGTGAGATACTGAGACTGGGAGTGAGATACTGAGATTGGGAGTGAGATACTGAGACTGGGAGTGAGATACTGAGACTGGGAGTGAGATAATGAGACTGGGAGTGAGATACTGAGACTGGGAATGAGATAATGAGACTGGGAGTGAGATACTGGGACAGAGGGAAAGAGCCACATTACAAACCTCAGTAGGCTGTACTGCATATTAATATTGAGCATTAGCTAGTCTCATAATATGCATTACTATAGCAGTATAGTCTAAATACTATAATAACGACAAGATATCTACAGTGATAGGTGTGCATAACGGATGGGACTGGTACAGCGGAAGTGTGGCAAATTTCACACCCGGTCACACGCGCGAGAGTTTGAGCCTCTACTCCGAGCTCTCGGAATTCCTGTAGATAGCTGCATGCGAAGCTACACACACACAGGGTATTATCTCCTAATTCCATTCGAGTTAATCCTGAGATGCCCGAGATTCTGTAGCGGCAGCGTTGCCAAGCTAATCAACCGGATGACGACAGATCTGGGGATCTGGAGCGCGCGCAGGGGGGGGGATTGCTGCTCTGATCCTCTGTGACTGATTAAAAGGCCAACGCAGAATCATCGCGCCTTGAGATGGCGCGGGTTTAACTTTGAGCAGTCTCCAACCTCTCTGCTCCCAGCTGTGTCTATTTCACGGCAGCGCGAAAGATTTGAAGAAAATTTCGACAAAAAAGAAGCAGGAAAAGTTGACAGGAAATGGGAAACTGCAAGTCTGACTCGCCCGGTACAGATGGACTTGCTGAGTTCGTACTGAAGGGATCGCCCGACTCAAGAGATTCTATAAACCACTATTGTGGTGAATAATGAAATTCTAGTTTTATAGGTGGGAGGATAAAAGTAGGGTGAGATCTAAAACAGAGAGATGAGAAGTAAGGGTGAGATCTCCAGGGGAAAGATGAGAAGTAGGTTTAGATCTACAGGGAAGAGATAAGAAGTAGGGTGAGATCTCTAGGGGTGAGATAAAAGTTGGGTGAGATCTACTAGAGAGAGACAAGTAGGTTGAGATCTACAGTAGATGGATGGGCAGTAGGATGAGATCTACAGAGATGGATGGGCAGTAGGATGAGATCTACAGAGATGGATGGGCAGTAGGATGAGATCTACAGAGATGGATGAGCAGTAGGATGAGATCTACAGTAGATGGATGAGCAGTAGGATGAGATCTACAGTAGATGGATGAGCAGTAGGATGAGATCTACAGTAGATGGATGAGCAGTAGGATGAGATCTACAGTAGATGGATGAGCAGTAGGATGAGATCTACAGTAGATGGATGAGCAGTAGGATGAGATCTACAGTAGATGGATGAGCAGTAGGATGAGATCTACAGTAGATGGATGAGTAGTAGGATGAGATCTACAGTAGATGGATGAGCAGTAGGATGAGATCTACAGTAGATGGATGAGCAGTAGGATGAGATCTACAGTAGATGGATGAGCAGTAGGATGAGATCTACAGTAGATGGATGAGTAGTAGGATGAGATCTACAGTAGATGGATGAGCAGTAGGATGAGATCTACAGTAGATGGATGAGCAGTAGGATGAGATCTACAGTAGATGGATGAGCAGTAGGATGAGATCTACAGTAGATGGATGAGCAGTAGGATGAGATCTACAGTAGATGGATGAGCAGTAGGATGAGATCTACAGTAGATGGATGAGCAGTAGGATGAGATCTACAGTAGATGGATGAGCAGTAGGATGAGATCTACAGTAGATGGATGAGCAGTAGGATGAGATCTACAGTAGATGGATGAGCAGTAGGATGAGATCTACAGTAGATGAATGAGCAGTAGGATGAGATCTACAGTAGATGGATGAGCAGTAGGATGAGATCTACAGTAGATGGATGAGCAGTAGGATGAGATCTACAGTAGATGGATGAGCAGTAGGATGAGATCTACAGTAGATGGATGAGCAGTAGGATGAGATCTACAGTAGATGGATGAGCAGTAGGATGAGATCTACAGTAGATGGATGAGCAGTAGGATGAGATCTACAGTAGATGGATGAGCAGTAGGATGAGATCTACAGTAGATGGATGAGCAGTAGGATGAGATCTACAGTAGATGGATGAGCAGTAGGATGAGATCTACACATAGAAATGCGCAGATGAAAATTTGTCAGAAGTAAGTAGATAACAAGCTATATTTCAGGTGATGATACATAATATTTTTCACACCAATCTGCAACATGGGACGCATTATAGAGCAATTAACGCCGGCCCCTACAAGCAAAAATTGATGGACAATGTCGAGTTGCTGTTTACAACTAACCAGGTTTAGCAAGAAAATATTTCAGAGGGCTTCAACCATCTGGCTGAGAGTGTATTGTTCCCCCTCCCCCAAATTCTAGATCCAACAATTCACCTACTCAATTAGTGTTTTTTGTAGTTGAAAGACAGGTAAACTGCGCATTAAGGGCATTGAGTGACACTTTGTGTGGTGAGCTTCAGCCTCTATGCAGCTCATGATGCTACCCGTTGGTGTCTCTCTCTCCAGTCACAGAATTTACTGACGATATGAGATATGAAATGGCACTCCATCAAGTGAAATGGCACTCCATCAAGTAAAATGGCACTCCATCAAGCAAAATGGCACTCCATCAAGTAAAATGGCACTCCATCAAGTGAAATGGCACTCCATCAAATTAAATGGCACTCAATCAAGTGAAATGGCACTCCATCAAATGAAATGGCACTCCATCAAGTGAAATGGCACTCCATCAAGTGAAATGGCACTCCATCAAGTGAAATGGCACTCTCTCAAGTTAATTGGCATTCCATGAAGTGAAATGACACTCTATCAAGTAAAATGGCACTCCTTCAAGCGAAATGGCACTCTCTCAAGTTAAATGGCATTCCATCAAGTTAAATGACACTCTATCAAGTTAAATGGCACTCCCTCAAGCAAAATGGCACTCCATCAAGTGAAATGGCACCCCATCAAGTTAAATGGCAGTCCATCAAGTTAAATGGCACTCCATCAAGTGAAATGGCACTTTCTCAAGTGAAATGCACTCTCTCAAGCAAAATGGCACTCCATCAAGTGAAATGGCACTCCATCAAATTAAATGGCACTCCATCAAGTGAAATGGCACTCCATCAAATGAAATAGCACTCCATCAAGTGAAATGGCACTCCTTCAAACGAAATGGCACTCTCTCAAGTTAAATGGCATTCCATGAAGTGAAATGAAACTCTCTCAAGTGAAATAGCACCTCATCAAGTGAAATGGCACTCAATCAAGTGAAATGGCACTCCTTCAAGCAAAATGGCACTCCATCAATTGAAATGGCACTCCATCAAGTAAAATGGCACTCCATCAATTGAAATGGCACTCTATCAAGTGAAATTGCACTTTCTCAAGTAAAATGGCACTCCATCAAGTGAAATTGCACTTTCTCAAGTAAAATGGCACTCCATCAAGTGAAATTGCACTTTCTCAAGTAAAATGGCACTCCATCAAGTGAAATTGCACTCCATCAAGTGAAATGACACTCTCTCAAGTGAAATGACACTCACTCAAATCTGGCATTGTTTGTCATTCACTTGGATCGCTCCTCAAACAGTTTGTAAGCCCCCAGACTACAGCATGGCCTTGATTGAGATTAGGGTTTCGGCCAGGCATAAACAAAGGGCGGATTTATTAGATTTATTATATATCATTACTCATGTCACACCGCACAGTATAAATGGAACAGCTGTGCGAACAACTCCGAAATCCCACCCCCCCCCCCCCAACACCCTAATCCCATGTCCCGCCCCGCAGCGCAAGCAGTTGGTCAAACGTCTGCTAGAATTTCTAGTTTTTTTTTACATTTATAACTTAAGCGCCAGTGAAAGTGATTGACAAGTATGGAGCCGCTCATAACAAACCAGTCACGATTGTAGCGGCATTGAGAATGGCGGCCACCTATATATATATATATATCGCAGCTGATCAGAAAAAAGTTTAAACAGCAGCAATGGGCAGAGCAAAAATGAGTACGAAGTGTAAGTGCGAGTGAAAATTACATAATCCTGTTTCATACGGCTTCACTTTCGAGCAGAGAAATGGCGCACCTGCTGTTTGGAGAAACGCAAGAAATAACTTGCAGTTTTTTGTGTGAAATACTGACCCTGAATCACGTGCTAATGGCGCCACAATTTGTATGCTAATGGCGCTACAATTTGGAAGGTAATGGCGCCACAATTTGGAAGCTAATGGCGCCACAATTTGGAAGCTAATGGCGCCACAATTTGGATGCTAATGGCGCCACATTTGGAATCTAATGGCGCCACATTTGGAATCTAATGGCGCCACTATTTGGATGGTAATGGCACCACAATTTAGATGCTAATGGCGTTACAATTTAGATGGCAATGGCGCCACAATTTGGATGCTAATGGCGTCACAATTTGGATGGTAATGGCGCCACAATTTGGTTGATGATGATGCCACAATTTGCATGCTAATGGCGTTACAATTTGGATGGTAATGGCGCCACAATTTGGATGCTAATGGCGTCACAATTTGGATGCAATGGCGCCACAATTTAGATGTAATGGCGCCACAATTTTATATAATAATGGCGCCACAATCTTAGGTAGATGCTAATGGCGCCACAGTTTTAAATCCTGATGGCGCCACAAGTTGGATGCTAATGGCACCACAATCTGGGTGCTATTGGCGCCACAATTTAAATCCGGGTGCTAGTTCAACATTCAGATTTTAGACCAAGCAAATCTCGACAACCAGGCAAAACTGAGGAAACAAAAAATTGGCATCCCAGCAATTAAAGCGAGACACGACAGGAGTCGCAAGGCACAGAGATAGATACATGGAAGCCCCACAGCCATAACATTTGCACCAATCCCGCCTGTGCACACAGAGACAGTCGGCCCGGGGTCATTGTCATTCATTCTGGCGGCTTTCTTGTTTTTTTTACTTCCCCACCCCAACCCCCCAGACCCCCAATTACTCGACCAGTTGTGTTGTGGTAGGAAGTGAAAAGCGAATCTTTCTTTTCTTCGCTTAATACGGCGGGGCACAAGTATGAATAATTACAAGGCAGGATCATTAAGGATCCCCAAACCCGAAACAAAATGACTGCACTAGCGTCACATGTTGTCCGACCAGTTCCTTCTTTTTTCGTTCTTGATGAAGCTACTACAGCGACGCGCGCCCAGCGGCTTCAAGCTGAGTAGACAAACAAACTGCAGCTTTAGCTGGGATCCCCCTCAAGTCTTAATCATCGTAGGATATACATGTAGCTTAGATATTGTCTTCCAAGTGAAACTGTGTTTCTGCTGTAGGCTCAGCTTTATTATAGCCATGGTTTTATAATTGTCGATCATTTTCTCGGGCTGGATCGTATCGTTTTGTTCATATTTTTAATCATTATGACGCCTATGTTTGCCAGGGCGTCCGGTGCCTCTTGGTGGGGTCTTTTGAAGGGCGTCCCTGGCTCTTGCTGGGCGCCACTGACTTTTGGTGGGTGCCCCTGTGTCTTGGAGGGCGCCTCGGTCTTGGTGGGCGCCCGTCTTTTGGGGGGGGGGCCTGTCTCTTGGTGAGAGCCCTGTCTCTTGGTGAGAGCCATGTCTCTTGGTGAGAGCCCTGTCTCTTGGTGGGAGGCGTCTCTTGGTGGGAGCCCTGTCTCTTGGTGAGAGCCCTGTCTCTTGGTGGGAGCCCTGTCTCTTGGTGGGAGCCCTGTCTCTTGGTGAGAGCCCTGTCTCTTGGTAGGCGCCTGTCTTTTGGTGGGCGCCCCTGTCTCTTGGTGGGTGCTCGTCTCTTGGTGAGAGCCCTGTCTCTTGGTGAGAGCCCTGTCTCTTGGTGAGAGCCCTGTCTCTTGGTAGGCGCCTGTCTTTTGGTGGGCGCCCCTGTCTCTTGGTGGGTGCTCGTCTCTTGGTGAGAGCCCTGTCTCTTGGTGAGAGCCCTGTCTCTTGGTGAGAGCCCTGTCTCTTGGTAGGCGCCTGTCTTTTGGTGGGCGCCCCTGTCTCTTGGTGGGCGCCCCTGACTTTTGGTGAGCGCCCCTGTGTCTTGGAGGGCGCCCCTGTCTCTTGGTGGGCGTCCGTCTTTTGGGGGGGGGCCTGTCTCTTGGTGAGAGCCCTGTCTCTTGGTGAGAGCCCTGTCTCTTGGTGAGAGCCCTGTCTCTTGGTGAGAGCCCTGTCTCTTGGTGGGCGCCCCTGTCTCTAGGTAGGCGCCCCTGTCTCTTGGTGGGCGCCCCTGTCTCTAGGTGGGCGCCCCTGTCTCTAGGTGGGCGCCCCTGTCTCTTGGTAGGCGCCTGTCTTTTGGTGGGCGCCCCTGTCTCTTGGTAGGCACCTGTCTTTTGGTGGGCGCCCCCGTCTCTTGGTGGGCGCCCGTCTTTTGGTGGGCGTCCCTGTCTCTTATGGGCGCCCCTGTCTCTTGGTAGGCGCCTGTCTTTTGGTGGGCGCCCCTGTCTTTTGGTGGGCACCACTGACTTTGGGTGGGCGCCCCTATCTCTTGGTGGGTGCCCCTGTCTCTTGGTGGGCGCCCCTGTCTTTTGGTGGGCGCCCCTGTCTCTTGGTAGGCACCTGTCTTTTGGTGGGCGCCCTGTCTCTTGAATGGGCGCCCCCGTCTCTTGGTTGTCGTCAGTGACATGACAGCGAGCTGAGCACCTGGATGAGCAGTCGGTAGTGACCTCATGAAATTCGAAGCGGAATATTTCTCCGACTTGAAGAATTCAAAGCCTCAAAATCAGTTCAAGAGAGTTGACATACTCGTAAGAGCTCAGGACACACATTAAATTTGACCTCGAAGTTAAAATGGATATTAGAAGCGTTGCCTAGCCAGAATTAAAACCGGCGCAGGATTAAGGCTTTTATAAAGCCTCCAACCAACTCAGATTTCTCACTTCTTCATCATCTGCTGTTAAGTAGCGGGTAGTTCCCAGCATAGCTTAGGCTGGAACTTCATCAAGTCAGTTGCTTCAGGAAATTACCAGATCTTCAGCACAAAAGGCAGGCCAAGAATTTACAATTAAGTAAATGGCGTTAAGCGCTTGATGTCGTAAAACTGACACTAAAAGCGAGGCACACCGAAATCCATTATTGTTGAAATTCTATTCACGATGACGTAACTATATAATATGCAGTTAATTTAACTGCAGATAATGTTGACTGATTACCGGGGGTTACACTTCCAACGTAAAGTTCTGAATTTCAATTAAGCATAATTTGTAATTTAGAAATCCGTGATAACATATCGAGACTTTTTTGAGACAAAGATTAAAACCAGGGTTTTGGGAAAACTCCGGCCCCCAAAGCTTCTCTATCCGGCGCAATCGGGTCTTTTGAAACTTTACAAAAGCAATCCAGCCTGATCAAGGTTTTTGTCTCTTCAGACTTCTCTCTTCCCTTTATCCTAGTTAAAATAAAAAATAGAATTCTCACTATTTAAGCTACTTAAAGTAGAAATATAAGAAAATCAAGCGTCAACTTTAAAGACAAAAACTTTCAATAGAAGGCAATCAATAATATCAAGTTATTTTATTGCCAAAACAGATCCATTTTGAATTTTTTTGCTGATATATTTCTTCCCATTTTATTTCAACGACAGAAGGACAAATGCGGTTCAACCTTCAACCAGGAGAAAACTTCAAATCAGCCCCAGGTCGTCAGCTCTTCGTGCATGTCTCGCCGATCGCGCGCCGTTCGTTCGCGCTTAGCTGCGCGTCTGCCAGCGCGCAGACCGGCCCGGCGCATCTCGCGCTGGCGCTCAGCGCGCACCCGGCGCCTGGCGGTCGATGGGTCGTCGGGAGGTTTGGATCGACGAGAACTTTTCCCAGTGGATTTGGCACCTGCTGCTCCAACAGCACCTGCAGCTTCTGAGTCTTCTGCCGACTCGCCTGACTCCTCGCTGTTCGAGTCTGCATCGGAGTCTGAGACGTCTTCATCTTTATCTTCTCCTTCTTCGCCGGGTTTGTCTGCATCAGAATTTGCTGTTGCTCCAGCTTCCTTAGCCTTAGCGGCTTCATCGAAATCCTCATTAGCTGTCGAGTCTGAGTCTTCGTTTGAATCCTCCTCTTCCTCAGCAACCACGTCCTTAAAAGGATGGTGATAGGATCTATCATTGGGATCACGATGGGGATTCTGGATTGGGGATCACGATGGGGATTCTAGATTTGGGATAATGGTGGGGATTCTAGATTGGGGATCACGATGGGGATTCTAGATTGGGGATCATATTGGGGATTCTAGATTTGGGATCATATTGGGGATTCTAGATTTGGGATCATAATGATGGGGATTCTAGACTTGGGGATCATATTGGGGATTCTAGATTTGGGATCATAATGATGGGGATTCTAGATTTGGGATAATGGTGGGGATTCTAGATTTGGGGATAATGACAAGGATTCTAGATTGGGATTATGATGGGGATTCTAGATTTGGAATCATGATGGGGATTCTAGACTTGGGGATCATAATGGGGATTCTAGATTTGGGATCATAATGATGGGGATTCTAGATTTGGGATAATGGTGGTGATTCTAGATTTGGGGATCATGATGGGGACTCTAGATTTGGGGATAATGATAAGGATTCTAGATTGGGGATCATGATGGGGATTCTAGATTGGGATCATAATGGGGATTCTATATTTGGGATCATAATGATGGGGATTCTAGATTTGGGATAATGGTGGGGATTCTAGATTTGGGGATCATGATGGGGACTCTAGATTTGGGGATAATGATCGGGATTCTAGATTGGGATCATGATCGGGATTCTAGATTTGGGATCATGATGGGGATTCTATATTTGGGATCATGATGGGGATTCTATATTTGGGATCATGATGGTGATTCTATATTTGGGATCATGATGGGGATTCTATATTTGGGATCATGATGGGGATTCTATATTGGGGATCACGATGGGGATTTTAGATTTGGGATCATGATGGGGATTCTAGATTTGGAATCATGATGGGGATTCTATCTATCAAATCATAATGGGAATTCTAGACTTTGGGATCACGATGGGATTTTGTCTTGAGCTCACCCCAGCTCTGTAACCGGATGCTTTCAGTTTCTCGTCCAGCCGGACCCCCCGGGCATCCCGGGCGATGTCTGACAGGCGAGTTGGCTCGCGCTCCTGCAGCCAGCCGTGACGCAACTGCTCGAACTTGCGCAGGAAGAAGGTCACCAGACAGCCGGCGTCCCTGTTGTACTGCTCAACAGCCTGTGGGTGCCGCCGCGAGATGCACTGCGGCAGGTCGATGATGCGCACGAGCGGTTTGCCTGCGAAAAATTGTTGGCCACGGGTGATGAAACAATGCAAAACATTCCCGAAAAGATGTGAGATACAGGAAAAACCTAAAGCCAAAATAAGTTTAAACATACCAAAAAACCCCTTGGATCCCCAAAAAGCTCCAAAAAATTTCCCGGAATCGTAAAGCAGTCCCCTAAGATCCCAAACAAATCCCAAAGATTCCAAACAAATCCTAAAGATCCCAAACTAATCCTCAAGATCCCAAACAAATCCCAAAGATCCCAAACAAATCCATAAGATCGCAAACAAGTCCCTAAGATCCCAAAACAAATCCCTAAGATCCCAAAACAAATCCAAAAAGATCACAAACAAATCCCTAAGATCCCAAAACAAATCCCCAAGATCCCAAAACAAATCCCTAAGATCCCAAAGTAATCCCTAAGATCCCAAACAAATCTCTAAGATACCAAACAAATCCCTAAGATCCCAAAAACAAATCCCTAAGATCCCGAAAAATCCTTAGGATCTTAAAACACTTCGGAAAGATCCCAAAATTCCTAATGGATCCTAAAACATCCTAACCGATCCCAAAGCAATCGCAACTGATCCTAAAACAAACCCAAAAGCTCCAAAATCCCTAAACTCAGAGACACCAACCATCAGGCCCTTTATCGCTCGGCTCCTGCACCAGCAGATTGAACTCATTATAATCGCCATGCACCAGCCCCAGCTCCGCCAGTCGCTCCAGTCCAGCCCGGCACTGCAGGTACAGGGACTCCGCATCAGGATGGTCGCTGGACACGCTATTCAGCGGACTGGCATTGGTGACAAATTCCATGACAACAGCGTGTCGATTGTGACCATGCGGCTTCGGCACTGGCAGGCCTTCGGAGTGCAGAGCCTGCAGGAAGGCGAACTCTCTCTCAGCTGATAGTCTGCTCACGTAGAGCCAGTTGAAGTGACGTCGGGCACCAATATAGTCGCGCTTGTTCTTCAACTGACGGAAAGACGTTCGACCAAGTCGGTGCAACTTCACGCACACTTCGCCGCCATCGGCATCGCAGGCCAAGTAGACATCGCTTTCTTTGCCAACACCAATCTGACTGCCGATACCTGTTGATGAAGAATGCGGGAGATGCTGAATAATCATCATTTTGGGATCTCACGAGTCTTACACCCAGAATCTTCTCACGATTCTTACCCCCAGAATCTCACGATTCTTACCCCCAGAATCTCACGATTCTTACCCCCAGAATCTCACGATTCTTACCCCCAGAATCTCACGATGCTTACCCCCAGAATCTCACGACTCTTACCCTCAGAATCTCACGATTCTTACCCCCAGAATCTCACGATTCTTACCCCCAGAATCTCACGATTCTTACCCCCAGAATCTCACGATTCTTACCCCCAGAATCTCACGATGCTTACCCCCAGAATCTTCTCACGATTCTTACCCCCAGAATCTCACGATTCTTACCCCCAGAATCTCACGATTCTTACCCCCAGAATCTCACGATTCTTACCCCCCAGAACCTCACGATTCTTACCCTCGAGATTCCAAAACATACCTGTCAGCTTTCCAGAGTTAACCAGCGCCTTCAGAGCCAGACAGTCGTATCCAGCAACCGTCAATCTGTAGCCAGCATCAACATGACTGAGCAGTCGTCTTTGACAGAGATCGCGACAGATTTTGAGCACGCCACTATCTGAGCATCTCAGGCCTGAGATGGCTTTGGCCAATTTGTCTGGTACAAACTCATGATTTTTCATGCCCATTTCAACCTGCATTGTTGAGAAGCCATGTGTCAATGAGTTAGGGCTTTGCAATTCAAGTCAGGAATGAAGGACAGTTTAAATATAAAAAATCAAGTTCATTTATCAGCATCATAGGGCATTAGTTAAATTTTGATAAATAAAGTGCATTATTAAATTTGTTTTTTACTGATAAATTCTTTAAAATTCATTGGTATTCACTTTTTATAACAAAGTTAAGTTAATAGCTAATTTTAATTTAATGTTAATTTTATATTGCAGATTTGTTACTTTAACTTTTTATTTTTTGAAGATATGGCTTAAATTCAATATCAAACTAGTTGAGACTATGTAGAAGACATTTGTTTGTAATGAAAAATGTGCTAATAGAATACTAGTCCTAGCACTCAATATGTTTTGGTTTATTCTTTGAAGGTAACCACTAGACTTTCATCTAGACTACTTTTGGTTTTTAAATATGCAATGGGATAATTAAGTTAGTTCTCCCAACTTATTGTTTATTATATTGGGACAAAAATGTAGAGTTATATCAAGGGTATAACAAAAATATGCCAAGGGACACTTAAAGGTACTAGGGCCTTATCAACAAGGATCATAAATAAGAAGGTCAAATAGATTAACTAGGACAGAGTCGAAAAACTAGAATTTTCTGCACTATCATAGCAATATAGCATATGCAAAAAATGAAATATGCTAAATACTATTCTATGATCACAATGAGTTAAATATTCAAACAAGAATATTAAAAGCCTAAAATATTAAATACTGGTATAGGGCTAATCCTATATACTATAAATATTATACCATGTCTGGCACTTATACTAATATACTATACTGATACATAGTATGAAGTATTGAGTGTCTATTATTTACAAGTTTTTTTTGTTTTTCAAGATAAATATTAGCTACTAACACTTGATCATTGTTTAATCACTCTTTGTTAAATACCTTTGACTTAGTCTGTGGTGAACACTAAGCTAGAAAGACTTCAACAACTTGGTGTGATTGAGCCTATGGATGGCCTGGTAAGCAACTTCTCTCTGGTTGTATGGGTGAAGAATGGATACTCAGAATGTGTGCTGATTATAGTGTACATGTGAATATAAAAATTAAGTTTGAGAATTACCCTATTCCTAGTGTAAAGCATCTCCTGGCCAGATCAAATGGCTTCCATCTTGAAGATTACTTTTAACTGCAGGAGTGCTACAATTCAATTGTTCCCCATGATATCTTCAAGGGAGTGCCGCTACTTGACAGCTGGCTTGTGACTGGCAAGTCTATAGACATCGACTGGCACGCTTGGGATCATGCTGATATAGAGGCCAAGAGCATGACAGCCTTGTGGCCTTTGTTGGAAAGGTGAAGTACAACACCACTGTTATTTCTGATATTTCTGTCATGGATATGGCTGCCATCCTATCATTGCTTGGCTCTAATAACATTGGAATAATTCTACTGCATGGCATAAGCACACTTTTTATAGGATTTTTCTGGCACATAGTGCAAGCAAACTTTTTTTATAATTTGTTCTGGTTCAGGCATACCATGATCCTGACTATAGTATCACAACAATATACTAGTCAAATGATCTTTTTCAGTTTAAAAAAATAAATAACCTTTTGTGAATTTGATAATAAAGGACCTTTTTAGGAAGCAAATTGCCTTTTCTATGCAAAAACTTTGTTCTGCATGTCACAAAAGGAATATAAGGCTTTTTAAATAATGGATACTAACTTACAATTTTTTCCTTGCACAAAGTTTGTATGCAAGTTTTTAACAATATGCATTATGCTACATAAAAGTGTACAAGTTTTTTTAGTATAATTTTTAATGTATTGGTTTCCTGACAGACATTCAGACAGACATTCAGAAATTGTACAGTAAATGTTTAATAAAATTGTATATTTATTACGCAAGATACTGTGAATTTATAGAAACTTTTACGCATGTCTCTGCTTTAAAAAGACACCTCAGACACACACAAAGACTTTTGTGTCTTGTTAAAGCAGAGACATGCATAAAAGTTTCTATAAATACACAGTATCTTGCGTAGTAAATAGACAATTTTGTTAAACATTTGGCTCATTCCATATAATTATGGTCGTAACATGACAGGTTATTTTTACTTATAAAATGAAATCTAATAATAGAATATACTAAACCAATATTTTAAATGAAAGATTATTTTGTCTAGAATATATTTATAGAGTTTCATATAGATATCATCATTAGTATAGATGCTATTAAACCTTAAATGACACTTATGGTCGTAACGACAGGATTTTTGACATATAGAAACTAAAAGGTAAAAGTCTTATAACATTTTTCATTTTTGATATTTTGCAATACATTTTTAAAATTTGACTAAGAACATCTTTAGAAATTATACTCTTTTATTAGAATATATAAACTCAAAAGGCAACAAAGATACAAAAGAAAAGGCAGCCTTATGGTCGTAACATTATGGTCGTAACATATTTTTTTCTGTCAATTCAGTAACTTTGAGGTACTAATACATTAAAAATATAATAGATTATTTGGTCACCAATGATTTTATCTGATGATGCAAGTACTATACTTTTATCTATAGTTTGTTTCAACCTTCAAAAGCTTTCTATTTGTTTTTAAAAGGTACAAAATCTTAATGATGTCTTTTGCTTCGAAAAATGTCCAAATTTTTACAAAAATGACTTTTTGCCAATTGATAACATACTAATCCAACATTTTACCATTCTTTTATTCTTAGATTGTATATATTGCACAATATAAAGATTTGGTAAAAAAATAGGCTAATTAGGCAATGGCAAGCAAAAATATTGACTTTTTTCTATTTTCCAAATATGTCCATCTTATATGGAATGAGCCATTTACTGAATGATTTCAGAATGTCTGTCTGAATGTCTGTCGGGGAACCAATACATTAATTTTTAGTACAAAATGCTTCTAGGATTTGTATAAAAATTCCATCATGGTCTGATTGGATTTGACTTAAAATTATAACTAGAAACACCCTGCAGGCCATAGTTTGAAAGGCAACATAAGAGTACTTGCCATTTTTCAACATATATCAGCATATATCCTAGCGTATATGACATAGTGAAAAATTTTGGCTTACATTTATGACATACCTACATACATGTTAGGATAAAAAAATTGACTTTAAATAGAATACACTATATGCAATGCCATCATTACAGAACATAAAATGGTAAAAAACAATTTTAAACTTTGTGCCTTTCAATTTCTAGCAAATAAAAAGTATTTAAATTAAAATACTTCTTTTATAATTGTATTTTTTCATTGCACATTGCAAAAGTGAATAATTTTTAAGTTTTTTACTTTGCATAAATAAGGTGTACATAGCCATAGTTGAAAACTTGTTTTAGTCCCAACATACAAACATGGTCCTATACTTTTTCCCTTACCCAACCTGACATACACTAATATACAATCAAAACTATGGCCTAGGCCTATAGGTAAACCTTGGCAAGGAAAACTCTTGCAGAAAACATTGCTATAGGAAAATCTTGGTAACAAAGGCTCAGCTAGAAAAGAAAACCTCCAATGGAAAAAGCTCATTCAAGAGTGAGCCATAGTTGGGATCATGCTAAGTGCACGCCTAAACAAAAATTGAATAATTACAAATGCATGCCAAAAAACATTTAGTGCATACACCTATTCTCAAAAATACACCAGTGTTGCAATAATAAATGACCTTTTTACATTGTGACAATAAATGACCTTTTTTAAATTGTGTAGGCCTAATAGACTCTTATAAGCAATTAATTTGGTTAATTTTTATGCTCTTTTGGTGATACTATCTGTAGCAGAAAATTGATACATATCATACTCCAGAAGGCATACATTGGCATGCATTTGGTTTGGCCTAAAAATTGTGGCTATTACATGCCAAAAGTGGCATGTTGGCATGCTATGCCACTATGGCATGGAATAGCTGATATAGAATGAGGCCTAGCATGATAGAGAGACATGTTTTGTTGAGACAAAAGTTTGTGAAAAGACATGGTCTTGTAAAGACAATAACTCATACCTATTTTTATTGAAAAATGACAAATAAATTTTAATGTGCCAAAAAGAATCATTGTATATTTGCATGCTACAAAAGTTTTTTGAAGGGCATTTTTTAAACATAAAAAGTTGCATATTTTTTCTGTAATATATTACTATTAGTTTGGTGTGCATTTGCTTGGCACTGGCATGCATTGGTTCAGAGCATTCTGGTATGCACTTAACATGATCTGGACTATGGGATACATGCAAAGATTTGTTTAAATGCTTTTTATAAGCTTGAAAAAATCAGAAAGCTTGAAATTTATGCTTAAAATGAACTTTTTTTATCTTTTTTCTATTTCACAATAACTCTTACATGTGATTGTATAAAGTGCATGCCAGGTGTGCACGCATACTATTTTCTTAGGACAGAGTACTTATAGGCACGACGGCTGTATCTATAATATTTGAGCTTATAGACATGGCTATAATCATCGATTCATCAATATAAAACGTGTGTTCTGTAGGACCCTCTCATAAGCAAGTGGTGGCTTAGTGGATATGTCGATTCCTTATGATTGCATGTAGCTAGGTTTGAATTCCAAGTGGTCAGAGTTTTTTTATTTGAATTTTTTAGCAAATAGAAATTTTTCCATCTTGAACTTTTTATGTTTTTTGATTAAAAAATTAAATTGAATTGTGTGGTCGCACTTTAAAATGATTTTGTGTTACTATTAAAAATTAAAATTGATTTAATGTTTAAAAAATTAAAAATTAAAAAAAAATTCCAACTTTTTAATTGATTGATCTTTTCATCTAATCAATGATTATATACATAGCAATGGCAGCCATGCCTATAAGCTCCAATATTAGAGACACGGCTACCCACCATGTCTATAAGTGTGAACCTATTCAATGTTAACAACATGGCTACAGTGCAAATTTCATTGACATGGCGGCCATGTCTCTAATAGTGACTAGGTCCATACTTATAGACACGGTAGCTATGCCTATAATGCCGAAACTTAGAGACATGGTGGCCATGTCTATAAGTATAGGCCAAGTCACTATTAGAGACAGGGCCGCCATGTTTATAAGTTTTTTGCATTATAGACATGGTCACCATGTCTGTAAGTATGGCATTCTTAGGAGTAATACATGCCAACTGTGCACGCCTTAATTTTGGTGTGCAAGGCCAATCCATAGTTTGGAACACCCTGAATGTATGCCGGACTAAAATATCTCATAATTTTTTTAGTATGCCAGTGTATGCCAAATTTTGAATGCATGCCCACTTTCAAAATCTATGCCAGTGTTGTGACAATAAATGACCTTTTTTACATTGCGACAATGAATTATTTTTTTTAATTGCGTAAAGTAACCTTTTTTGTATGCCAGATTTCAAAAAGTAAAAAATTGTATGCCAAGTATATGCCAAAAGTTGAGTGTACACCGGATTAATCTGGCATACCACCCCTTTTCCGGACTATGGAGGCCAATGCATGCCTGAAATTTCAGGCATATAGTACATGATCTGGAGTATGGGGAGTGGGAAAAGCTTGCTGCGGGAAAAGCTTGCATAGGCCTAGCCAAACCTCTCCTACTGGAAATTCTCATAGACCCAAATAACAGTACAGTTGTGCTTGTGGTAAAATTAACCACAACCATATAAATATTAAAAAAAATTTTAAATATCTTTTTATCAATATGGTTTGTGTTGTAAATACGAGTAAGAAATATATTTTAAAACATATTATTAGATACGGATTTTAGCATACAGGAAGGCTTGAAATTTATCTAAATCTTATTACATATATTTAGCTGAAAAGTAGAGTAGGAAGTCAGGAACAAGCAGCAAACTTACAGCTGTTAGGACTCGCATTTCTTCTGTGGACAAATAGCGCAAAATATCTACGTTTAAGCGTCCCATTTTGAAAATAGATATAGGAGAAAAGAATAAAAAGATGTCAATACTTCGAAATCCTCTTCACGGAATATACAATAACGTTAAAAAGCATCCTGACAAAGGTTCTTGGAAATGATCTTTTTAAGTAAGGCACTTACTTTAACTACAGAAATATAAATATTTGCTAATTTATTGGAAAAAGTATTTTAAAAGACTGATGAAGCTTTTTAAAATCTTCTAAAATACTTTTTTGGTCGTTAATATAATACAATACATTTTATCAAGTTGTTACTAACACATTTTTAACGGGGATGCAATTCAACTAAACTTTTTTGGTCGATTAAATCTTAACAGGTTTTCGACAGTTGTGCTGCTAAAAAAAGAACAACGCCTTAACGGCTTTTCAGGCATCGACTTGCTTTAAATTTTTGTATTATCTGTGTAGCTCAATTTTAGCAACTTACAGTATAGTGCTTAATTGGATTTTTACAGTAAAGGATTTAAGTGAAATGTTTTTCAATTATTTTAACACTCGTGTATACTGTACACCAAATATTTTGGAAGGATGGGCCCTTTAGGAGCAAAAAAATGCTATAGGGCGATTACTAAAGGAATTATTCAAAATTCTCTGCTTCAGATACAGAATAAGGGCTCCTCATGACTGCTGACGTCCTAACCAAACCAAACCAAAGCAGCCCATTAGGCATTCGCCCAGCTTCTTGCTCAGCTCGGACAAGCCATTATTTTTATGCTCTATCATATCTTTTTAAATTAGATAAAAACAATTTTTAAGCATAATAATTTTTTAAAGAAATAGCCAGAACTTGATTATGATCAGAAAATTTTAGCTGCTCTTGCTATAGCTGTTTCTATATTCTCAACACACCAACCCATGCACCCTCTGTATGACTTTTGAGGGCTGCCCTAAAAGTACTAATATTTTCCATCACATTTCTCATTCTCTAAAAACGTAAATATTTTTGATACATACAAACAAAGCAGAAGTTATAAATAATGACATATAACAAAATGGTATAAAGTCTATGACTCAAAATGAAAATCTAATTTAGCAAAAGGTATTATATTTTATTTATTTAGAATTTTGCCTTGTACAAGCATATTATATAATAGTTAAAAAACTTCATAAATTTTTTTAACACCACAACATCAATGAAAATACACACTCCATTTTGTGAAATGAATAAAACATCCCCCATTGATTTTATTGCTAAAAAATTGGATGTTATCATTATGAAATTTACCAAATAAATGATAAAGTCAATTAATATTCTTTCTAGATTTAACTTAGTTAAACATTGTAAAAATTTTAATGTAAACTACACTAGGCCTAGGCTTATTTAGCCTAAAGCCTATTGAGTTGTTTAAGTTGAAAAATGCTGCTTGATTTTTCTGTCTTTTATATTTATAGTCATTTTCTTTTGTTTACTAACAAACTAACATTTTGTTTTACTGCTGTGATCAAAATATATTGTATTGATAGAAAACTATTTGAATTTAAATTATCCATTTTCAATTATAGTCCAATAGGAAATTAACAGTAGGAATACCAAGCCATTTTTCCGCCCATAGAATCAAGAAGGGGGGAATTCCCCCTCCCCCTGACAATTTTTGCTGCGCCAGAATGGAGCAAATCAGGTGCACGAAATTCAAGAACACAAGCTAACTTTTTGCTGCGCACCTTCTCAAACTAGAGTCAAGTCACCAGCCCTGCAGACCATCGAGATATTCAACGATTCTGCCAGACAGTTTGCCCATTGTTGAAGCTTGATAATAAAAATCTAACACAGTTGCAACAGGATGTCCATAGTCAAATGATGCCACCTGTTGAAGGTGCCAATGGCATCCGGGTGATAACTGAATGCTTGAGAGACTAGCTAAGGATGCCCAGCAGTTGAGGTTTGCTCTTGACTTACTTGACTTAGCTGCAGGGCTGTCCCGGAGGGGACACAGCGGGAAGGCGCGGGCGCCCATTCCGCTAGTCCCTGAACGGCCGACGCGTCGCTATGGACGGAGGGTTGGCGCCGCCCAGGGAGGTCCCCCAGTGTCGCCAGCAGCTATGGTGCTCTCTGGAAAGGAGAGTTCAGCCCTGCGGGTGGCCCGAAGGTAGCGCATGAGCTGAATAAAGTTTTCGGGTTTGCACGCTTCAGTAATAGATGTGTGTGGCCCGAGGTAAGTGAGTCTGGCCCGCGTGAAGGCGGGACAGATGCTGACGAAATGCTCAGCGGTTTCGTCACCTGAGTTGCAGAAGCTACAGGTGGCGTTGGTGGCGTTGCCCTGCAGGTGCTGGTGCCTGGAGAAGCAGCCGTGACCAGAGAGGGTCATGGTGGCAGCCCGGATGTCTCTGCGCGAGAGGCGCAAGAGGAGCTTCCGGAGCTGGTGAGAGGGCTGAGGGACAGCGCCTCTGGATTGCCTGCAGTTCGTGCGGTTCGCCCAAGTCGAGCGGTGCTGAGTCCTGATCCACGCTTTGATGCGCGAGTCGATGACACAGCCAGGAATCGGGACAAGAGGTTCGGGGCCGAGAGAGGAGCCGGAGGCACCAACTTTTGCAAGGGTGTCAGCCAACTCATTTCCTCGGATCCCCACATGCCCCGGAACCCACTTAAGGGTAATTTTGTTGGCGGAACCCAACACATTGAGGAGTTTGATACAGTCAAGGACTGTAGCAGAGTTGGTGCTGCAGCCACTGATGGCGTGCAAGGCAGCTTGGCTGTCCGAATGGAAAATGATGTTCTTACCAGTAACGCCAGTGGCGAGAAGCTCTGCAGTGCAGGAGCTGATGGCCAGAACTTCATTTTGGAAAACACTGGAGTTGACCCCAGTGTATTGAGCGTGGGTAGCGATGACCCTCCCGTTCAGAAAGATTCCAACACCAAAGCCGGTGTTGGCTGACTGCTTAGAACCGTCGGTGTAGCAATGAAGCTCACCAGGGTTCCAATGGTCATTGATGTTATCGCGCGAGTCGATAGCTACGGAGTAGCGCTGTCTCAGGTTGAGCGTTGAGGCAATGCCATCGGTGAAGACGCGATTGGCCTGACACTCGTTGAGAAAGTTGAGGCACAGATCGCTATGCGGGACAAGGTTCCGCTTAGCAGGTGCTCTCATGTAAATGAATTTGACGCCGGCATCAATTAGACGCCACGTCGTTCTAGCCGCCTCACCCCTGATGAAGAGGTCAAGAGGCGGAAGATTAAGGAAGGCCCCCATGCCAGCAAAGGGCGTGGACCTGGTGGCGTTGCAGATGAGCCTACACGCTCTGCCTTGGATCGTGTTGAGCAGGTCTGCATGGCTTTTGACCTGGGTAGCGCTAACCCAGACAACAGAGGCGTACGTAATGGCAGGTCTAACTACAGAAGTATAGATCCACCAAAGCCGCTTTGGGGATAGACCCCAAGAAGTGCCAAGTGCTCGTCGGAGCTGGGCCAGGATGGCTGAGGCACGCTTGGCTTTTGCTTTCACGTGGAGGACCAGTTGAGCCGGTGGTCAAGTATGACCCCGAGACATCTGGTCTGGTGCGCGAAGGCAATATCTCTGCCGTAGAGCTGCAGAGGACGTATGTTCCAGCGTAGTCTGCTGGTAAACATAATGGCAACGGTTTTGGGCTCAGAGAGTTCCAGACCATTGTCATTGGCCCAGGATTCTGCTTTGCGGATAAATCTCTGCATCAGATCCCTGAGCGTGCTGGGAGACGGTCCTGCCACAATGGCCGTGACGTCATCAGCATACCCGACTTTGAAGACGGGGTCGGGTCGGGAGTCACTCAAAAGAGCGTCCATGACCAGGTTCCAGAGCGTCGGGGTGAGGACTCCGCCTTGGGGTCCACCCTTACAGACTCTGGTGGAGGCAGTTTGCCCAAGAAGTTGGGCAGTGACCGTACGGTTGGAGATCATGTACATGATCCACCGTATGAGGGTAGCATGAGCTTTGCGATTTTGAAGGGCCCTCTGAAACGCTTCAAAGATAACGTTGTCGAAGGCGCCAACAATGTCAAGAAAGAGAGCCAGAGCGTAACCGTCACCCAGTACCGCCCTTTCAATCTTCTCGACAATCGCATGCAGGGCGCTGTCAGTCGACCTCCCGGTACGGAAGGCGTGCTGATTATTGCTGAGGGGCATCGCTGTCAGCTCGCAGGACAGCAGCCGCCAGAGAACAAGCCTCTCAGTGAGCTTAAGCATTGCTGACGTTAAGCTAATAGGCCGGAAGGCCTTGACGCTTTGGTAGTCACCCTTCCCAGGTTTGGGAATAAAGACTACCCGAGCTTCAGTCCAGCATTTGGGAACGTATCCCAGCTGGATAGAGGCCCGCATAAGATTGCGGGTGAGTCTCAGGAACGAGGGTATCTTGGCTGCTTCACGAAGGAGAACAGGGTAGATACCATCAGGTCCAGGAGATTTGAAAGGTTTGAAGGTTCTGACCGCACGAGCGATTAGGTCTTCAGTGACAATGCCCGCCGCTAGGGTGGCTCCATCCATCGAATGGTTGGGCTCCGGTCTAGCAGTAGGTACCCTCGGGAAGAATGTGCTAAGCATATGCTGAAGCACTTCTTCAGGGTCTTTAGTAAGAGAGCCATCATCTTTTTTGATCATGGCTAATTTGGACATTTTGTCCATTGTAAGGGCCTTGACAAGCCTAGAAGTAGGTCTGTCTTGATCCAATTCATTGCAGAATTGGCGCCACTTACATTCCTTGGCCTTGCGCACTTCAGATTTGAAATTGCGGGAGGCTTGCCGGAAAAGCTCCATGTCCTCCGGGTTTCCGGTCTTCATGGCACGGCGATGAAGGCTTTTGGCCTTCCGCCTGAGTTTCCCCAGCTCCGGGTTCCACCACGGCGCCGAGGTCTTGCCTTTGTAGGCGCGAGCAGGACAAGCCGCTTCGTAGGCTTCAATAATGCAACCTGTCAGCGTCTCAGCCATATGATCCACATCCTCGCAGGTCTCAATCGGACGTAAGTCCGTGAGTTCCTGCAGGTGCAGGTCAAGGGCAGCCTTGTAGGCCGCCCAATCAGTGTTACGGATATTGCGTCTCCAAGTGATCGGAGACTGGGTTTTAGTGTCCGCGATGTTAAAGGCGATAAAGCAGTGGTCAGACAGGGAGGGCTCCTCAGACCAGACTCTCCACTCCTCAACTCTGTCAAAGAGTCTTGGGGTAACGAGTGTGGCGTCGAGGACCTCGGTCCATCTGCCATTATTAAAGGTAGGAGTGCTGCCGCGGTTGCAGAGCATAAGGTTTGTGTTAGAGATGAGGGCCAGAAGCTCCTCTCCTCTAGTGTTGGTATCTTTGCTGCCCCAGTGCTTGTGGTGCGCGTTGAGGTCGCCCCCTAAGCACAGCTCAGCGTTCTGGGACTCGCAGTACTGCGCGAGGCGCAGTAAACTCTCAGGAGCAGGGTCTCTGTCGCCTGGGATATAAACCGAGGCAACAAGACACGAACGCGGAGAGAAATGATTAGATTGGATGACACAAAGGTCTCCATCAGAGAGATCAGTCCTCAGCCAGGCGTGGAGATGGCTAGCAGCGAGGATAGCCGCTCTAGGGCGGCTGTTCCCCGGGCCACACACATAAAAATCAGAGTAGCCAGAGGGAATGTTGGGCAACTTACCGTTGCGCATCCAGGGTTCCTGGATCAGGATGAGGCCTGGCCTGTACAGCTCAGCAATCTTCATCAGATTTACTGACGCTGATACGCAATGCTGTAAATTAATTTGCAGACAGAATGTCGCTCCTTTGGCAGCGTGGAGCTTAGTCATACTGTATTAAATGCAATTTCTGGCTAGAGCCCAGGGCCATCAAGGAGACTTGGACAACAGATCGTCCTCGTCCCAGGCCGCTGGGGCTTGACTGGGAGATGGGAGTTGGTCAACGTCCATGGCCTCCTCACCCCCACCGGCCCCCCCAGCAGAGTCCTCAGGCTCCGATGACAGGATGGAGGAAGCTTCCTCACCTGCATCTTTACCTTCAGACCCCACCAGGGTGGCCGAGGAGAGCTCGGATTCCGAAGACCCGGCCTCGTCCTCAACTCCTTCTCCGACTGGCAGGTTTGGTTCCCGGGGCTTGGCCGGAGCCGTTACCGCGGTCGCCGAACTGCTGCTAGCAGAGGGGCGAGATGCAGCTTTGGCTTTGGGATCGGCTTGCGCCTTTCCTTGGGCCTTAGACTGCGCCCCGCTCTTGCCGGAGATGCCGGGGTTGGCAGTAGCCTTCCCTTTGGCAGACTTTCCTCGGCGCATCTTGAGCTTGAGGGCACCCAGCTGGAAAGAGGATCCATTAGGGTACCGACTCGCCCAAGTGCTGGAAAGGCCGAGGACAATTGAGTTGCCCGTCTCCCCCCTGCGGACTTTACGATGATACACCAGTCCACTAGCAGGGAGGTCGGGGTTCAGACGCAGTAGGACCCGGCGAATAACGTCTGGTCCAGCTGCGGTGCTCTTAGCAGGGACGAAAACCACATAGGGTATCGTCTTTGGACGCTGGCCCTCGCGAAGAAAAAGAGCTCCGCCAAGGTCAGCATCCAAGGAGACCGTGGTAGCCGCTGGAGCAGCTGCCGAGCGTCCTCCTCGCTGCTAGGAGCAATAAGAACGAATGTGCTTCGCAGCACCATCCGCTCAATGCCGATGGAGATTCCCTCCTCGACAGTCAGCCAATCAGATAGGAGTCAACAGCACTCCACACTTTTTGAAGCTGATCAGTGGTCCAGTCCTGGTCGCGACCTTGGATGATCACTCCCGGGATTTTGGCCTTGGCCTTCGCCGCAAAGGTAGCTCCCGAAGGAACCTCCTTGTTGGCAGTGGCCATTTGTTGCGCCGTGGTTTCGGCCTCAGCAGCCGCAGCAGCATCTCCAGGGAGCGCCGCCGCTGAACTACCGGAGCTTCCACCGGCCGGCCCGTCTGGTTGCCTTGGGACGCCAGTCGCTTCAGCATCCATGGTGGACGCCGCCGCTTTGGCCCCGCAGCTCCCTTCTTGGCCTGCCTTTTGGCGCGTTGTTTAGCGCGTTTGCGCTCAAGCCGAGCCCGCTGAGCTTCATCGGATCTGCCAGATTTGGCCGGTCCTTTAGGCTCAGAGCTCGCGGTTCCCTTAGATCCACCAGCGGAGCTGGCAGGTCCTTGGGTATTTTGAGTTTGGTAGCTCTGGTCGGATCTGCCAGCAGAGCCAGCCGGTCCTTCCTTTGCCACAGTTGAATCAGTCGGTTGGGATCTGCCAGCAGGGCCTGCCGGTCCTTCGGACTGAGGTTGGGGTTTAGAAGGGTCCCCGTCCCTAGAGTTAGCTTGATTATCCATAGACGGCTCGAAGGCCATGATAAAAGGTTGGTGGGCTACCCTCAAAGGGGCGCGGTACCCACCCGGCCGCTCCACCTGACCGGGCAGTAGGCCAATAGCACCCTCAAGGCTGGCCCGACACCAGGAGGGGGACCGCTTGCGACCGGACTACTCCCCGGCCTTCCAGCCCATCGGCACGGTCAACACCTTAGGCATTAGAGAGTACGTTGAGCAGTACCACGGCCTGCAGGTTGGCGAGCCAGACCCGCATACCCAAATTCGGCCGAAGCCACTGGATAGGGTCGCCAGCGCCGGAGCCCAGTCTGTCCAGCAGCCCTAGGGACTGCCTTGAACACACGCGGGGACGAGTACCCTGGGTCGACTTGCGAGACAGCGTGGGGGGGGGGTCTGCGGCTGCCAGAGGCAAATAGAGGGTGCAGACCTCCCACCAGCCTTGACCTGCTGAAGATAGGGGCAGGCGTGAAGCATCGCAGACCTTAGCCCATGGGCCTAGTCTGTCTCATACTTCACTGGCATGCTGAATACGCCTTCGCGTGCGAGGTTTGCTCACTGCCGAGGTCTAATCAGCAAAACTCAAGAAATTTGCATCAGGGTGGTTATAGTCACCTTGTGCCACCTGCTGAAGGTCCAGAAGCTCCGGCTGGGTGAAGGCCTATTGCCAACTAAGTCAGGGCTGATGCAGACACATGTGATCGATGTGCTGATGAAATTTAGAGGCTTGGCAAGGCTGCACTGAGTCGCAGTGCTGATTGGCGAACAGGGGTATTCTGAATACACTGGCGCTTATGGGAAAAATTCAACCTACTAGCAGAATAGTCAAATATCTCAACTGTCCAAAGGGCTAGCAACTTGATTCTTGTTTGAGAAAGTGCACAACAAAAAATTGGCCAATTTCTTGAATTTCGTGTGCCTGCATTGCTCAGTTCTGGTGCAGCAAAACAATTGCCAGGGAGGGAATTTCTTTGGTACGAGCTATTTCTACTGTTAATAAGATCATGCACCTGTCTTACTTGATTCATTTAAGTGTTAGTTTGCCAATAACTGCATTTTTTGAAGCTAATTCAAAAGTTTATTTAAGAAACTTTAACAAATGGACTCATAGTTTAATACATAAAACACTACTTAAATATTCTGATTCAGTAGTATAGTTTAACCATGTTAGCAAAGTTGGAAAATGTTCTGTGTTGCAGGATTACTGGTCTAATTATGAGCATTATCATTTTATACAAAAATTTTGGTCCAGTAAACTCACAGGGACTTTATCTATGAGCTATGAACTGATCAATATAAACAGTTAAAATGGCCAATGGATATTTTTTATCAAACAAAGAGTGAATTAATGAACTTTTTTAAAACATTATTGCAACAAAAATAATATTGCAGATCATTTATACATTTAATGCAATATAATGTGAAATGGCAGAGCTCTATGCTCAGAAAATTTAAAAAAGAAACTGAATTCTGTCAATTAAAATAGATTAGGAGTCAATTTTTAACTGGCGAAATTCATAGATTACTAAATAATCACTATATAGTTGCATCAGAACCTCACACACCGGTATTCTACAGACAATTCCTATGAAGGCCTAATCTCACTAAAAGTTTATTTGTTATTGTGAGACAGGAACTATTCTGTTTCATATCAACGAGTTTTAGCATACTATTGAATTTTCAGTATCTCACTTCTAACATGCACAAAGTTTTTTTTGGAAAACTCCGTTTAATAACCTGTACTAAAAGTGGAGAAAAGTAAAGTACATGTACTGTGCGTTCTCTAAACGGACTTTTTTGCAAAATGCATAACATGAAATATGGCTTTACCATGGACAATCTTAGACGGATACAAACAAACTCAAATAGAAAAATACATCCACAGAACACATTACAGCAAAGTACGAGTCGATTTGTGAATAAATCCGCTTCAAAACCAACACCTGCTGACTTCATGTGACTCCCCTAATATTGCAAATACATTTTTAAGAGAGATTAGGCCTTCAAATAAATGGTCTTGACTTAACCGTAAATTACACACGGCCTAGGGATGGAATAGTCTAGATTGTACATGCATGGCTGCAGTTTCAGCTGGGAGAGAAGCCGCATAACAACTTACAACGGCAATAGAGTTTTCTAGATATTGTAGAATAAATAAATATGCTTTTTGGGGGGATTTAGTTGTGCACAGAAAGTTTTCTGCCAAGTGACTATTGACCATGGACTTAGAATACAGGAAAAATGGCTAAGAAAGCTAGTAGTCCAGTCACTCTGGTGTGATTTCACTCCAGCGTGCCATTATGGCCCTCAACCGACTGTCTTCAACATCGTCGGCAAACAGCTCGCTCGCCCAGTCGTCCCGCACCAGGCTGCAGTTCTTGAAGTCGTGCGGGATCTCAACAGCATCGTCTGCTACAATTTCATCGTTACGCCGTCTGGCTTTGAGTCGCTTCGCAAATGAGAGCGTCTTTTGACGTTGCTGGGGCGATTCGTTCGTCTTTGACGTCTCCTGAGGCGGAGGCTCTTGCGGTGGCGTTGACGGCGGCGGCGGTGGCGCTGGTGTTCTCTCGACCGGCTGGTGCACCAAGACATCCGTTACTGACAACTCCGACTGGTCCGGACACTGACTCTGACTCTGGCTTGTGCTGTAGTTAGTGATGTTTGTGTACGGGGTGGACATCTTCCGGCAGCCAGTTCCGGTGGTTGCAGTCGCCGGGCCAGTGTTGGTGGTGCCAACGTTGCCTCGTCTGCTGCGCCCTTTCGCGCCGTAGCCTCCGGCCCTGCCGCCGCCACAGGCGCCTCGATTCCTCGGCTCGTTGATGTAGCTGAGCAGCCTGGTGAGGCGGTGCCGCTTGCACATCAGGACGGACACAACCAGCCGTCTAAATTGCTCCTCGCTGATGCAGTAGATGATGAAATTGACGGCGTGGTTGGAGGAGCTCAGGGTCAGACCTATAGTCAGGTAGTTCGACCAAAAGGTGCTGCAGTAACTGCCTCGCATTATCCCGGTAATTAAGTGAAACAGAGCCAACGGAAAGCTCAGCACCACGAAAGCCGTCGAGACGATGATTAACTTTTTTGTCACCTGCCGATCCTGAACCTCTTCATTGGGCTTTGACTTGCGCAGGTTTTTTGTCTCAACGTTACGAAGAGACACTAGAATGATCAAGTTGCAAACTCCAGTGATGATAAATGGGATCAGGGATATGGAAATATTGTAAAACATGATGAAAGGCTTGAAAATTGGAAAATTGATGCGGCAATCGGCGATGCTCTGGCATTCCAGTCCGATGTGTCTCATCAGACCGCGTTCCTGTTTGCTCTGGTTGAGCAGCATCCGGTGCACAGTGGAAAGATTGCCCTCTATCCGGATGCTCTCCTTGTTTAACGCCAGCTGAGCGAGAATGCCCAGCATCGGCATTGGCTCCTCCATCACCAGGCTGCCAGTTCCGTTGACGCCCTCCCGTCTAAGACGCGAGCAGTCCGCCATAGCCAGGAGTGTCGGAGCCACAATGGTCTTATTCGTGGTCACATTGTACAGACGCTTCGGGTAGTTGAAGCTCTCCTTGTTGAAGCTGAACATTGCAGGAATACAGATGCTGTAGCTGATGAGCGTCAAACCAACCACCGCTAATTTTGCTTTGCGCAAAGTGAAGAATCTCATCCAGCGAAACGGATTGATCACTACCAGAGCTCGTTCGATGCTAAACAGCACGATAATGTACACCGCTATCAGTGTGGTCGAACGCGACAAGTACATCCTCACATTGCACATCGGGTACGAGTTCAGCATGATGGACAATAAGCTCAATGGGTGCAGGTGTATCGCTGGTCGTAGCATCATCATCTGCGCCATCAGCAGCGAGTTCAAGATCAGAGCGCCTGAGTCCGCCACGGCCAAAGCTCGTAAATAGAAAGTGCTGGACTGATTTCTGCGCGACTTGTTGTAGCCCAGAATGCGGAAGGACAGGATGTTTCCTGGAAATAGCGGACGGTTTTACTATTGCTAGTTTGACCTCGATGATCGATGTGAGTCTATGCTCAATATGCTAAGCCTTGATAATATGGAGAAAAAGCAGTTCATCTTAATGTAGCTTGATCTTACCAATAAGTCCAAACAGAATTAACGACATTATGAGGGCGTAACAGCCCCACAGAACCGCCTTGTTGGCGATGTACATTATCGGAACTCTAAAATTATTGACGGGATGTCGTGGAAGGCAACTTATATTCAACGAACTTAAAAAAATTATAAAAAAATCAAAGTCCATACTTGAGCTACTTACTTTCCAATGCATCCTACGCCCATGACTGACTATTAACAAGCAGACAGAGACCGATTCTTCTTTCGGAGCAGTAGCGCTTCACGCTTTCTTATAGTCAAATTGGAAAGCTTCCTCCAGTAGCACTCAGCACCGGTTATTGCTTGCAAGACTTTTTTGGAACGGAAGAGAACAACTGCGCTCTACGCAGTGAGCGTTCGGCTGTAGGAAGGGGCCTTCTTGTTGTAGGCTTTAGAAATCAGAAGCAAGTCTCAGGGGGAGTAAGGAAGGGTTGTCATGGGGGTTATTATTATGCAGGCAGCAGCGGCACGCACGCGAACTGTTGGATACAGCTAGCCGTGTATAGCAACGCTAGCGACTGTTATGGCTGCCCTAATTGCCGACCATTCAGCTCTCCCCTCCCTTCCCCTCTCCATCCGTTTTTGCAGCACGAACCATCGATGATCGGCCCTTCGATAATCCTCTCCCCACTCCCCGGTGTTAGCCTCAAGCCTCGTTCATTGGCTATGGCTAACCCAGAACTTTTGTCGCCTCCCCCCAGCTCCCTGAACAAAAAATCCCCCGCTGGTAGAGCCCTGCAGATGATCCATCCGCATGTTTCACTGGGCCCATGCAGTCCACCCCTCCTCCGTGACCAAGTCTCGAATATCCAGTATAACGTTCGGGCAGCCGAGGATAGGAGGGAGGGAGGCAGGCGAGATCTGCGCGAATGGAGAAAACATGTTTCAGCCGGAACGGTTGCATACCAATCTGTCTCGCCCTTGCTTCCACATGCATATGGCTATCCTCTCCCAGCTGGAACTGCAGCCATGCATGTACAATCTAGACTATTCCATCCCTAGGGCCGTGTTCAATGCTGCCGGATAGATAGAAAGCCGTCAGACTGTATATTTGAAAACCGGCAGCGGTGGCGGTTGTAGCCTGGCAGATGCTAAAATGTTTTTTTCCGAGGTGCAGGCTTGTCCAATCTCGAGGTTGAAGCCGACTGTGTAGACTTTTCCGTGGGTTTTTGTAGATCAATTCAATTCGAACTTTTGAAGTTTGTTATTTCAGGGTCTAAAGAGTTTTTTGCTCGATTTAAAAATTAATTCATCTTTGAATGTGAAATTGGAATAAGTCTATAAGGCTTCAAGTTAGATATATGGTCAAAATTACAGCAGCCATTTAATATTCTGTGTCTAAAAAATATTACATTTGTAATTCCTCATAAATGAATCTGCACCTAATATTCCTAAGTGGTGAGTTATTTTTTTGGGACACAGAGGTCATAAACCCAAAAATGCCTGCTACATCTAACGATAAACAGAAACGACACGAGGTGGGGTTACCGTGATTAATAAAAAACCACGGTCACACTCAACTCTCAACGAACTCTCAACGCCTACACAGCGTTATGGCCCAGTGTAGGACGTTACAATTGAGGGAAAAAATTTAATATCAGCGATAAGCTCAGCTGCTCCGCTTGGGTGATCTATGGAGTCGTAATCAACACTCAAAGTTCGAGGCATGCAATAAACTTAGTATCGATTAACTGACTCACGTGACTTATAGTTTTTGCTGGGGCTTTTGGTTATTTCTCCTCCGGCGTTTCCCTCCGATATATCCCCTCCGGTATATCCCCTCCGGTATATCTCCTCCCGTATATTTCCTCCGGTATATTTCCTCCGGTACATCCCCTCAGGTGTTTCCCCTCCGTTGCCGGAGGGTATGTACCCGATAGTCTTGTACTGCGCTTTTGTGCTAGCTCACTGTTTAAACGGTTTTTGCGATGTGAGATTTCGAGCTTTTGAAATTACAAACCATTGCTAAAAATGTCTTATACAACCAACATTTCTGCCAGCTGGACTCTAATGACGTCACAACGTTGAACTGTTTAACTTTCAAATAACAATTTAGCATAGAACAATTACTGATCAAAACAAAATATGTCGGAGTCTGGAGGCTTGGCCTTGGCTCCCGCACTGTCCGTTGCCAGCTCTGGCGGGCTCAAGGATGCCAACAGCGAGCTGCTGCAGGAGGATCAGCAGGAGGAGCAGCAGGGTCAGGAGCCGCGGCAGCTGCTCGTCGACAGAGACGATCTGTTTGCGGAGCCGGAGACTGGCAGGCGCCCTGTGCCCAACTACTTCCTTGATACGCGTAAGGCCTAATATTTTTCACCTCTTAACTTTCTCTATCTGTCTGTCTGTCTGTCTGTCTGTCTGTCTGTCTGTCTGTCTGTCTGTCTGTCTGTCTGTCTGTCTGTCTGTCTGTCTGTCTGTCTGTCTGTCTGTCTGTCTGTCTGTCTGTCTGTCTGTCTGTCTGTCTGTCTGTCTGTCTGTCTTAGTGTCCGTCTGTCTTAGTGTCTTAGTGTCTTAGCATCCGTCTGTCTTAGTGTCTTAGTGTCTTAGCATCCGTCTGTCTTAGTGTCTGTGTCTTAGTGTCTTAGCATCCGTCTGTCTTAGTGTCCGTCTGTCTTAGTGTCTTAGTTTCCGTCTGTCTTAGTGTCTTAGCGCCTTAGTGTCCGTCTGTTTTAGTGTCTTGGTGTTTGTCTGTGTGTCTTGTGATAGCTGTGGATGAGTTCTGCACGAGCTATTGTATTGAGAGCTTAAAGTCTGTACAAGACACACTGTACAAGTTAACTCTGTACAGACGAGGGAGTTTTCGCACGCCTTTGAGTCTTTGCTATAGCTCATCGAGCCTCTTGCACGCCCCGCATTCGCTCAGAGATCTTCAACAAGATGGGCCGCAACGCCATCGTAGAAGCTCACCCAGCCGTCGTGCACTTTGCCGGCTTCACGCCGAATCAAGTCCACGTGCGCAAAGTGAAATTCGCCAACGTCAGCACCGAGGTGACCAGATTTCACATCCTACCTCCTGAGACGCCGTTTTTCAAGCTGACCTACGAGAAGCGGGATCGGTTGGTGCCCGGCTTTGCTGTCCAGTGCGTCCTGGAGTTTAAGCCCACCGAGGTGCGGTACTACTACGACGCGCTGCGGATTCACAGCAAGGTGAGTAAGAAAGTTGCATCCCGTAATTGAATTCAAAACATTATTTGACTCAGTTCTGGAATAGGTGCAACCAACAGCTCAGCCGCAGCTATTGCGCGGCGCATCTGAAGGCTGCGTACGGCTGTTCAGTCCAAGGACTGGAGGGGGGTCGCCACACATCCTCAATTACCCCAGCTAATCTGGGTACCTCCTAATGCTGGTAAGTTAAGTGCCTTCTCAAGGACACAAATCGTTCCTAGTTGAGTCGAGATTCGAACTCCCCCCGACTCGATGCTTCAGTCCTGACTCCGACGCCCTAACCATCAGGCTACAACCGCTAGCATTCTGCAGGATCAGGCTTCGTGCTTCGTGTTGCTGAGTGTTAAAAAGGACAGCGATAGTCTATGGCCAGCCATGTCCGTAGGGACGGATTTTTTCAAGTGTAGATAACTATAGACAGCCTGTGTTCCGATGTGTACTTATGAACCATTTTGCACCGAACAACCTCTCGCAGGACGAAAAGAACAATCTGATCATCCCGATCCACGCCTACCCAGTCCTGGGCTACAACGAGTTCCCCAAGCAGGTGAAATTCCCGCCAATACCGGTTGGTTATCGGCGCACTCAGATCATTCCGCTACGTTCACGAGCTCCGGTTGAGTTCGAATTCGAGATCAAGATTACCCATCCTAATCCGGTGTTCACCGTGGAGCCGCTCAGCGGTTCGATTCCAGCTGATGGCGAGGTTGACATTGCTGTGACCTTCGCCCCGATCGACTTCGTCACCGCCGAGATGACCATGGAGCTGCGGGTGTCGCAGTTCAACTTCGCCCCGCTCACCTGCCACCTGATGGGCCACTCGGCTCCGGGAATGGAGCGCGACCAGGTGTACCAAATGTACGGCCTTGAGGACCCCAGCGACCCGGCGGCCCTGCAGCAGAGCCTGGACCCCAGGGCTTTCTCACCGTTGGAACGTGCGCGAAGGAACAAACTGCGAGCCAGCCAAGAGTCCCTGCAGAAGCAGCAGCAGCAACAAAAAACACAAGGAGCCGCCTCAAAGCAGCAACAGTTGTCTCTGCCACAGCCGCGAGTTCGTCAACCCGTGGAACGCAACGGTCTGCGAATTCCGCCGCACCTTAACAGTCCCTTCGCTGTTGCCCAGGTGCTCAACCAGAAGCAGGGCCGGCTCAAGATGAAGGAGCTCAGAGACGCGCTGGAGAACTCTGCAACCGGTCTGTCAGCTTCGCGCCAGATGAAGGAGGCTGTGTTTGAGCAGGAGGTGACGCAGAATGTCTACGACGAGAGGCAAAATCAGCTGCGTTGGCAGGTGAAGCTGGGCGACAATGTGCTCACTGATGAGGAGACGGCTGCTATGCTAGCGGAGCGAGAAATGGCCTGGCAGTACTACCGGGTGAGCCTACCGTTGCCATGGTTGCAATGCTTACCTGTATCCGGCTTTGTTACAGGTGTCTTCAAGCATTATAGGAACAATAAATATTCGATTCCGCTTGACTCTGTGAAACCCCCCTGGACAATTTAATTTTCATGCACAAATTGGGAATCTTAACCAGGGGTCTTAGTTGCTCCAGACTCTGTACCGCAGTGCTCATGCATGCATGCGAGTCTGCGGACTACTTGGATGGTTGGTTCTTATCGCTCGGTCGGTCAACCCCAAATACAAATTGACGCGATCTACTCTCAAGGAGACTGTCGTCCAGTTTTCATAGTTGAGTACTTTAGAGTAGCCACGAGCATGAAGTGTTCGCGCGTTCAATCCTTACAGCCCTACACAGCTAATTCGTTTCACTTGATCGCTTCCTAATCAGGGCGGCATTCAATTTTTCCACTTAAGCTACTCAAACTTCGGTCAGGCTTGGTAACTGGCTTAGGCAATCAATCAATCAATCTAAAAAATGAGTTGACTGTGGGGTCTCAAGTTTGTCGAGTAAACAAGATGAGGCTTGCACTGTATCTAGGGGAGTTATATACTGTATGTTTGAGTAGGTACTTCGGTTTCTGGTTGCTAGGGGCTACGAATAACGTGGCCAACCTTAGTAAGCCTGGTGGTTATCTTCCAGTCAATCATACCGTAAACTCCCATTGGCTGCCGGCAAGGGAACGATGGAAGGAGAGAGTAAAAGTACAGAGTGACTAGGACGGATTCGAATTCTTGTACTGCCCAGCTGGAAAGTCTGTTCAGCCGCATCCAGCAGTTTTAGGCGGTATCCTGACGGCTAGTTCCTTTAAGATGATTGGAGGGTGGGCGGGCAAGTGGCGTTCGAAACCTCCACGAAATCTCTATTGCCTTGGTGAGGGCCAAAGCTGTCTGCGAACCTTTGCACCTGGGTTATTTTTGGATTACAAACTAGCCAGCATGAATGAGGGAAGTCTTGTCTGCATGGTAGCTATGCTTTGTCGAATTTCTGTTAGGGCTTGTTTTAATCATGGGAATTTATGCAAGCTTGATTGTCTCCTAGTGTCTGTCTGTCTGTGTGTCTGTCTGTTTGTCTGTCTGTCTGTCTGTCTGTCTGTCTGTCTGTCTGTCTGTGTGTCTGTCTGTGTGTCTGTCTGTCTTAGTGTCCGTCTGTCTTAGTGTCTGTCATAGTGTCTGTCTGTCCGCCTCCAAGCGTCTGTCTGTCGGTTTGTCTGTCCGTCTGTCTGTCTGTCGGTTTGTCTGTCCGTCTGTCTGTCTGTCGGTTTGTCTGTCTGTCTGTCTGTCTGTCTGTCTGTCTGTCTGTCTGTCTGTCTGTCTGTCTGTCTGTCTGTCTGTCTGTCTGTCTTAGTGTCTGTCTGTCTGTCTGTCTGTCTGTCCGTCCGTCCGTCTGTCTGCCTGTCTGTCTTAGTGTCTGTCTGTCTTAGTGTCTGTCATAGTGTCTGTCTGTCCGCCTCCAAGTGTCTGTCTGTCTGTTTGTCTGTCCGTCTGTCTGTCCGCCTGTCTGTCTGTCTGTCTGTCTGTCTGTCTGTCTGTCTGTCTGTCTGTCTGTCTGTCTTAGTGTGTCTGCCTGTCTGTCGGTCTGTCAGCCTGTCTGTCTGTCTGTCTGTCTGCCTCCAAGTGTCTGTCTGTCTTAGTGCCTATCTCCACCGCTGTCACCCCTCTAAGTCAGCAGTCCCCAGTGCTCAAGTGCACAGCTGATTCAGCAGCACTGAGTAGTTAATCGTGAGTGGCTTCCACCCAAAGCCGGCCAGGCAGATGCCGCCGTGAGTCAGCAGCAGCTGGGGCTCAACAAAATCCGCCTCTCATCCCCACCCAGCATCCGCAGTCTCCCCTCAGCTATCAACTGCCTGCCAATATTCGCTTCCGGACCTCGGGGCTTAGCAATTATGGAGGCTGTCATTGCTGCATTTCCGACCATCTGCCTCAGAGAAATTTTGCTGTCCGACTTCTTTTATTTAGGTATTGATGTCCATCGGGTATGGCTGATGAGCTCAATATAATAAAGAGATTAAGTGGAAATCTGGCTGGGAGTCTAATTTATAGCGCCAGCAGACAGTAGACACTAGTAGCGCCAGAACAGACACTAGTAGCGCCAAGACAGACACTAGTAGCTTCAGAACAGAAACTAGTAGCGCCACAACAGACACTAGTAAAGCCAAAACAGACACTAGTAGCGCCAAAACAACAGACACTAGTAGCGCCACAACAGACACTAGTAGCGCCAAGACAGACACCAGTAGCGCCAGAACAGACACTAGTAGCGCCAAGACAGACACCAGTAGCGCCAGAACAGACACTAGTAGCGCCAAGACAGACACCAGTAGCGCCAGAACAGACACTAGTAGCGCCAAGACAGACACCAGTAGCGCCAGAACAGACACTAGTAGCGCCGAAACAAGTATTTCAATAAACATAATATTAAAAGAATACTCAGAACTCAATTATAAGATCCAGGTAGGCTTTCAATTAAAATTCAATAGCCAAATAAAGTTATGCATCCCTTGTAATTTCGAATGGTTCTGATACTTCAACCTTGTGTTCTGCTGTCATTTTACCCAATAAATTTCTCTTAGAGTATATAGCAGTGTTAGGACTGAGTTTCAATGTATAACGACAGCTCAATGTCATGCTCAAGCTCAATGCCTTCCGTTTAACAGCTTGATGGATTCTGGAATTCCAGTCAGTGAGCTCCTGAATTTAAGATTGAAAGGGTAGTAAAAAATTGTACAACACTGCAATATGGTTTGACAATGAGATTTTACAGTCAAATGCCTCACCCTTTCCCTCCTTTAGCCTCTCTCCAAAGAGCCACCCCTGTCTCCGCTGGCGCTCACTCATTTTCCTTCTCTCTCTCCGCTCTCCCTTTCCTCTACCCTTCTCTCTCTCCGCTCTATCCTTACTTCTACCACTCTTTCTCCACTCTCTCCCTTCCTCTACTCCTCTTTCTCCACTCTCTCCCTTCCTCTACTCCTCTTTCTCCACTCTCTCCCTTCCTCTACTCCTCTTTCTCCACTCTCTCCCTTCCTCTACTCCTCTTTCTCCACTCTCTCCCTTCCTCTACTCCTCTTTCTCCACTCTCTCCCTTCCTCTACTCCTCTTTCTCCACTCTCTCCCTTCCTCTACTCCTCTTTCTCCACTCTCTCCCTTCCTCTACTCCTCTTTCTCCACTCTCTCCCTTCCTCTACCCCCTTTCTCCGCTCTCTCCCTTCCTCTACCCCTCTCTCCTCTCTCTCCCTTCCTCTACCCCTCTCTCCTCTCTCTCCCTTCCTCTACCCCTCTTTCTCCACTCTCTCCCTTCCTCTACTCCTCTTTCTCCACTCTCTCCCTTCCTCTACCCCTCTTTCTCCGCTCTCTCCCTTCCTCTACACCTCTCTCCGCTCTCTCCCTTCCTCTACCGCTCTCTCTCTCAACTCTCTCCCTACACCTACCCCTCTCCGCTCTTTCCTTACTTCTACCACTCTTTCTCCACTCTCTCCCTTCCTCTACCCTCTCTCCTCTCTCTCCCTTCCTCTACTCCTCTTTCTCCACTCTCTCCCTTCCTCTACCCCCCTTTCTCCGCTCTCTCCCTTCCTCTACCCCTCTCTCCTCTCTCTCCCTTCCTCTACCCCTCTCTCCTCTCTCTCCCTTCCTCTACCCCTCTTTCTCCACTTTCTCCCTTCCTCTACTCCTCTTTCTCCACTCTCTCCCTTCCTCTACCCCCCTTTCTCCGCTCTCTCCCTTCCTCTACACCTCTCTCCGCTCTCTCCCTTCCTCTACCGCTCTCTCTCTCCACTCTCTCCCTACACCTACCCCTCTCCGCTCTTTCCTTACTTCTACCACTCTTTCTCCACTCTCTCCCTTCCTCTACTCCTCTTTCTCCACTCTCTCCCTTCCTCTACTCCTCTTTCTCCGCTCTCTCCCTTCCTCTACCCCTCTCTCCTCTCTCTCCCTTCCTCTACTCCTCTTTCTCCACTCTCTCCCTTCCTCTACTCCTCTTTCTCCACTCTCTCCCTTCCTCTACTCCTCTTTCTCCACTCTCTCCCTTCCTCTACTCCTCTTTCTCCACTCTCTCCCTTCCTCTACTCCTCTTTCTCCACTCTCTCCCTTCCTCTACTCCTCTTTCTCCACTCTCTCCCTTCCTCTACTCCTCTTTCTCCACTCTCTCCCTTCCTCTACCCCCTTTCTCCGCTCTCTCCCTTCCTCTACCCCTCTTCTCCGCTCTCTCCCTTCCTCTACCCCTCTCTCCACTCTCTCCATACACCTACCCCTCTCCGCTCTTTCCTTACTTCTACCACTCTTTCTCCACTCTCTCCCTTCCTCTACTCCTCTTTCTCCACTCTCTCCCTTCCTCTACCCCTCTTTCTCCGCTCTCTCCCTTCCTCTACCCCTCTTTCCGCTCTCTCCCTTCCTCTACCGCTCTCTCCTCTCTCTCCCTTCCTCTACTCCTCTTTCTCCACTCTCTCCCTTCCTCTACTCCTCTTTCTCCACTCTCTTCCTTCCTCTACTCCTCTTTCTCCACTCTCTCCCTTCCTCTACTCCTCTTTCTCCACTCTCTCCCTTCCTCTACTCCTCTTTCTCCACTCTCTCCCTTCCTCTACTCCTCTTTCTCCACTCTCTCCCTTCCTCTACTCCTCTTTCTCCACTCTCTCCCTTCCTCTACTCCTCTTTCTCCACTCTCTCCCTTCCTCTACTCCTCTTTCTCCACTCTCTCCCTTCCTCTACCCCTCTTTCTCCGCTCTCTCCCTTCCTCTACACCTCTCTCCGCTCTCTCCCTTCCTCTACCGCTCTCTCTCTCCACTCTCTCCCTACACCTACCCCTCTCCGCTCTTTCCTTACTTCTACCACTCTTTCTCCACTCTCTCCCTTCCTCTACTCCTCTTTCTCCACTCTCTCCCTTCCTCTACCCCTCTTTCTCCGCTCTCTCCCTTCCTCTACCCCTCTCTCCACTCTCTCCATACACCTACCCCTCTCCGCTCTTTCCTTACTTCTACCACTCTTTCTCCACTCTCTCCCTTCCTCTACTCCTCTTTCTCCACTCTCTCCCTTCCTCTACCCCTCTTTCTCCGCTCTCTCCCTTCCTCTACACCTCTCTCCGCTCTCTCCCTTCCTCTACCGCTCTCTCCGCTCTCTCCCTTCCTCTACCGCTCTCTCTCTCCACTCTCTCCCTACACCTACCCCTCTCCGCTCTTTCCTTACTTCTACCACTCTTTCTCCACTCTCTCCCTTCCTCTACCCCTCTTTCTCCGCTCTCTCCCTTCCTCTACCCCTCTTTCTCCACTCTCTCCCTTCCTCTACTCCTCTTTCTCCACTCTCTCCCTTCCTCTACTCCTCTTTCTCCACTCTCTCCCTTCCTCTACTCCTCTTTCTCCACTCTCTCCCTTCCTCTACTCCTCTTTCTCCACTCTCTCCCTTCCTCTACCCCTCTTTCTCCGCTCTCTCCCTTCCTCTACACCTCTCTCCGCTCTCTCCCTTCCTCTACCGCTCTCTCTCTCCACTCTCTCCCTACACCTACCCCTCTCCGCTCTTTCCTTACTTCTACCACTCTTTCTCCACTCTCTCCCTTCCTCTACCCCTCTTTCTCCGCTCTCTCCCTTCCTCTACCCCTCTCTCCACTCTCTCCATACACCTACCCCTCTCCGCTCTTTCCTTACTTCTACCACTCTTTCTCCACTCTCTCCCTTCCTCTACTCCTCTTTCTCCACTCTCTCCCTTCCTCTACCCCTCTTTCTCCGCTCTCTCCCTTCCTCTACCCCTCTCTCCACTCTCTCCATACACCTACCCCTCTCCGCTCTTTCCTTACTTCTACCACTCTTTCTCCACTCTCTCCCTTCCTCTACTCCTCTTTCTCCACTCTCTCCCTTCCTCTACCCCTCTTTCTCCGCTCTCTCCCTTCCTCTACCCCTCTCTCCGCTCTCTCCCTTCCTCTACCGCTCTCTCCTCTCTCTCCCTTCCTCTACTCCTCTTTCTCCACTCTCTCCCTTCCTCTACTCCTCTTTCTCCACTCTCTCCCTTCCTCTACTCCTCTTTCTCCACTCTCTCCCTTCCTCTACCCCTCTTTCTCAGCTCTCTCCCTTCTTCTACCCCTCTACCCCTCTCTCTCCCTTCCTCTACTGCTCTCTCTATCCCTTTATTTATCTTTCGTCCCACCCAGGTCTCTTTGCATTTCCAAATAAAAAAACAAAAGTAGTAAAAGCCTACTACTAGCATTAAATTTACTTTCAAAAATAAGTGTACACCGAAAGTAAAACTATAGAAGACACAAAGCCAGCGAGGCTATAACTGTGCATCTTCAATTTAGATAGAAGCAAAGAAACTCAAGGCAGTAGGCAATAATGCTGAAAAAATTAGAACAGGGCACGCATGTATTTGCATATTGCATTTCGGATGCAGACTGGCATGCATGATGGATTGACTCTCTATGCACTGTGCGTGCTTGTTCCTCTACTGTAGTTTAGTCTCCTCCACATGCATGCTGTATTCTTATCTCAATGATTGACTGGAGGCACCACCCGGTTCGAAAATTATAGTACTTTTAGTATATAACCCAGTCCTAATGTTTTTTGGCGTTTCCATGACAACCAGAAACCACAATCCCTTCCTTCTGTCTGCATACCAAAGAAATTTACATAGCTCGTAATACATGTACTTAAAAAGTTGAAACTAGGTTAAAGTTTGCCGCAATTTTCAAAAAACTGCGCAGATGATTGAAATATAATTTTTAAATGTCAATTTTAAAAGGGAATTTTTTTGTGGGGGAAACTCTTTCGAGGGAAATGTGACTTTTTAAAGGTTTAATTAATGGTTTTTACTGACTGCTTTTTGAAAGCTGGATTTTTAATCATTTTTAATCAGGGCGATTTTCCATCATTAGCGATTTTTATTTTCTATGGGCGGTTTTTTTATCATGGGGCGATTTTCAATCAAGGGGCGATTTTTATTCATGGGGCGATTGTTATTCATGGAGCGATTTTTATTAAAGGGGTGATTGTTATTCATGATGCGATTTTTGTTCATGAGGTGATTTTTATTCATGGGACGATTTTTATTCATGGACGATTGTTATTCATGAGGCGATTTTTTTTATGGGACGATTTTTAATCATGGGGCGATTTTTATTAATGGGGCGATTTTTATTAATGGGGCGATTTTTATTAATGGGGCGATTTTTATTAATGGGGCGATTTTTATTAATGGGGCGATTTTTATTAATGGGGCGATTTTTATTAATGGGGCGATTTCTATTAACGGGCGATTTTTAATCATGGGGCGATTTTTTTTAATGGGACGATTTTTATTAATGGGGCGATTTTTAATCATGGGGCGATTTTTTTAATGGGACGATTTTTATTAATGGGGCGATTTTTATTAAAGGGGTGATTGTTATTCATGATGCGATTTTTATTCATAGGACGATTTTTGATTTAAGAGACGACTTTTCACGGCACTGTCAAAAAGTGAGTCCCCACCGACTCTTCGACCCGCAGAGAAAGCGCGGCGACCCGACGCCGGCCGAGGAGCTGGAGCGCTCCGACACCGAGGCCCAGTCGCGACGCACCCGGCGTCAAGTGGACGCGTCCGACGGCCAAGATTCGGCGCCCACGCCGACAGCCAATTTCGACCTGTACAAAAACGACAAATGGGAGAGTCGGTGGTCGGCGAGATTCCGATTTGTGCAGGCGGCCTGGAAGGTGATCGTCAGACGGCGGGCGGACGAGAAACTGGCCGGATTGAGGCAGCTGTTCATCGACTGGGGCAAAGGGAAATACGCTGCCCTGACTACTAGTGAGTAGAGCTGCTAGCGTTGTTTGTGTGTCGGACTGAAGGTCGCTTTCAACTATAGCTTGCTTAAGGCTGTGGTTTCAACACAGACTACAACAGTTTTAGAGACCTTTACATCTAATTTGGGTGGCCTTAGCAACCGAAATTGGCAACCCTTAGCTACAGGAATTTTAATGGCCCTAGCAACCATATATTGGCGCTTATAACAACCCTTTTGGTATCCTTAGTAACAGGCGTTGGTGTCCCTAGCAACAAGAATTTCGGCGAGTTTGGCAACCATATTGGCGTCCCTAGCAACTGGAATTGAGGTCCCCATAGCAACGTGTTAGCGTTCTTAGAAACGTAGATTTCGGTGTCCTTAGCAACCATATTGGCGTCCCTAGCAACTGGAATTTCGGTTACCCCTAACAACCGTGTTAGCGTCCTTTGAAACGGAGATTTCAGTGTCCTTAGAAACCATATTGGCATCCCTAGTAACTGGAATTTTAGCGGCCCAAACAACTAGGGGTTCTACCGGGCCTAGCAACCAAATTTGCGCCCCTAGCAACAGTGATCAAATTCGCTGCATTTTATTTAACCACAATCTGAACAATGTTTATGATAAAAAACTCGCCTAATGAATTGATTTTATTTCCAAGCAAATTAATAAACAATAATATTATTTCAGAAAACGCCTTCATACCGTTTCTGTGTAAGTTATAATTAGTTGTAGAGTTTTAAAAGCAACAATAGACACATTGCACAACTTTTTTGAAGAAGAATAAGGTTGCACAAGTTGAGGTCAATTATATTCACCGAGTGCGAATGCAAAACTTAAAATTTATTTAGCGTCTGCAACAATGCACATTGTATTCCGTTTGACTCTAATAATCGAATTTGAAATTTTTATGTTTTAGCTAAAAGCTTCTTTTAGTAACAGTTGCAGAATATTTTTATTGCACCGATTGTACCGATTTTGCTGTGTGATGCAGGATGAAGTTTTAACCCAAGTTCACTTTTGCATCTGAAGTTATCTGGCACTCGCACTTCTAAGATTCTAGGTGTGATCATCCTTAATCCAAAGCCCACTCAAAAGTACTCAAAATTCTGCTTTTTATTTCATTTTTGATCTATCATCCCAATTCTGATCCCTAATCATAAATCCTGAACACTAATCCCCACCTGGACCCCTAATCCCAACCTGGACTCCTAATCCCAACCTAGACCACTAATCCCAACCTGGACCACTAATCCCAACCTGGACCCTAAATCCCAATCTAGACTCCTAATCCCAATCCTGATCCCTAATCACAACCTGGACCCTTCATTCCAACCTGGACCTCTAATCCCAACCTGGACCCTAAATACCAACCTGGACCCCTAATCCCAACCTGGACCCTAAATACCAACCTGGACCCCTAATCCCAATCCTGATCCCTAATCACAACCTGGACCCTTCATCCCAACCTGGACTCCTTAATCCCAAACTAGAACCCTAATCCTAAATTGACCCTTAATCCCTATTATCACCCTTAATCCAACTCTGATCCCTAATCCCCCATCGATAATCTCAATCTTTATCACTACTTCCCGATGCCATCCCTCAACTCTACAATTCGTATATTTATTCCTAATCCACATTTCTTATCGTGAGATCAACACTAGCTCGTAATCGCTTTCAAATTTCAATCCCTACGTCATTAATCCTCTTTGATAATCCTCGCAGCCGACATGGAGCGCAAAGAGGAGGACGAGGAGCTCGCTGAGGAGCAGCTGAAGGACAGCCAATTGCAGCTCGAGAGCGTCGGCACGCTGACCTTCCCGACTCACCAGACGGCTCAACAGATCAAGAAGATGGAGGAGGCTGCGCCGCCGCTGTTCCCCCCGATGCCGGAGCAGCCGGTCTGTCGGAGAAGCTACGCCTTCCACCCGCTGCAGGTGCCGCTGCACTACCAGCTGCAGCACTACGACAGGGTGGACGTGCACGCCCTGTCCAAGGGTCACGTGACCGCGGCCAGGCCTCGCCAGCTCCGCCAGGGTGCCATCGACGAGCTGGTCGAGGTGCCGTTGGCCTCGCAGGCTACGGAAGATTTCCGGGTGGCAACGCTGGGCGAAATTGAGGCGGAGAGCGCCGAGGCGGAGGTGCCGCTGCTGCTGCAGCCGCCCGAGGCGCTGGCCCGGCCGACCCAGTACCACCCCATGCACGCCTTCAACCCCGCGCCCGGAATGCGGGCCTTCGACCAGCCACCTGCCTATCTGGAGACCGACCCTGACTACAGACTGTGCCCGCTGCCCAGATATGGCAGCAGGAGGGACTGCTTAGACAGGTAAGGGAGTTAGTTAGTTAGCTAGTTAGTTAGTTAGTTAGTCAGTTAGTTAGTTTGTTAGTCAGTTAGTTAGCTAGTTAGTTAGTTAGTTAGTTAGTTAGCTAGTTAGTTAGTTAGTTAGTTAGTTAGTTACTTAGTTAGCTAGTTAGTTAGTTAGTTAGTTAGTTAGTTAGTTAGTCAGTTAGTTAGTTAGTTAGTTAGTTAGTCAGTTAGTTAGTTAGTTAGTTAGTTAGTTAGTTAGCTAGTTAGTTAGTTAGTTAGTTAGTCAGTTATTTAGTTAGCTAGTTAGATAGCCAGCTAGCTAATTATTTAGTTTGTTAATTGCTTAGTTAGTTAGTTATCGAGTTAATTATTTAGTTAAATAGTTAGCTATTTGCTTAGTTGGTCAGTTAGTTAGTTAGTCAGTTGGTTAGTTAGATAATTTACTATCAACTCATCTGCGCAGACGCGACATTGTCCGCGGCGTCACCAGCTGGAAGAAGCTCGCCTCCCCCGGCCTGTCCGCTCTGGGCAACACGCCCACCCTCACCCGGGTCTGGGTGCCCCGCTGGACCAACCCATTCGACACTGAGACCACCGGCATCGGCGAGCCGCTCCCCGACTTTCTCGATGGCCTCGACGAAGAGGACGCGAGTCACGTGCTGCCAGACGAGGAGGACGGCGGCTCCGGACTCACACCAGAGATGGTGCGGCAGGAGTTCCTGGACAGGTCGGCTGCGGCCGAAGAAGCCGAAACTGCGGCGGCGGCAGCGGCTGCTGCGGCCACAGCGGCAGATTCTGAGCAGTTTCCCTACGGTCAGAAAATGCCGGAGACCAACGTGCCAGTGACGCCGGCCGGACTGCTTGCGCCCAGGTGGACTCGGGAGAAAGACCTGGAGTTTCACCTGGCCAACAAGGCCAATAGGATGGGCAGGAGGGCCGACCAGCGACAGGCGAATATGAACTCCCAGCTGGCTGATCAGAGCCTTGCTCTGCCCTGATTGGCTGCAGAAGCTGCTACTTAACTTTATCTACCATTGTCTGAGGCGCACTGATCGACCAATTAGAAACCAGGCTGATAAAATCAACTGAGTTTTCTTAGCCAATAGAATTTAAGCTAGAATTTTATTGGCTAGGACAAGCTGATTCGGATTTTCTTGACTAATCAGATTTAAGCTCCAATTCTATTGGCTAAGACAAGCTGATCTGGCTTTTCTTGACCAATCGGATTCAAGCTACGATTCTATTGGCTAAGACAAGCTGATTTGGATTTTCTTGACCAATCGGATTCAAGCTACGATTCTATTGGCTACGACAAGCTGATCTGGCTTTTTTGACCAATCAGATTCAAGCTACGATTCTATTGGCTACGACAAGCTGATCTGGCTTTTCTTGACCAATCGGATTCAAGCTACGATTCTATTGGCTACGACAAGCTGATCTGGCTTTTCTTGACCAATCAGGTTCAAGCTAAATTCTTTTGGATAAGAGTTGAGCTGATCTGGCTTTTTTGACCAATCAGATTCGAACTAAATTCTATTGGTTAAGAGTTGAGCTGATCTGGCTCCTTTTCACCAATTAGATTTAAGCTACGATTCTATTGGCTAAGACAAGCAGATCTTGCTTATCAAGATACAATTAAAATTGACTAAGCTAGGTCGATCTGCCTCCTCAACCGTATTTTTTCTATCTTGTAATAATAAAACTGGCTCATTTTCTTTTTTAATCTTTTGATATAGTTTTGAAATCTTTCTGGTGTGTCTAAAGAAAAAACGTAAATTTTGTGATATGCACTGTGCGGCGCCCTTGTGAAGGACGCTAAAGCTTTAATCTTCCACTTGAAACTCTGTGATTTGCCTTGCTATCGAAATAAAAAATTGATACACACAAATAAACACACTCATAAGTGTTCTCTTTTCGTGATTTGTGACAGTTTTCACCTGCCAATCAGTGACTGCTAAGTTGTTTCTTGTTGTTAATATTGAAACAATGAAAAAATGAATGCAAAGGACATAATTAGACAGCAATTTAACTTCAACAGGTGGGGCAAACAGATGGAACAAAACAGTCCACAGGTCATTTTATTTAATAATATTTAATATTATTTTTTGTTTGTTTGACTGAAGTGAAAAGCAGCTTAAAGTACTCTTGGTACTATACAAAAGATGGTTAAAACAAAACACACCTTCAAGACATTTATTGCAGCGAATGCGTGTGTCTACAGTACAATTCTGACCGGAGACAGTGCGCTCATAAGCTACTATTTATTGAGTAGTCAGTTTAACTTTGCATTTTCATATTCAATACGCGATAACGGGTGACAAAATGCAACATTGTATGGCAATTGCAAATGGGACTTTTATGAACTTTCATGAAAGCCGCTTGGCTACTACTGCAGCCAGAGATGAAGAGGCAACGCAGTTCAACTACTTATATAGTCAGTAGTATAAGATAAAGTATTACTTTTAAATAATAATTGACAATTTATATAAGCATTGAATTTTACAATTGTTACTGCAAGTAGTAGGACAGCTACTTGAAAGTAAAAATATTTCATATACAGTACTTAAAGTTAAATATAAAAGAAACTTTCATCAAGTGAGATGTTAGGATTAATGACCAATTCTAAAATGGGATTTATGACCGATTCTCAAATGGAATCAATGACCGATTCTAAAATGGGATCTATGACCGATTCTCAAATGGGCTTTATGACCGATTCTACACTGGGATCAATAACCGATTCTCAAATGGTATTTATGACCGATTCTCAAATGGGCTTTATGACCGATTCTACACTGGGATCTATGACCGATTCTCAAATGGGCTTTATGACCGATTCTACACTGGGATCAATAACCGATTCTCAAATGGGCTTTATGACCGATTCTACACTGGGATCAATTACCGATTCTCAAATGGTATTTATGATGGATTCTTAAATGGGATTTATGACGGATTCTAAAATGGGCTTTATGACCGATTCTACACTGGGATCAATTACCGATTCTCAAATGGTATTTATGACGGATTCTCAAATGGGATCAAAAACCGATTCTCAAATAGGCTTTATGACCGATTCTACACTGGGATCAATGACCGATTCTCAAATAGGATTTATGACTGATTCTACACTGGGATCAATAACCGATTCTCAAATAGGATTTATAACCGATTCTACACTGGGATCAATGACCGATTCTCAAATAGGATTTATGACCGATTCTACATTGGGATCAATAACCGATTCTCAAATAGGATTTATGACCGATTCTACACTGGGATCAATGACCGATTCTCAAATGCTATTTATGACCCATTCTCAAATGGGATTTATGACGGATTCTCAAATGGATCAATGACCGATTCTTAAATCGAATTTATGACCCATTCTCAAATGGGATTTATGACCTATTATTTAGCGAGATAAGCTGAAATGAGCGACTTACTTAATAGAAAGACGATTCAATAAACTGTGAGGCCGAGGCGTTGAGTTGAAGACAGAGCTTGTTCCTACTGTATCTTGAATCTCCAAAAATAATAAGCTGAATGCTGAATGAACCACTTACAAATACAGATTATGTAAATTAAAAAACAGGAAAACTGCCCTTCTCGGTGTCCAATTAGTCCACATTTTTAACGTGATTCTTCAGATACTTCATCAGAGCGAACATTCGAAGTCGCTTTTTCCCAAACAGTTGCTCAAACTCTGCGTCGCAAATCACAAACTGCTTGTTCTTCGGGTCGAACATTTCGCGCTCCTTGGCGATGTCCCACAGGCGCTTCACCACATGCGTGATGAAGGAGAATTGATTGTGTCTCATAGTGCCAAGTGGAGTGCCTCTCATTGGGCTTGCAAGAGTGCTTACAAAGTGAAAAGCAATGTGACTTTAGGACTGACAGATCCGTGACAGATTTGTGACAGACAGAGTGACAGAGTGACAGAGACAGATCCGTGACAGATTTGTGACTTTTCAAGTGACAGGTCCATGACTTTTAGAGTGACAGGTCTGTGACTTTTAGAGTGGCAGGTCTGTGACTTTTAGTGCCAGGTCTGTGAAATTTAGAGTGACAGGTCTGTGACTTTTAGTGACAGGTTTATGGCATTTGGAGTGACAGGTTTGAGACTTTTACAGTGACAGGTCTGTGAAATTTAGAGTGACAGGTCTGTGACTTTAAGAGTGGCAGGTTTGCGACTTAGACTGACAGGTTTGTGACTTTTCCGAGTGACAGGTTTTCGACGTTTAGAGTGACAGATTCGTGACTTTTAGAGTGACAGGTTTGTGACGTTTGGAGTGAAAGGTTTGTCAAAGTAGAGTCACTATAAAGTTTAGAGACTTTATAATAAAATTTAGATATGCATTTAAGTAACAAAGTGGAATGCCCATACAGTGACAACAATAGAGTGCCTTTTAGAGTGCTAATTTGGAATGCCTCGCCAAAACACCCGTCTCTAAATGTGGCTGCCACAATGCTTGCACCCACCTGCTGTCTGGGCATGGAGTCGCAGCCAACAACGCTGGCCAATGCGGGACTCAACGCGCACGGCTTGGAGAATCCGCCGCCAGATTTTCTTGGCGTCTTTCTGCTTTTAGTAGCGGAAGAATCACCGCTTGAGCCGACAGTCCTACGCCGACGGGTTGTTAAGCCATTCTCTTTCAGGTGCAACTCCCTGGCCAATTCTTCGTCTGTCTGAGGTTTCTGCTTCTTTTTTGCAGAAGCAGAAGACGAAGCTGCTGCAGCGGATAAAGCTGAAGACAGTTTTGCCGATTTCCTTGATGGAGCAGCGTCTTCTAGTTCGGATAAGCTGGAGTCTGTGTCATCATCATCATCATGTTTATCTTCATTGCCGCTATTGCTGCTTTTAGCTTCATCTTGGTTGCTAGCACTGTTGCCGCGGGCTGTCAGTACAGCCTCGATTGCCTGTTCAATATCAGTCTTCCTATCTGCTAGGCTGACTCCGAGTCGCTGCTCAAGCTCTTTGCGCACCTTCTTCACTGTGAGATCGTTCAGGTCTGCGCCAGCAAGCAGCTCTAAATTTTTGTGTTGTGTGTTAGTTGGTTGCATTCTTTGCCATTTAACTATTGAATATTAAACAATTATAAGTATTTCTAAGGATAAATATATAAAGGTTTCCATATTATTTCTCTAAAGTATACAACTTCAAAAGGGTTTAATATACGTACAAACATATACTTACTAATGTAAATGTTTTTAATTATGGTAAATAGCAACTTGTTTGCTTACAGTTTTTAGAAGAATTTTATGCACCTTATAATGGTTAATAAGACTCAATATACTTTATTAGCTGTGCTTTACACAAGGGTGCGCCTGATGTGGCCTGACCTGCTATGCAGGCAACAACTTCAACTGACTAGCCATGTTATCTGGTCAGATGCCTTCTGCTATGCAAATATCTAGCTTGAACAATAGCTTGAACAATAAATATTGCTCAAGCTGCAGGCCAAGGGCAAATGACAAGATCATCTTTTATTTTCCCCTTCTTTGACTCCCTCTTTTCTACCTCTCATCTCTCTCCTGAAATATTTTCATATATTGTTCAAGTAACTCAATTAACAAAATTTCCAATTACTACTATGCAAAATATTCTGTGAGGGTGATGGCCTAACTCATCAATTGGTTTCCAAGAAGACTCCTTTGCAATCTAGCCTTTGATAGTGGCAAATGCTAGGTGGCTTCCCCATTGGCTTCATTCATCTTAACTTAAGCCCTTACCATCCCAGCCACAACGTGCTTATTTTAACTTTTATATTGAAAGTAAAAACATTTATCTTAACCTTAACCCCCTCATTTTAATCTCAATATGCATGTAGTTTCAATCTTCTTAAATTTAGCTCCCACAGTCCTAATCCCATCATAGTCCCTAACCCTAGGGACTTATAAAGCTCCCCTGAAAGTGATTTATATAAACTTTAGCTCCTACCATGCAACCACAATGTAAACAAGGCATTGAAAATTTTAGGGACTCAAATGTTCTTCCAACTTTCAAACTGGCAGCATTCATTTATTTCCAATAACCTATCCCAATCAAGTCAATAGTTCCAATGCTTGTTTAAGTTTTAGTTAATTGGTATTATTAGATACAGGATCTAGATATAAGAACTATGTGTTCCCATAACAATATCCATATGCTTTGCTAAAAAACCTCTGTTTCCAAAACTTTCCATAGCTATATTCATAACTATAATAATAGAACTCTAATAATGATTTGGTGACATTTTACAATAAACAAAATTATACAACAATTAAAAGTCATTTTGTTAACTAGCAAATAAAACGCAGTCAAGTCAGACAAAATGACTATATATAAAAACACGTTCTAAATTATCCTATAAAAAGTTTGCTTGCACTGTGTGCACTGAAACTATTCCTATCAAATAGGTTTGTTTATGCTATATGCTATAACTATTTTTGTCAAAACCATTAAGTACAATTGCTAATTTCTTGTTTTATGATCATTTGCTAATAACAATACAAATATTAATAGTATGAATAATATCAAAATTATTGTCTTCTAAAATTGAAAGGGGTGCATACTATCATAGGCATACTCTATCTTATAATTAGTATTCTACCTGGCTATGGCTATGGGATCTTATGGAAAATATGGTAAAATAAATGCTTATGGCAACTACGGATATGCCTCTAGTAGATAGTTGCTCTTATGGTTACAACTATGGAAATATAGCAATTGCTGTCACATTCTGTAGATTCATATAGCCATAGTTATAAATTTAAAAAATGAAAAAATTATTGGTAGAATAAAACAAAGATACCCTGGAAAACTGTATAGTAGATTTAAAGTCTTATAAATTATACCAAATAAAATACAATAAATAAAAGGAAATTTTAAAATATATTTTCCATTTTAGAAGTGATATAATTTATAATTGCAATTGTTTATAATTCAAATAAACAAATATGGCCAGTAAATGCTTTCTTAGTGTTTCCTTTGCTTTTATATGTTTTACAATGTTAATAACCTAAGCTGCAAGGCAGTCCAAAGACTGAGTAGGGAGGCAAGCGTTGCCCATTTTGCTAAATATTAGTAATATATTTCTTGTTTAACACAGCTAGTTTGCTGATTTGTTTTGCAAATTTTTATCTTTGCAGTCTATTAAACAACCCTTGCAGTTAGTTACTTGGTTTATATTTTCCTGATTCAAAGTACTTTATTATTGAGAATTTTTGTCAAAACTATGGCTACGGCTATAGGAATATGGTAATATTGGAATCCCTATGGCTATAGAATACAAAGAATTAGAATAAGTGGTAGTTTTGCTTATGGCTATAGCTATAGCACATGGACCTCTCTTATAGTAGAAACACTATTTATTATCTATAGATTTTTATATTTATACAAAATTGAAACCAAGGCCTCCATGCAGTGGAGCCATTATATTTAAGACATCATGTGTAAGTGGTTTAAGGTTAACTAGTCATTTTGCCCATAAACCATTTTGTCCATAAACATTTTGCCCCTAAACCATATTGGTTATGGACTATTTTGCCTCTAAGCCAATTGGACCAATTTGGCAAAGGTGGCAATGGATGTCCAAACTTGCAGAAAGTTGACAGATCTTAATACTAACTCTGATTAAAATGGCTTATGCACTTTTGAAAGGAATTACTTTCTTTGAAAAAAACTCATAATAATTAAAAACCATAAATCACAAAACACAATTTAATAATTAACTTGCATTATAACAACAATAAATACAAATTTATATACTAATTTTGCACTATTTGCCTGTCTGTCTATCTGTTTGTTGTTTTTTAAGAATTATTTGGCAATTTTGTTTCAAATTTGCTTTAAAAAAGTCTGTTTTTAGGGATTATGCATAACTTTTTTAATGAAAAATTTGAATGGGAAGTGGATTAAATATTTGAAAATGATTCTTAATGCTTTCAAAAGGCATTCCATTTCTAAATTTAATTGCTCATTTCAACCATTCAGGCCTTTCCTTGGCCAATGTACAGTGTAAGATGTACATTTACCACAATTAGGCTGAAGGAGTTTTATGACCTTTAGCGCAGCAGGCTTGCAGTTTATGGGGTTGGTTGAATTTTATTATTGTTGATAAGAGTGGGTACATAGGGAGGGGGTTAAAAAGCTGGCCTAAAATTTATCAACCCCCTAAACTGCTCTGATCTTGTTTGTCTTATTTTATGAATATAACACTAGGTGGCATAGTTTTAGATAGGGGGCAGTAGCTAATGGGCCCAATTGATTCAAATTAATTTGGCAAATTGGCATATAAACTTTCTATCAAAAGTTAGTAGGTCAAAAATTCAAAAAAATTTAATGCTTTTAATGTTTGAATTATGAATTTTAATACCCCCTATAGGGCATTATGCACTAGTAAAAACAAAAAATTAATATTGAAAAAGGAAAAATTAAAGATACATATATATATAATATAGTTGTATCTCTAAATTACACGATTACCATTAGCATTATGGCTGAAATGCCTATAGCCAAACTGTTTTATAGGCAAAGTGGACTATGGGAAAATGGTCTAGGAGCAAAATGTCAAATGGCCAAAATTGTTTAAGGGCAAAACAACTGGAATTCAGTTTAAAGCTCAATCTAACTTTTTGAAAGAAATAGAGCTTGTGCTTTTGAAACACAATAATTTTTAAATGAAATTCTTATATTTTAATGATTATTATCCCAAAGACTGAAACTGATATGATAATTAGGGTGTTAATTTTTAAAAGTACTAGAATCATCTGTTCCATGTATGCTTGAAATCTTGAGTTGCAAGAAACAGTTTGTCATTTTGAAAACTTCTATTCACCTTAATTATTTTACAAGTTGTAAGGTGATCTGTCATTTTACTCAGTGATATTATCCAAGATTCCAAACCAGCACTGCCACTATTAGGTATAATTAGTGTTAGGCACCATTAATAAAAATCTTAACTTCCATTAATGGCAAAAGTGTTAGCATTAAAACAAAAAATCTTAACTTTTAACTCATAATTTTGTTAGTTGATAATTAACTGATAATTGTTGATAAGCATTAATCTATTAAAGTTAACAAAGTAAATACCAAAATCTTGCACTTTTTTCCAAAACAGACTTTCTAATGCATTGCTTTTGTTTTTACATCTTTTTAGCAAAGCACAGAGGTCATCCAAGCAATTCACTAGCTAAAAAGAACAAATAATAAAAATAGTAAAAACTTGTATGTATTATATTACTTAAAGTAAGCATATGGTAAATGAAGTAACTTATTTATTTGAAACTTGAAAGCTAATTAGTTACGAATAAAATACAAATAGGAAGGTTGCTTCAATAACATTAACAGGTGCAGCAAAAAGTTACAAAAGATTGACAAAGAAGTAAATCAAAGCAATCAATACTCACGTGCAAGCAAAAAAGTTCACGTTCACAATTTTAATTAATTATTAAAATTCATTATTAAGAAGTTGTGGCATTCCTTTGGTTTACAATCATCCCAAAAAGTGACAATCATCTTAAACAGTGACAATCACCACAAAAAAACAGTTGTAAGACATAAAATCCATAGTTTTCAATGTAACAAAATCTACTGTTGGCAAACTGACTTTGTTTATTTCAAAAAATGGTAAGATTGTTGTAGCACCTTATATTTCACATTTGGTTTACAATCACTCAAATTTATGTTGCCCATTGACATGATTGCAAATGAAAGCTGGCAGTAGGAAAACCTATCAAACTAATTTTAACTGTTAAGTCGCAAGTTTGAGCTATAGTAGCCTAAATATTCCACTTTCAGTTTACGATAATGTATGTCACCCATTAAAATGATCATGAACCAAAGCTGACTATAAGAAAGTATACTAAGGGTTGGTGTGCTTTCCTACAGCCAGCTTCAGTTCACGATCATTTCAATGGAGTGCATGTGAAAAAGTGATTGTAAACCAAAAGTGAAGGGGTATAGCGCTAAAGATTAATTATACTAGTCCTAAGCTAGGGTTGACATGCTTTCCTATAGCCAGCTTTGGATGATCATAAACCAAAAGTGCTATATATAAGCTACTAGTCACCAATAAACAAATCTTTTCAATTTCAAATAAACAAAGTTAGTTGATCAGCCAACTTTTGCATTCTTTTCATTTAAAACTACCTTTGGTTTTTATGTCTTAGTTTTGAACATGCCATTTTTGCACTGCAATAAGCAAAATATAAGGTGATCGTAAACCAAAACTAGAAAAATAGGTCATTGTAAACTGAAACTGGCAAAATAGACAGTGATTGTAAACCGAAGAATTGCCAAAGTTGCTACATCTGCATGATTATCATTATAGGATGCACGCAAATTTGTCGACAAACAAATTCAGCGACAGAGATTCACAATAGACTAATTCGGTAAAAGCGAATTTGGCAACAATCTAGGCAAATTTAGTGACATGTCTTTTTATAGCTAGCCTAATAAAAGACAAGTTAAAGCAAATGAGGTGAAGGTAGAGAAAGAAAATAAAACTTGGTGTTTGACTTGAAATCGGTTGGTTGCTGACACTCATGAAATGAGATAGGGTGGATTCCACATTTGAATTCCTGCCAGCGTTGCATTCAAACAAATAAATCCGGTATATTTGAGCCTTATATACTCAAGAGGCCATCCAAGTGATGAATAAATGAGATTCACGCTTTGGAACAAGGCACCAATCACTACCCTGCATGCACTCTTTGGTGGGCATGCACAGAGGTAGGATAGGTGACTAATTGCGGAGTAATAAAACAGATAGATAACCATGAAAAGGGGGTTTAAATTAGAATGAATTGGGTGCCTTAAATGGCTCACATCAAAAGAGGGGGGGGGGGTAGTTAAAAGGCTGAATTCCTTCCCTGACATTGTAACAATGGAAAGACCTTATTAAGCATACGAGAAATCATTTTTCTCATTTTTTTCAAGTCCAATAGGCTCATTCCATATAAGATGGACATATTTGGAAAATAGAAAAAAGTCAATATTTTTGCTTGCCATTGCCTAATTAGCCTATTTTTTTACCAAATGTTTATATTGCGCAATATATACAATCTAAGAATAAAGGAATGGTAAAATGTTGGATTAGTATGTTATCAATTGGCAAAAAGTCATTTTTGTAAAAATTTGGACATTTTTCGAAGCAAAAGACATCATTAAGATTTTGTACCTTTTAAAAACAAATAGAAAGCTTTTGAAGGTTGAAACAAACTATAGATAAAAGTATAGTACTTGCATCATCAGATAAAAGCATTGGTGACCAAATAATCTATTATATTTTTAATGTATTAGTACCTCAAAGTTACTGAATTGACAGAAAAAAATATGTTACGACCATAATGTTACGACCATAAGGCTGCCTTTTCTTTTGTATCTTTGTTGCCTTTTGAGTTTATATATTCTAATAAAAGAGTATGATTTCTAAAGATGTTCTTAGTCAAATTTTAAAAATGTATTGCAAAATATCAAAAATGAAAAATGTTATAAGACTTTTACCTTTTAGTTTCTATATGTCAAAAATCCTGTCGTTACGACCATAAGTGTCATTTAAGGTTTAATAGCATCTATACTAATGATGATATCTATATGAAACTCTATAAATATATTCTAGACAAAATAATCTTTCATTTAAAATATTGGTTTAGTATATTCTATTATTAGATTTCATTTTATAAGTAAAAATAACCTGTCATGTTACGACCATGCTTATATGGAATGAGCCAATAGGTTTTTGCTTATGAGGCCGCTCAGCCTGAAATTAGAACATTTCTTGGAAAGGACTTAAAATTCACTAAGAATAAATGATAGATAAAACAAATTCAGTTAACAAAAGGAAAGCTAATCTGCATTATAGAATACCATTCTACAAAAAGAATTATTCAGATCATATGCAATTGTTTTTCCTTCATTAATTGTTGCCGAATTTGCTTTCGCTGAATTAGTCCATTGTGAATCTCTATTGCCAAATTTGTTTGTCACCAAATTGGTCAGCACCCTCATTATAAACAAAGAGATTAATTAGGCATTTAGGTAAATTCGAATACATTCATAATAATGTTATAGCTTCTTGTTAGACTTATTTTTGTTCTTTCTTTTCATTGTTGGTCTTGACTTTTGACATTGTTGTTAATGTTAATGATAAATTTGTCAATGCAAATTTGTTAATCTGCTAGTTCAAAAAAATCTTAATGGCAGTCCATAATGGCAGTCTATTAACATAATGAAAAATCTTAACACTTATAAGGACTTAATATTAATTGATTAATGCTTATTAATAATAATAGACTGGTGCCCAACCGGCCAACCCTGGGTATAATAAGCATTTTTTACCTGGAAGTTTCTTAATGTTAAAATGCACATAGTTGGCATGGCATGGAATGATTCTGAAGTCTGAATGAGCAGACATATTACAAAACACATTTTATTTTAAAGTCAAATAACTTAATGTTATTGATGGTCAATGGCTGGGCTATCGCTATGTACTTACTAGTCACTTCTTCATGCAGAACTGAATTTTCGACCATTTTAAAGGATGTTTCTCATTAACAGAACGAAGGTTATTAAAAGGCTTTTCTGTTAAGCTAAAAACTATATTAATTAAGCCTAAACAGAAAAAAGTAGACTCAGCCTTAGTCTTACTCTTAGCAATGACAATGTTCGAATGTTGACCGTGAATAAAATAGCAAAGACTAAATAAGCGAATCAGAAAGCTTTTTAACTCTATTAGACTAGGCCTGAGTTGTCACTTTTATATTAGCTTCCTTTATAAGTTTATTATAACGTCAGCAAGCAAGCAAAACAAGCATTTAAAGCTCCCGGCGCGCGCACAGGTCCGGCCATAACTAAAAGGGACATTTAAATCAAATCCAATTTGCTAAGAAGTTAAAAGACTTAAACAAAAAAGCTAACAGCAATATAAGTTTGATAACCATGAAAACTGTTTAACGTAAGTGCAACTTTCATAATAGGTCTATCTATCATTATATTTTTATTAAAAATATGTTTTGAAGCTTTTTGAACGTATACGTCATGTTCGTGCGTTTTTAGTTTTAATTGGTATTTGCTACATACGGTCTTTACACTGGCATGTCGGCGTTTTTGGCGCGAACAACGGCCTGCATTTATAATTAGTACGAGCGTAATGGGAAAACAACTTAATATGACGGGGGATCACGGGATGGCGGCGGTCCTAGTAAAATAGCGCCGCTATTGCGGCGAGTAGAGGGCACTGCTGCAAAAAAAGACAAGGACTACTAGACTAGACTTTTATAACGAAGTGTTCCTAGTGGTCCTTGGAAAAAATATTGGAAGAACTTACATGTACGTGAGCGATTGACCAATATGGCTAGACGCTCATCGCTAAACTGTAACGTTGTCAGTTTAAGTAGCCCCGCCAAGGGCCGTTTTGACATCCGGTACCAATCTATAATGTTGTTGGTTTTGTACTCTCACGTCGTCTTAAAGTAGTGCCCAAAGAATTTTAATCATCTGCGTACATTTGTAAAGCCTGCGTACAGTGCGCGATCGGTAATTTCGGTTTTCTGTTTTTCCCAGCCGGCCAATAAAAAAGCCGCGCGCATTAATGCCTACTTTACACTAGGCCTGCTCCGTGGGCCTCAGTGTAAAGTGTGTTAACCCTACCACCCCCTTCGCCCACCTCTCCTCCGCCCCCCCTCCGCCGCGTGCCGGTGGTTCTTAAACCCAGTATTTTCTGGCTTGACCGTCTGTGTGCAATTGCTCAGATTTTTTATTTGCAATTTTTTTATTTGTCAACAACCATGGAAAGTGCACATGCACTAACAGCTAGACAGCTCAGAGCAGAGCTGGCCAAGCGCGGTCTCCCAAAAACAGGCTGCAAACAACAGCTCTACGAACGGCTATGCCGCCACTTGCAGTCTGAAGCTCCTGCAGCCGACTCTGACAGCTCCGTCTCGACTCTTGATGCAGGAATCATCGACGACCAGTCAACAGGCGGGCAAGAGGCGACGGGGGGCGCGGCTGGCGACCTGGCGGCTCTGCGGAAGGAGGTCGAAGAGCTGGAAATCAAGGCGCTGACGCGGCGCCGTGCTCAACTGCAGCGCGAGCTCAACGGGAATCAGACTGCTGCCTCCTCTCAAGGTGAGCCCACAGCTTTTCCTGCTGGTGTGCATGAGGCCCTTTTATCTTGCGCAGGTGTAGAGAGCGGTCAGTCAGCCAGAAAGCCTCCTGATCCGAGACTTTGTCAAGCCCAACGCCAATCAGTCAAGCGAGAGCCTGACCGCCTGCGTGGAGAACGGCAACCTGGTGTTCAAAAAGCAGTCGCCAAACCTAAGCAAGATTTCCACCGGCCAATAGATCTCTGGCAATGCTCAAATCCTACAGCGCCTGATTGACGACGGCTCGCTCATCTTTCTGAATGACGACGGGTCTGTGAACACCAGCGAGCTGAGAGGCTACCTGCTGTACTCCCAGAAGATGGGCGAACTCCTGGACGCCAACTACAGCCCAAACGTTGTGTGGGAGTTTGATGAAGACTACAGGAAGCTGATGGCAGAGTCAGAATTGCATCAGTGGGGGTGCGAACCCCCGAAGCTGTACCATCGACACCTGAACGCTCTACGCAATCTGAAGGTATCTCGCAGCCGCAGGCGCCCGTTTGCCTGAGCTTCAACTCAACAGCTGGCTGTCAACGGTCCAGCTGCAGGTACCGGCACGTCTGCAAGCTGCCTGGCTGCGGCAAGCCGCATCCCGCCCAACTGCATCGTCAGAGCAGCGATGCGGCAGAGGGGTAAAAAAACTAGATTTATTTTATAGCCACCATGCTTTTATCCCCCGCCCGCCCCCATTCCATTGCTTGCATCCCCTCACCCCTGCCCGCCAACCCGACCCGCCTCCCCCGCCGCATCGGGTGCTGTCTTCTGACATGAACTTGGCTTCTTCAGTGGCGTAGCCAGGGGGGGGGGGCGGGGGGGCCGCGGCCCCCCCTCCCAATCGTCTGGGGGGTGGCATTGGGCGCGGCAGATACCAAAAACCATGAGGCAATTGAGTACCTGCGGCGCCAAAATAAGTGCCTGTGGCGCCAAAATGAGTGCCTGCGGCGCCAAAAGTGGCAATGGCATAAGGCATGGCCAGCCAGGAGCGGAGTCTGAGATTCTCCTCCGTGCAGGATCTGCTGCGTCACATCCGGCCCGGCTCGTTTATCGGCAAGGACGATCTGAAGCAGGCCTACCGCTCTGTCGGCATCCACCCGGACGATCAGGCGTTGACAGGCATCAGCTGGCGTTGCGCAGCTGACACCGAATCCTCGGTGTTCATCGACGCCCGGCTGCCATTCGGTGCCCGGGCTTCTTGCGAGATCTTTCACCGTCTCTCAGCCGCCATTCATCGCCACATGCTTAGGCAAGGCTTCCAAGCTACGGTCAACTACCTGGACGACTGGGTAGTTGCCGGCGACTCACAGGAAGCCTCTGAATGCGCTTACGACTACCTGGTGCACCTCCTGCAAGACCTGGGCTTCACCATCAACTGGAGCAAGTCCACGGCCCCAACGCAGCGGATGGTCTTCCTCGGCGCTCAAATCGACACAAATGACGGAACACTGTCGCTGCCCATGGACAAGGCCGCCAGCACCAGGGATTTGCTGAAGGACTGCCTCTCCCGTGAGATCTACTAAGCAGACAGCCACGCAGGGCAGAGCCACTGCAGCCGCATCATCTCCGCCTGCTCTGCAACAGCCCTCTGCTTCAGCAATTGCTGCCCCGGCGCCTCTTCGTGGCCTTCAAGGCTGCGCTGCTGGTTGCCTGGTGGGGCGTCCTTCGTCTGGGCGAGCTTCTTCCGTCTACCGCTGGCGCTGCTTTGCGCCGCGGTGCGCTGTCGACCTGCCTCGGTGGCCTCCGCCTGACCATCGGCAAGTCCAAGACGAACCAGTTCAAGGAGCGTCAGCTGCTGGTGTTCCTTCCGCAATGCACCGACTGCCAACCGATCTGCCCGGTCTCTGCCCTCGCCACTCATCTGCATGAGAACCAAGTTGTCGAGCCGCACCAGCGTCTCTTCGCTGTCCTGGGCGCCCGCAGAGTCCCGTTGGCTGCCTCGAACTTCATCCGCCTGCTCAAGCGGGGCCTGTCGATCTGCGGCATCCCTGCTGAGGAAAACTTCTCTGGCCACAGTCTGCGCAGGGGCGGAGCCAGCGCCGCCTTCCAGGGTGGCCTCTCCGTGGCCGACATCCGCTGCCTTGGTGACTGGCGCTCCGACTCCGTCTTCCGCTCAAGGACCACTAGAAGTTACCGTTGTATTGTATGGTGTTACAACGGTAACTTCTAGTGGTCCTTGCTTCCGCTATTTCGATGCAGCTTTTGCCCGCAGGCGCTCCGCCGTCCAGCAGATTACTGCTTCTATTAATTATCACTAACTTCCCCCGCTTCTTCTTTTTTCGGGGTTTGGGTCGCCTTCCCCATCTCGTCGCTGCTTTGTGCTTGCTGCCAACCCGCCGCCTTTGCCTTCCTTTTGCTGCTTGTGGGGTTGCGAGTTAATGTCTACTTTACACTAGGCCTGCTCCGTGGGCCTCAGTGTAAAGTGTGTTAACCCCACCCCACCCCCTTTGCCCACCTCTCCTCCGCCCCCCCCCCTCCGCCGCGTGCCGGGGGTTCTTAAACCCAGTATTTTCTGGCTTGACCGTCTGTGTGCAATTGCTCAGATTTTTTATTTTTTTAAATTTCTCTTGTTTTATCCTCCCCGGTTTTATCGATCAATTTCGAATTCGACGTACGCCCGTGTATTGCTCAAAATAAGTGCAACATCCGAAGGGGTCGCCTTCCCCACCTCGTCGCTGCTTTGTGCTCGCTGCCAACCCGCCGCCTTTGCCTTCCTTTTGCTGCTGGTGGGGTTGCGGGTTAATTATACTAAGTTCTCACGCGCCCACCCCCCCAGCCCACTCTTTCTCAGTCCTGTGTGGCCGTGCGCTCGGGGTTAATCGGGTTTTGCGTCCCCGCCTGTAGATCCTTGCCGCCCCGGCACTCTTGTTCTTGCCTTCTCTTCCTGCCTCACTCCGCCACGGTTCTAGACCACGCCTCTGCCACTCTCAGTCACGCCCCTCCTACTGTCTGTTCGAGCTCTCACTACGAGCACCGCCACCGTACGTTCACCGCCATCATCTCGTCGCCACTGCCTCAACTCATCGACCCTCTACTATCTAACTCATTGTTGTGTAGCCACCAGTGCATCGTTACGAACCTAACTAGTACTTTGACCTGTCTCTGTTGACAATAACATACGCTACACTAAACGAAGTCTGCCGCCATTGCTCGCATTAGCCGCCGTTACTGCCAAGTGCTACGGCTACAAATTCGCCTCTGCCGTATTTATTTGCCTTCGCCGATTATTCTCGAGGCCGCCACTTTATACGTCACAAAACGCCTACACTCCTCTCTCCTCACTCTACCGTCCCTGACCTTATACATGTAGTCAACTTTTAGGTGCAATACCCAAAGATTGTATGATTTTTGTTGTATAGTTATAAACTCGATTGTATAAAGTCGATGAATGGAGAGAGCAGAGAAATTCGCACAGCCGCTGTCCACCATGCCCGCGGGTTTCAGGTGGCAGTGCTCGGAGATGAGTCACCTCGGTCACGAGAGGAGCCCCTCCGAGACTCCAGGGACAAAATATTTTTGACAGAGACTTACGGGGAGGGAGATGAGAGGAGACAGTAGAGGAGATGATGGGACAAAGTAGGGAGGGTAGAGTGAAGAGGAGAAGGGTAGAGAGTAGAAGTAGGGTGGGTACAATGTTGGATTAGCATGCTGGTAGCTCGTAATGTGCTCACAATTTCGCTTACATGAGAAAAGAAAGCATTGCCAGCACTAATTACGAGCTAACTAAATCCATACCATATCCACCATGCTGGTGGCAGTAGCAGTTTAATGGTGTAGTAGAGTGGATAGAGAAGGAGATGGCAGAAGACTGTAGAGAGGGACAAATTGAATGAAGTTGAGGTGTAGGCTTAGAGGGGAGAATTTGTAGTTTATTTCTCATGTTTTTCCCCTATGAATTGGTGCTGCTGCAAAGGCAGTCCAGGTCCCAAAACGCGAAAGCAGGCGAACCTTTAAAAAGGTGGACGAATCGACAGCCTTTGTTTAAATTCGGGGGGTCAGTAAATTTGTAACAGGTGGTTTATCGGTAGTCTCTGAAAGGCCTCTCACGCCAACTACCTTACACGCCTGCTACCCCTCTGACACGACAGACAGAAGCTTCGAAGAACTGAGACAAGTCATTTTCTTAGTTTGAGCTCAAACTCTACTAAACTCGGCAGTGGAGAGCCTCGGCTCTTTCAATTGCATTGTATTTATAATGCTCAGCATTGTGCTCGGGGGCAGTGTTGGGGTGGTGGCGTGATATTTTTCCGCCTCACAAATCTTATTTGCTTTTTTGCATAGTTAGGCAGTTAGATAAATTAACACAGAGAGGGCACACAGGGTCTGCGTGGCTGTTTTAGTGCAGGCAAATGGGTGGGTCTAACATTAAATATCTATGATAAGTCTGTAATAGCATATCAGCGTTTTGAACGCTAATAAAATTTAATGGCTGCGGACTGCGGAATAGTGTTGTTTATTTGTACTTTGGTACAATCTATGTAATCATATTAATTAATGTTTACTGTCTTGTTCTTTTAAAAAACCTAAAGACCTTAGCTTAAATAAGCCATCTGTGTGTTTGGCTACTGTTTAAGCTATTATAGCAATCTGTTTTGTTATTACAACTTTTGGAACTTTGTTTGTGTTACTTATTTTCCTGAATCCGAGTGTAGAAAGTTTCAATACCAAGCAGGCAAAGTCATGGAGAACAGCTGAAGGCAAACCGTGCGCGCACATTAAAGCAAGGATGAGAAAACTCTTTGATTTTTCCATTGTAATGATTGCAATAAAATTGCGTTATAATTATAATAATTGCAATTGTTGGGTAGGGTTGCGTAATGTGGGGGGCTCGCCGCCCCCCAAACCCCCGCTCCCCCACCCGAACAATAGTAATTTTCAATTATAATTATTGCACTTATATTGCAATCTTTCGCAAGAAGAATTACAATCAGATTGCAATCTTTGCAATAATTTTCTATTAGTGTTGGAGCCGCTGAAGAAGATGCAGGGCAGCCAGGCGCGGACGGGCGATAGGCCGGGGCTGGGAGCCATCAAAAGTACGAGTAGAACCAGAGGCTCAGGCTCATGGTGGTCAGGCACAGGCTTGAGCTGCCCCTGCGGCATGAAGCAGAGAGGGCGTCGATCGCCATGAGTTTTATGGTGGAGGGACAAAGCAAGGAATTTTAAATGTACTCTGCACATGACTAAATTTCTACATGTGCAGTATTTTGAGAATCGGTGTTGTCAGCGCTCATTTTAGAGCCGCAGACACTCATTTTAGCCCCGCAGGCACTCATTTTAGAGCCGCAGACACTCATTTTAGAGCCACAGACACTCATTTTAGAGCCGCAGGCACTCATTTTAGAGCCGCAGACACTCATTTTAGCGCCGCAGGCACTCATTTTCGCGCCGCCGTAGGTGCTATATTTTAGCGCCCTAAAACAAAATTATTGCTTTTCACAACTACGGGACACAATTGATGGGGTGGGGGAAACAAAGCATTGGCATGTCCCTGATCCATAGCTTTTACTGGGGGGACCTGTCAAAGCTCAAACACCTACTTTGATCAAGGCAAGGCAAGGCAGCAAGGCAGATTCTTCCGCAGCATGCCGCTTCCACGGAGAGACCCATAAGGATGCGTTGATTTCGACAGAGATCGATGCTGGTTATGCATCGATTTGCATGCTGGACGAAGGTCCAGTGTGTTGGATAGACATACATGTACGTCAACAAGAACGGATCCTGTGGCTGTCCATAGCGTTGTTATTTGGTCAGTGGTCGGAGCAAACCGACAGCATGAGATATAATAGTGATTACTGTTATTATTTATTACACCTGCCCCAAGTTGGGCCAGATGCATGTGCTTAACAGACAGCTCAGCCGCAGCTATTGTGCGGCGCATCTGAAGGCTGCGTACGGCTGTTCGGTCGAAGGACTGGTGGTCGCCACACAACACAACCCTCAATTACCCCAGCTAATGCTGGCACCCATTTTACAGCTGGGGAACTGAAGCAATGTGCAGAGCTAAGTGTCTTGCTCAAAGACACAAATTGGTCCAGTGGGATCGGGAATCGTCGTGAATCCGAATCGGAATTTGGGATTTAGGATTTGAGATGTGGGACTTGAGATTTTGGATTTGGGATTTGGGTTTGGGATTTGGACTTGGGATTAGAGATTTGTGATTTACGATTTGGGATTGAGATTTGGGACTTGGGATTTGGGATTTGGGATAGGGGATTTGAGATTTGGGATTTGGGACTTGGGATTTGGGATTTGGGATTTTGGATGTGGAATTTGGGATTTGAGATTTGAGATTTTGACTTTCAGGATTCTGGATTGGGATTTTATATTTTAAATCTTTTTGGGGCTGAACTTCAGGACTAGTTAAATTAGAACTCTTAATCGGCATTTCAAATCCAGATCTGCAAGGTTTGTGACAGATAATTAACGAAACGAAGCAGCTCACCTGCGCCACGCCATCTGGGATCTGAGATCTGGGATCTGAGATCTGGGATCTGAGATCTGGGATCTGAGATCTGGGATCTGAGATCTGGGATCTGAGATCTGGGATCTGAGATCTGGGATCTGAGATCTGGGATCTGAGATCTGGGATCTGAGATCTGGGATCTGAGATCTGGGATCTGAGATCTGGGATCTGAGATCTGGGATCTGAGATCTGGGATCTGAGATCTGGGATCTGAGATCTGGGATCTGAGATCTGGGATCTGAGATCTGGGATCTGAGATCTGGGATCTGAGATCTGGGATCTGAGATCTGGGATCTGAGATCTGGGATCTGAGATCTGGGATCTGAGATCTGGGATCTGAGATCTGGGATCTGAGATCTGGGATCTGAGATCTGGGATCTGAGATCTGGGATCTGAGATCTGGGATCTGAGATCTGGGATCTGAGATCTGGGATCTGAGATCTGGGATCTGAGATCTGGGATCTGAGATCTGGGATCTGAGATCTGGGATCTGAGATCTGGGATCTGAGATCTGGGATCTGAGATCTGGGATCTGAGATCTGGGATCTGAGATCTTGGATCTGAGATCTGGGATCTGAGATCTGGGATCTGAGATCTGGGATCTGAGATCTGGGATCTGAGATCTGGGATCTGAGATCTGGGATCTGAGATCTGGGATCTGAGATCTGGGATCTGAGATCTGGGATCTGAGATCTGGGATCTGAGATCTGGGATCTGAGATCTGGGATCTGAGATCTGGGATCTGAGATCTGAGATCTGAGATCTGAGATCTGGGATCTGAAATCTGGGATCCGTTTTCAATGGCATGACGCAGCTCCGCAACATTCTGTGGTGGATTCTCTTTTCGAATTCTGCGTTTTAAGAAGTCTCAGACATGCTCGATGGGATTCATGCCTGGTGACCGGGAAGGCCAGCGCAGAGTGCGCAGCTGTAGCTGCTCTTTCGGTTGACTAACAGCATCGGCTCGGTGTGGCGGCGCGTTGTCATCCTCGACAACCCCCAAGTGGCAATAAGCTTCGCATCCTTCGCAAATAAATGAAAAAAGTGAGAATTAATGTATTCTCGAAAATTGTGGGTGAAGATTGAGAAATTTATTTTTCTTTTCTTAGAAATGATTACCGTAATTTCTCCGATGAGGAAAACGATTGCGCCAAATTAGAAAAGACTCCGCGCAAAATTTTCAAACGCCAGGCATTAGGAATTAGGAAGAAGACCGTGGTGAGTAGATTTAATTGGAGTTAAAATTATGAAGATTCTGGAGGAAATCCTTTGAAGCGATAAAAACAAGTCGCAAATCGGCAATCGGCAAGCTGTGATTTTGCAGAAAAATTTCGGCATAGAAGATGGAGCAATAGAAAAATTGCTTCTTTTTTGTTTAAATAATTGCGTAGTTAATTATAATTATTGAGGCACTTTAGCTAGTGGGCACTGGAAATCGAAAAAAAATTGATTTTCTTTAAATTTAATGTTGTTTACACTAATGTTTATATAACTATATTATAATCTCTAGCAATAAAAATGAAAACTCTACAAAAGCAAATTTTGCACCCACCCTAAACTCACTGCGGAGAATGTCTTAGTCAGAATATAAATATAATACTAGTATATTGATTGAAGTTGAGAACATGAAAGCATTCAAAACAAAATTAGCACGCAAATGTATTAGCAAAATAATCAGCAGTGCTAGTGAAGCAGCAAACGACAATAAGACCATGCTCTCAAAAGTGTCACAGTTCTGTTAAGGAAAAGCTGTGACAAAGAGTCAACTAAATCACTGCTTATGTTCATGGACCATGTCATGCCACCTCTAACATAAAAGAAGCGTCATATCAAACAAAAAGGTTAGGGACAGTGTTAACATCAGTTTTACCATAGAATACGCTTGTATTTGACCTCTCAACCATAAACGCCTCCTGGGGGGAATCGCCAATACGTCAAGTCCCATGGGTGGACTTCTGAGATGCCATGAAAGTTACCCCTAGAAAACATTTACATGTCAATGTATCTAGTTAAAACCTGAACTTTTAAGAGGTCCATGCACTTACCAAATTGACGTCTTGATTTATCTTCTAGAGATTAATTATATTGATCTATATCTTTAAGAGATTCATGATATTGATCTATATCTTCAAGAGATTCATGATCTTGATCTATATCTTCAAGAGATTCATGATCTTGATCTATATCTTCAAGAGATTCATGATCTTGATCTATATCTTTAAGAGATTCATGATCTTGATCTATATCTTTAAGAGATTCATGATATTGATCTATATCTTCAAGAGATTCATGATCTTGATCTATATCTTCAAGAGATTCATGATCTTGATCTATATCTTCAAGAGATTCATGATCTTGATCTATATCTTTAAGAGATTCATGATATTGATCTATATCTTGAAGAGATTCATGATATTGATCTATATCTTCAAGAGATTCATGATCTTGATCTATATCTTCAAGAGATTCATGATCTTGATCTATATCTTTAAGAGATTCATGATATTGATCTATATCTTGAAGAGATTCATGATCTTGATCTATATCTTTAAGAGATTCATGATCTTGATCTATATCTTTAAGAGATTCATGATCTTGATCAATATCTTCAAGAGATTCATGATCTTGATCTATATCTTTAAGAGATTCATGATCTTGATCTATATCTTTAAGAGATTCATGATCCTGATCTATATCTTTAAGAGATTCATGATCTTGATCTATATCTTTAAGAGATTCATGATCTTGATCTATATCTTCAAGAGATTCATGATCTTGATCTATATCTTCAAGAGATTCATGATCTTGATCTATATCTTCAAGAGATTCATGATCTTGATCTATATCTTCAAGAGATTCATGATCTTGATCTATATCTTCAAGAGATTTATGATCTTGATCTATATCTTCAAGAGATTCATGATCTTGATCTATATCTTTAAGAGATTCATGACAAATCGACAGAGCGCTAACACGACCGACTCTGCTCCAGAGTTTTTATAGGTTTTTCCGCGTGTTATTGAAATCCTTTATTGTTGAAAAGTTCAAAGCCACTCGTACACTTTGTATGAGTAAATAATCCGTATGCGTGCTCAGGGGTTCAGCGAAAAGCGACTTTGCGACACTACACCCAGAAGCATCCCTCAAGACTAACTAACAACTGCTTTCCAGTCCATATCTTCTATCCGATACAAAAGTTCTTGGTACGGCAAGAAAAAAAAAAACAAACGAGAATAAAAAACACGACAGTTTTCATTTACGAGAAATTACAACGAAAGTATAAATTGTATAAACATGTGAGATGAAAGGCGAAAACTGTTATTCTAATAATTTTTTAGGGGCTTTGTAAGAGGCGTTTTTTCTTTTACCGAGAGCCCTGTCAGTAATTGGGCAAAAAGTTTCGACAATTTTCTTCTTTCACAAAATTTTATAATTGCTGATGAGAAAAATGGACCAATTTAAAATTTGGGCAAATGAAACTTGAGCTTCAAATGTTGTGAATAATTATTCCAATTGGGGACAAAATCGCCGCCTCCAAAGCCCAAGCCATCTACTCACGGATTTGGAAATGTCTATAAAAGACAGAGCAAGAAGCGCGAAAAATGAATAGCCAATATTGAACAGGCAACCTTTCGAGCTCATCAGAACTTTTTCTTCCAAGCTGCGCTGCCTCGTATCTTCTTCAACCGGTAAGTTGACTACCAGCTTTTCAATATCCAGGAACCGTAAAGAGTTCTGTAGCTTTTTTCGATAGTATCAGCTACCATCGAATACTTCTCTTTCTATTTTACAGAAACTAACAATGACCTACAAGACGACAACAGCTCAACGCAGGCTTCTCACTCTTCTGTGCCTGGCATACCTGTTGCATTGCTGCGGCGCCTGTTTCATGGAAAACTGTGCGCCAGGCGGCAAGAAGAAACGCTCGATAGACGAGTTTGAATTGGCGTCGATGCAAGCTGATGAGACTGGTGAGTCGCAGGCAGCCACGTTTAAAATCTTCAGAAATTTGAAGCCAAACAGGCAACTCATCAGAAGGGGGGGCTTTAATAACCACAGCCGTCAGCAAGAAGTCCAGCAGTCAATGCCATTCCACGGACACCTGAGCACACAGGTACACACTCAGAGTGTACAGCAGTATAATAATAATAATTGATTACACCTGCCCCAGTTGGGCCAGATGTGCAACCGACAGCTCAGCCGCAGCTATTGCGCAGTGCATCTGAAGGCTGCGTACGGCTGTTCAGTCCAAGGACTGGGGGGTCGCCACGCACACCCTCAATTACCCCAGCTAATGCTGGCACCCATTTCACAGCTGGGTGAACTGAAGAAATGTGCAGAGTTAAGTGTCTTGCTCAACGACACAAATTGTTCCGAGTGGGATCGGGAATCGAACCCCCGACCTTTAAGTCGTGAGTCCGACGCTCTAACCACTGGGCTACAACAGTATGCACACTGTGGGCATTTTGAGATGGCCAGCCAGCCCTGGGCCTTGAACCTCAAATTAATGTAACGGCACGCCGAATCCAAACGCAGGTATTTTAAAGTCTACCACAACTTCAAACCCACAGGCAGCCATGCACCGGCAACCAATACCAGTAACGGTCCCTGCCTGAGCTGCTCCCACGGCTGGGGCCGCTGTTTCGGCCGCGCCGTCTGCTGTCACCCCCACGGCGGATGTCGCGTCGGCTTCGGCCCGGACACCGCCGCGTGCCGCCGTCTGCCAGCGAAAGTCCTTGGCTGCGGTCGCGTCGCCACTCCCTGTCTGGGAGGCAAAGGTCGCTGCGCTTCCAGAGGCATCTGCTGCACTGCTGGTAAGAAACTGTTCCTTCTTTACCAAATAGAAAATTTCAAATAAAATATTTCAGCATCCCGATATCTTTACTGACTTTTTTTCTATTTCAGATTCTTGCGAAACAACCAACGAGTGCAAAGACGTCAAGTTTGAAGTCAAGCGTTGATATCTATGCTAAAAACATTAACTATTTGCACGTAAGCTTGCTTTAATTCCCCAATAAGCCCATCTACAAATGATAGCTCCTCTATGCGGATGTTAGCGGATATTATGTTACATGAAATATTTATGAAATATGAAATATACCACAGTAGCCCGTAGTCAAGCTACTAGGACACCCTGGATGTATGGTTAAAGTCAGCAGTCCTCTAAACCAAGCAATTAAAAAATAGCAATTTTAATGGATCATTTCTTTGATCAGGTAATTTTTTCAAAGCCAGATCAGATACTAATGTCACCTGTTAGATACTGATGTCACCCGTTAGATACTGATGTCACCGGTTAGATACAGGTGTCACCTGTTAGATACTGATGTCACCTGTTAGATACTAATGTCAGCTGTTAGATATTGATGTCACCTGTTAGATACTGATGTCACCTGTTAGATACTGATGTTACGAGTACCTGTTAGATACTGGTGTCCCCTGTTAGATACTAATGTCACCTGCTAGATACTGATGTCACCTGTTAGATACCAATGTCACCTGTTAGATACTGATGTCACCTGTTAGATACCGATGTCACCTCTTAGATACTGATGTCAGCTGTTAGATACTGATGTCACGAGAACCTGTTAGATACTGGTGTAATCTGTTAGATACTGATGTAAAGTGTCGCTGGCAAACCCAAACGACCATTCTCCATCTATTTCGACTTCAGCAACAGAAAATCCTCAGTTATAAGCATTTTTCTGCAAAATATTTGCCATACAATTGCAAACTAAATTGAAAATCGTCAGAGAGGTCCGCTTGGTTTCCAGGCCTCAGCCCTGCCCTCTCTCCCCTCTCCATCTCTCTCCCCTCGTGTCTCAGCTGCCGCCCCTTCACCCCTGCCCACTGGCAATGCACTTGCTATGCCGAGCACGCAGCCACAGTCAGCTCTCATTGTTTAACTCAGCAGAGCTCGCAGCATCTCACTGCTCCTGCATCTCTCACCCCGCTGAGCAGAGCAGCTGCCGGGCCCCCTGGCACCCAATCAGGCCTCAAACACAGCCGCTGGGTCAGAGAAGAGAATCGGCCTCAGTCCATTTAAACAAATTTCTCTGCACAGGGAGAGCTCAGAGATTTCAGTCCGTGACAGCGGGACTTTTGCTGCTGCTGCTGAGCTGGCAGGCGAATTCGCTTGAAGAAGAGCAAAGCACTCAGTTTGAAGCCGTGTGGAACAGCTGCGGCAGACAGCAGATCGGCAGAGAAGCGCTGCTAGGAGAAGCCGTGTAGCCATGGCAACGGAGATGGAGCGGAAGCTGAGAGCGGCGCTGGAGGCTGGAGACAGCGAGCAGCTGCAGCGACTGTGCGGTGAGGTCGGCAGCAACATCGAGCTGGAGGTGGGCGGGTTCGACAAGCAAGACTATCCCTTTGAAGAGCTTCGCAAAATGCCGCTGGCCCACCACGTGGCCTGCAAGCCGGTGAGCTCGTCGTGCCTGGAGCTGCTGATTGACAGATTCGGACCCGACTGTCTGACACTTGGAAATGATAGGGACGAGACTCCAGTGCACTTGGCTGCCCAGCATCAGGACGAATCTTGGATGAAGCTGGTTAAAGAGAAGGGAGGCAGAGGCTGCTTGAGAATTGTCGATAGATTGAAACAGACAGTCGCTCACTTTGCCGCTATGAACAGAAAAAGCAACTCTTGTCTGAAGAGGCTGGTGAAGGAGCTCGGCAGCGACTGTCTCACAGTTCCTGACAAAGTCGGTGACACGGCCGTCCATTTGGCCGCTCAGCATCAGGGCATCGAGTCGCTGGAGTGGATCAAGAGACAGATCGGAACTGACTGCTTTCGGCTGAACGGAGGGTTCTGGAAGAGAACGGCATTTCACTTTGCTGCTCGGAAGTCTGACAATTCAAATCTGAAGTGGCTGGTGAAGGAGCTCGGCAGCGACTGTCTCACAGTTCCTGACAAATGCGGTAACACGGCCGTCCATTTGGCCGCTGAGCATCAGGGCATCGAGTCGCTGGAGTGGATCAAGAGACAGATCGGAACTGACTGCTTTCGGCTGAAGGGAGATGATGATAGAACAGCATTTCACTTTGCTGCTAAGAAGTCTGACAATTCAAATCTGAAGTGGCTGGTGAAGGAGCTCGGCAGCGACTGTCTCACAGTTCCTGACTCTAGAGGTGACACGGCCGTCCATTTGGCCGCTCAGCATCAGGGCATCGAGTCGCTGGAGTGGATCAAGGGACAGATCGGAACTGACTGCTTTCAGCTGAAGGGAGATGATGATAGAACAGCATTTCACTTTGCTGCTAAGAAGTCTGACAATTCAAATCTGAAGTGGCTGGTGAAGGAGCTCGGCAGCGACTGTCTCACAGTTCCTGACAAATACGGTACCACGGCCGTCCATTTGGCCGCTCAGCATCAGGGCATCGAGTCGCTGGAGTGGATCAAGGGACAGATCGGAACTGACTGCTTTCGGCTGAAGGGATTATTGGATAGAACAGCATTTCACTTTGCTGCTAAGAAGTCTGACAATTCAAATCTGAAGTGGCTGGTGAAGGAGCTCGGCAGCGACTGTCTCACAGTTCCTGACATACTCGGTGACACGGCCGTCCATTTGGCCGCTGAGCATCAGGGCATCGAGTCGCTGGAGTGGATCAAGAGACAGATCGGAGCTGACTGCTTTCGGCTGAAGGGATGGTTGGATAAAACGGCATTTCACTTTGCTGCTGAGAAGTCTGACAATTCAAATCTGAAGTGGCTGGTGAAGGAGCTCGGCAGCGACTGTCTCACAGTTCCTGACAAAGACGGTTACACGGCCGTCCATTTGGCTGCTTGGCTTCAGGGCATCGAGTCGCTGGAGTGGATCAAGAGACAGATCGGAACTGACTGCTTTCGGCTGAAGGGATTGTTGGATAGAACAGCATTTCACATTGCTGCTGAGAAGTCTGACAATTCAAATCTGAAGTGGCTGGTGAAGGAGCTCGGCAGCGACTGTCTCACAGTTCCTGACTCTAGAGGTGACACGGCCGTCCATTTGGCCGCTCAGCATCAGGGCATCGAGTCGCTGGAGTGGATCAAGGGACAGATCGGAACTGACTGCTTTCAGCTGAAGGGAGATGATGATAGAACAGCATTTCACTTTGCTGCTAAGAAGTCTGACAATTCAAATCTGAAGTGGCTGGTGAAGGAGCTCGGCAGCGACTGTCTCACAGTTCCTGACAAAGTCGGTGACACGGCCGTCCATTTGGCGGCTCAGCATCAGGGCATCGAGTCGCTGGAGTGGATCAAGGGACAGATCGGAACTGACTGCTTTCGGCTGAAGGGACGGTGGGATAAAACAGCATTTCACATTGCTGCTGAGAAGTCTGACAATTCAAATCTGAAGTGGCTGGTGAAGGAGCTCGGCAGCGACTGTCTCACAGTTCCTGACAAATACGGTACCACGGCCGTCCATTTGGCCGCTCAGCATCAGGGCATCGAGTCGCTGGAGTCGATCAAGAGACAGATCGGAACTGACTGCTTTCGGCTGAAGGGAGGATGCTGGGATAGAACAGCATTTCACTTTGCTGCTGAGAAGTCTGACAATTCAATGCTGAAGTGGCTGGTGAAGGAGCTCGGCAGCGACTGTCTCACAGTTCCTGACTCTAGAGGTGACACGGCCGTCCATTTGGCCGCTCAGCATCAGGGCATCGAGTCGCTGGAGTGGATCAAGGGACAGATCGGAACTGACTGCTTTCAGCTGAAGGGAGATGGTGAGAGAACAGCATTTCACATTGCTGCTAAGAAGTCTGACCATTCAAAGCTGAAGTGGCTGGTGAAGGAGCTCGGCAGCGACTGTCTCACAGTTCCTGACAAATACGGTACCACGGCCGTCCATTTGGCCGCTCAGCATCAGGGCATCGAGTCGCTGGAGTGGATCAAGAGACAGATCGGAACTGACTGCTTTCGGCTGAAGAGAGATGATGATAGAACAGCATTTCACATTGCTGCTGAGAAGTCTGACAATTCAAATCTGAAGTGGCTGGTGAAGGAGCTCGGCAGCGACTGTCTCACAGTTCCTGACATACTCGGTGACACGGCCGTCCATTTGGCCGCTGAGCATCAGGGCATCGAGTCGCTGGAGTGGATCAAGAGACAGATCGGAGCTGACTGCTTTCGGCTGAAGAGATGGTTGGATAAAACGGCATTTCACATTGCTGCTCGGAAGTCTGACAATTCAAATCTGAAGTGGCTGGTGAAGGAGCTCGGCAGCGACTGTCTCACAGTTCCTGACTCTAGAGGTGACACGGCCGTCCATTTGGCCGCTCAGCATCAGGGCATCGAGTCGCTGGAGTGGATCAAGGGACAGATCGGAACTGACTGCTTTCGGCTGAAGGGATGGTTGGATAAAACGGCATTTCACTTTGCTGCTGAGAAGTCTGACAATTCAAATCTGAAGTGGCTGGTGAAGGAGCTCGGCAGCGACTGTCTCACAGTTCCTGACGAAGGCGGTGACACGGCCGTCCATTTGGCCGCTCAGCATCAGCCAGTCGGCTCTCTTCAGTTCATTTTTAACCAAATCGGAGCCGAAATGTTCAGCTTGAAGAACATCATGGGGAAAACACTGGCTGATGTTGTTGAGAGTCCGCGGCGGGACGCAGACAAGTCAGCAAAGCGGGCCTGGATTTCCTCCACGCATCTGCGGCTCAAAGCCTCTCGGCCTCCCGCTGGCAGCTCAGCGCCGACTGCCGCCTCATCTGGGTGAGTCCTGACTGAGAACTGCTGCCTGAAGGTGAAAATACTGAGAATATTCATTGTAGAAAATTCATTGCGCTTTGATGATCTGCGCCCTGATATTCTCAGCAGCGCCGCAGCCAAGCGATGGCGGCATGAATCTGTCAGCGCAGCTCCTCATGGCGCCCCTAATCTCCCCATGGCGCCTCCAATCTTACTGTGGCGCCTCCAACCTCCCAATGGCGTCTCCAATCTCCCCATGGTGTCTCCAATCTCCCTTTGGCGCCTCCAACCTCCCAATGGCGTCTCCAATCTCCCCATGGCGCCTCCAACCTCCCCATGGCGCCTCTAACCTCCCCATGGTGCCTCCAACCTCCCCATGGGCCCACAACCCCCACCCACAGCTCAATCTGCAGGAGTTTTTTAACACAAAGCATCAGCGAGTTCAAGTGCCATCAAACTCTCCGAAGTTTCAAACTCTCCGATTTTAGTAGGAATGTACTTGGTGTGATGTTCAAAATATAATATAATATGTAATATGTTGTAATATGTAATATGTTAAATATAATATGTTCAAAATCTCTTCGTGGCGCCGCAATCTCCCGATCGCATCCCCAATGTCCATATAGCGCCACCAAAGCCCAATCTGCAGGGCTTCTTATACACGAAGCATTAGCAGAGTTCAAGTGCCGCCTTGGCGACCCAGACATGTTTAACGGCTCACTCGTAAAACTCTTCCTACAGCGCTGCAGCTCCGCGTCCCCGCCCACGAGCTCGACAGAGCGTCCAGCCGCCTGGGCCGACTCCGGTCGGACTGCCTGAGGAGACACGGTGAGAAATGATGAGGCGACAGTTAGTGAACTCATCAGAACCTGCAGTCTGAGCGCAGGCAACCAGCCAAAAGGCACCTGGCTCTTCACGGCGCCCGAGGATGCTCATGGCAGAGGGATGGTGACGCAGAAGGGTGGTGACGCAGAAGGCTGGTGACGCAGAAGGGTGGTGACGCAGAAGGGTGGTGACGCAGAAGGCTGGTGACGCAGAAGGCTGGTGACGCAGAAGGCTGGTGACGCAGAAGGCTAGTGACGCAGAAGGCTGGTGACGCAGAAGGCTGGTGACGCAGAAGGCTGGTGACGCAGAAGGCTGGTGACGCAGAAGGCTGGTGACGCAGAAGGCTGGTGACGCAGAAGGCTGGTGACGCAGAAGGCTGGTGACGCAGAAGGGTGTTGACGCAGAAGGGTGGTGACGCAGAAGGGTGGTGACGCAGAAGGGTGGTGACGCAGAAGGGTGGTGACGCAGAAGGGTGGTGACGCAGAAGGCTGAGTGACTCCAAAGTACTCAGAAAGCTCCAAGCAACACAAAATTCATCAATTCCTTCATTTCATGTTTCAGCGCCAAGAAGCAGCTGGACCCCAGCTTTACCGACTGGGACTTCATCCTGCAGGACAACAAGAAGCAGCTCATCGGCCGTGGCGGATTCGGTGAGGTGTACAAGGCCCTCACAGACCGCAACCAGACGGTGGCTGTCAAGGTGCTGCCCCTGAGCGGCACCGGCCAATCGAGGAAGCTGCAGAAAGCCGTCGAGATGGAGAAGCGGGGAGTTGAGATCCTCAAGCGACTCTCGCATCCCAACATTCTGCAGTTCCTCAAGTGCGAGCAGAAGTCGGACGGGCTGTACATCTTCACCGAGCTGGTCTCGGGTCACAGCCTCTTTGAGCTGATGCAGCGTCAGAACAAGCCGTTCAAGGAGTCCGGGGTCAGGGACTTCTCCAGACAGGTGCGTCTCTGAGTTCTCTGGCATATTAATTTTCTGGTAAGGGTGGGATCAGGGTGGAATCAGGGTGGAATCAGTGTGGGATTAGTGTGGGATCAGTGTGGGATCAGTGTGGGATCAGTGTGGGATCATTGTGGGATCAGTGTGGGATCAGTGTGGGATCAGTGTGGGATCATTGTGGGATCAGTGTGGGATCAGTGTGGGATCAGTGTGGGATCAGTGTGAGATCAGTGTGGTATCAGTGTGGGGTCAGTGTGGGATCAGTGTGGCATCAGGGTGGGATTTAAAATGAATTCATGCACTTTTTGAGTACCCAAAACTGCTCGACCTGCAGATCTGCTCAGGCCTGAACTTCCTGCACTGCCAGCCGGAGGGCGCCATTTTGCACCGTGACATCAAGAGCTCCAATGTGATGCTCACCAACGAGGGCGTCATCAAGCTGATCGACTTCGGCCTCGCCAAGGAGATTGTCGGCACCTGCGGCCTGAGCACAGGCGTTGATCCCAAAGGCACCCCCTACTTCATGGCGCCCGAGCTGTTCATGGGCGAGGGCGATTCGATTCCGTACTCAGCCAAGACCGACGTGTGGGCCTTCGGCTGCACCGTGTATGAGCTGACGGCCATGCAGCCTCCTGACGCGAACGTTCAGCACTTCCGGATCGCCGTGCTGAGGTGCGGAGGGCGGGCGATGCCTCGGATTGCGGACGGGTTCTCAGCCGGCCTGAAGGACTTCTACCTCAGGTGCGTAGACTATGACCCGAGGAAGCGAGCGGACACCGCGGAGCTGCTGCGGCACAGCTTCCTGAGTGCCTCATCGTGACTGCGAGAGCGCTGGGCTGTGAGGGAGCGGAGCGGCTCTTGGAGCGGGCGGTTTTGATTGCTGACGTTGTCTGCTTTTGTTTATCCGATTGACCTTTTTGTTTATCCGATTGCCCTTTTTGTTTATCCGATTTCCGTTTTTGTTTATCCGATTGACCTTTTGTTTATCCGATTGCCTTTTTTGTTTATTCGATTGACCTTCTTGTTTATTCGATTACCCGTTTGGCTTATTTTTTGCCCATTTTGTTTATTTGATCGCCCGTTTTGTTTATCCGATTGCTCTTTTTGTTTATCCGATGGCCCTTTTTGTTTATCCGGCTGCTTTGTTTGTTCATCCGATTGCTCTTTTGGTTTATCTGATTGCGTTTTTTGTTTATTCGATTGCTCTTTCTGTCTATCCGATTGCCTTTTTTGTTTATCTGATTGCCTTTTTGTTTATCCAATTGCCCTTTTTGTTTATCTGATTGCTCTTTTTGTTTATCTGATTGCTCTTTTTGTTTATCTGATTGCCCATTTTGTTTATCCAATTGACCTTTTTGTTTATCCAATTTTCTTTTTGTTTATCCGGCTGCTTTGTTTGTTCGAACTGCTCATTCTGCTCATTCAGATTTTGAATTTTGAATTATCGTTTTGTCTATTGATCACCTGCTGCTTCCCGATGCCCGGATCAATTATCCAATCACAGTTTCGCTTATTCGGCTGCGATTCGGAATTCAAATTTTATTTATTTGACTGCCGGGTTTGTTTTACCGGTTGCTCCTTTCAATTAATGAGACATTTTTGTGCTAACTCGAGTGCCCTTTCAGTTTCAAGCTGATCAATGTTGATTTTGAAACTCTGGCACAGAGCCAATCACAATTTCCCCAATCTGCTCAGACTGCTCAATGCCTACTCCAGATTTTGTGTTGCCGAGAATTTTTCACATTTTTCAGCCACCGGTTTGGCGCTTTTTCCGGCACTGATTTTTGTATTTGATTTTTGGACTGACTTTTTATTAGCAACTGTTGGAGCAGGAAGTCCAGTGCTTACTCAAGACTTCTCAGTTAAATATACAGCCACCGCTTGGCTTGCCGTGACCCGCTGTGTCCTGACTTGCCGTGACCCGCTGTGTCCTGACTTGCCGTGACCCGCTGTGTCCTGACTTGCCGTGACCCGCTGTGTCCTGACTTGCGGTGACCCGCTGTGTCCTGACTTGCCGTGACCCGCTGTGTCCTGACTTGCCGTGACCCACTGTGTCCTGACTTGCCGTGACCCGCTGTGTCCTGACTTGCCGTGACCCGCTGTGTCCTGACTTGCCGTGACCCGCTGTGTCCTGACTTGCCGTGACCCGCTGTGTCCTGACTTGCCGTGACCCGCTGTGTCCTGACTTGCGGTGACCCGCTGTGTCCTGACTTGCCGTGACCCGCTGTGTCCTGACTTGCCGTGACCCGCTGTGTCCTGACTTGCCGTGACCCGCTGTGTCCTGACTTGCCGTGACCCACTGTGTCCTGACTTGCCGTGACCCGCTGTGTCCTGACTTGCCGTGACCCGCTGTGTCCTGACTTGCCGTGACCCGCTGTGTCCTGACTTGGCGTGACCCGCTGTGTCCCATTTCATATTTCAATATTTCGCAGCGTCATTTGTGAGCCTCACTTAGTGCAGTGCACACAACAGTGCGGGGAGGGCAGAGCTGATGAAGCAGGCATGCAATGAAGCTGGCCATTGTTTTCAAAGGGCTTGCAGAGTGTCAGGAGGTCTGAGGCTGCCTCACGGCTCGGCCCCTCACGCAGTGAGCAAAGAGATGTGCAGAGCCCTTAACTGCACAGACGCTGCAGAGCTTCTCCAGTTGCCATGGCGATGGGGGAGACTCGAGCTCGGAGAGAGTCAGTGGACAGATGAGCAATGTGCTATGCTGGAGGCTGGGTGGTGCGGCTTGTTGCTTCATCTGCACAAAAGTGTGTTCGAACGAGCATCAGCCATTCTGTGCATCTCATTTGAACCGCTGATGCTGCATCAATGATGCTGGCAGACACTTGAGTCTGTGCTCACTCAGTGCACTGTGCAATGTACATAAATAAGTGCTTGCAGTGGCTTCGCATTGCATTGAACTGAGACAATGGCGGGGCATGAGGGCTGCTCAGCCAACTCAGCCGCTGTTTTGAGCAGGAAAATGAGAATCGAACCGTATTTCTGCTTTTATTTGGACCGAATTTGGTGGGAAAAGCTTTTGAGACTACTCTAGATAGCAGAGTATGGTTTTAAACTGATAGCACACTTTTGCTGTTAGACATGGTGTCCTGTTAGACATGGGAGTCTCCTGTTAGACATGGGAGTCTCCTGTTAGACATGGCAGTCTCCTGTTAGACATGGGAGTCTCCTGTTAGACATGGGAGTCTCCTGTTAGACATGGGAGTCTTCTGTTAGACATGGGAGTCTCCTGTTAGACATGGGAGTCTCCTGTTAGACATGGGAGTCTCCTGTTAGACATGGGAGTCTCCTGTTAGACATGGGAGTCTCCTGTTAGACATGGGAGTCTCCTGTTAGACATGGGAGTCTCCTGTTAGACATGGGAGTCTCCTGTTAGACATGGGAGTCTCCTGTTAGACATGGGAGTCTCCTGTTAGACATGGGAGTCTCCTGTTAGACATGGGAGTCTCCTGTTAGACATGGGAGTCTCCTGTTAGACATGGCAGTCTCCTGTTAGACATGGGAGTCTCCTGTTAGACATGGGAGTCTCCTGTTAGACATGGGAGTCTCCTGTTAGACATGGCAGTCTCCTGTTAGACATGGGAGTCTCCTGTTTGATATGACAGTCTTCTTTACTCTTCTCTCTCTACCCTCTCATATCCAGCAGTTATCATAATTTTCTGGTAGGCTGCATGCAGGCGTATATCGGAGAATTATTAATTCATGCATATGTCATGTCGCTTAGTCCCCATCTTTGTGAGATTCTGGTGAAACTCGGGTGAGATTGTGGTGAGGGTAAGATCAGGGGAAAGGGCGTAGAATAGAAGGTAAAAGGGGGTCGTAGGTTTCATGCTATTGTTAATTTTGATCGTTGAATTCATTTACTGTTTATGACCGATTCTTCACAGCTACCCTACATGTACGAGTTGTGATCATGATTGTCTATGATCTACATGTACTGAGTATGACCCTAATTGTCTATGACCCACTGAGCATGACCGCAATTGTCTATGACCTACTGAGCATGACCGCAATTGTCTATGACCTACTGTGCATGACCGCAATTGTCTATGACCTACTGAGCATGACCGCAATTGTCTATGACCTACTGAGCATGACCGCAATTGTCTATGACCTACTGAGCATGACCGCAATTGCCTATGACCTACTGAGCATGACCGCAATTGTCTATGATCTACTGAGCATGACCGCAATTGTCTATGATCTACTGAGCATGACCGCAATTGCCTATGACCTACTGAGCATGACCGCAATTGTCTATGACCTACTGGGTATGACCGCAATTGTCTATGACCTACTGAGCATGACCGCAATTGTCTATGACCTACTGAGTATGACCGCAATTGTCTATGACCTACTGAGCATGACCGCAATTGTCTATGACCTACTGGGTATGACCGCAATTGTCTATGACCTACTGAGCATGACCGCAATTGTCTATGACCTACTGAGCATGACCCAATTGTCTATGACCTACTGAGCATGACCCAATTGTCTATGACCTACTGAGCATGACCCAATTGTCTATGACCTACTGAGCATGACCCAATTGTCTATGACCTACTGAGCATGACCCAATTGTCTATGACCTATTGAGCATGACCCAATTGTCTATGGCCTACTGAGTATGACCGCAATTGTCTATGACCTACTGAGCATGACCGCAATTGTCTATGACCTACTGAGCATGACCGCAATTGCCTATGACCTACTGGGTATGACCGCAATTGTCTATGACCTACTGAGCATGACCGCAATTGTCTATGACCTACTGAGCATGACCGCAATTGCCTATGACCTACTGGGTATGACCGCAATTGTCTATGACCTACTGAGCATGACCGCAATTGTCTATGACCTACTGGGTATGACCGCAATTGTCTATGACCTACTGGGTATGACCGCAATTGTCTATGACCTACTGGGTATGACCGCAATTGTCTATGACCTACTGAGCATGACCGCAATTGTCTATGACCTACTGAGCATGACCGCAATTGCCTATGACCTACTGGGTATGACCGCAATTGTCTATGACCTACTGAGCATGACCGCAATTGTCTATGACCTACTGAGCATGACCGCAATTGTCTATGACCTACTGGGTATGACCGCAATTGTCTATGACCTACTGAGCATGACCGCAATTGTCTATGACCTACTGAGCATGACCGCAATTGTCTATGACCTATTGAGCATGACCCAATTGTCTATGACCTACTGAGCATGACCGCAATTGTCTATGACCTACTGGGTATGACCGCAATTGTCTATGACCTACTGAGCATGACCGCAATTGTCTATGACCTATTGAGCATGACCGCAATTGCCTATGACCTACTGGGTATGACCGCAATTGTCTATGACCTACTGAGCATGACCGCAATTGTCTATGACCTACTGAGCATGACCCAATTGTCTATGACCTACTGAGCATGACCGCAATTGTCTATGACCTACTGGGTATGACCGCAATTGTCTATGACCTACTGAGCATGACCGCAATTGTCTATGACCTACTGGGTATGACCGCAATTGTCTATGACCTACTGAGCATGACCGCAATTGTCTATGACCTACTGGGTATGACCGCAATTGTCTATGACCTACTGAGCATGACCGCAATTGTCTATGACCTATTGAGCATGACCGCAATTGCCTATGACCTACTGGGTATGACCGCAATTGGCTATGACCTACTGAGCATGACCGCAATTGTCTATGACCTACTGAGCATGACCCAATTGTCTATGACCTACTGAGCATGACCGCAATTGTCTATGACCTACTGGGTATGACCGCAATTGTCTATGACCTACTGAGCATGACCGCAATTGTCTATGACCTATTGAGCATGACCGCAATTGCCTATGACCTACTGGGTATGACCGCAATTGTCTATGACCTACTGAGCATGACCGCAATTGTCTATGACCTACTGAGCATGACCCAATTGTCTATGACCTACTGAGCATGACCGCAATTGTCTATGACCTACTGGGTAGGACCGCAATTGTCTATGACCTACTGAGCATGACCGCAATTGTCTATGACCTACTGGGTATGACCGCAATTGTCTATGACCTACTGAGCATGACCGCAATTGTCTATGACCTACTGGGTATGACCGCAATTGTCTATGACCTAAATCAATGCCTAAATGCTAAACGAACGATTTGTTATAAATTAATCAAAGGCATCCAAGTAAATAAACAATAAACATGGACCTCATGATCTCATATTCGCAGAATCGCCTCACATGCTGCACAGTCTCCAGATTCCATTCTGATTAAAAATCGATACCAACTCAGAATTACAACCTGTGAGCACAGTTTAACCAACTCACGCTTACTGAGCACAGTTTAACCAACTCAGGCTTACTGAGCACAGTTTAACCAACTCAGGCTTACTGAGCACAGTTTAACCAACTCAGGCTTACTGAGCACAGTTTAACCAACTCAGGCTTACTGAGCACAGTTTAACCAACTCACGCTTACTGAGCACAGTTTAACCAACTCAGGCTTACTGAGCACAGTTTAACCAACTCACGCTTACTGAGCACAGTTTAACCAACTCAGGCTCACTGAGCACAGTTTAACCAACTCAGGCTTACTGAGCACAGTTTAACCAACTCAGTATTTTGCTTCTCTTGACTGCTGTGTTTCCATGGCCTTCAGCTCAAACCCACCGTATGCTGGTAGCTGGTATTCGGCTCCGAGGCTTACTAAAGTGGATCTGCTGTACCATTCTCAATTACGTTAATTTTTGGCCCCTTCTGCTCAAGTGCACTTTAATCTAATTGTTAATCGGCTCCCATGTCTACTCAAGTTGATTTGTTTAACCTTACTCAATTAATGTGAACTTTTGTTTTTATAATATTTTTTCTTTCCGTTCAGTTTTTTACCCTGTGATTATTCGAAAGTTTTCTAAATAATAAATTACTATTTATTACAGTTTTATCGCCACTGAAAAACTTCACATCGCAAACCAATTCGGATTGATTGTTGCTTGGTGACTCCTTGATGAGCAGTTGGCAATACATTTTCCTAATAGGCTATACGGGTATTCTCTTCTACAACAAGGATATGCTTGCCGCACCAGTCTTATGAGTAGCTTACTGTAAGCGATATTGTTTGCGGAGATTAAAAATATTTTTAGATTGGCAGATTATACTCGTATATCCGCGAGAGCCAAAGAAGCGATGCATAGAGATTGATGGCGGCTGCCGTACCGGGTTTTATGCGCTTTTTCATGTTTCTTGGAGTTGTTGTGGGTGTCCAACCATGCAGTATCGATATTGGCCCCTCCCATGGGCCGGCGACCAACCCTGTCCCTCACCCTGCATCCCAGCCTGTCTCTCTCCCTGCCCCTCACCCTACATCCCAGCCTGTCTCCCTTCCTGCCCCTCACCCTACATCCCAGCCTGTCTCTCTCCCTGCCCCTCACCCTACATCCCAGCCTGTCTCCCTCCCTGCCCCTCACCCTACATCCCAGCCTGTCTATCTCCCCGCCCCTCACCCTACATCCGAGCCTGTCTCTCTCCCTGCCCCTCACCCTACATCCCAGCCTGTCTCTCTCCCTGCCCCTCACCCTACATCCCAGCCTGTATCTCCCCGCCCCTCACCCTACATCCCAGCCTGTCTCTCATACTGTCCCTCACCCTACATCCCAGCCTGTCTCTCATACTGTCCCTCACCCTACATCCCAGCCTGTCTCTCTCCCTGCCCCTCACCCTACATCCCAGCCTGTCTCTCTCCCTGCCCCTCACCCTACATCCCAGCCTGTATCTCCCCGCCCCCTCACCCTACATCCCAGCCTGTCTCTCTCCCTGTCCCTCACCCTACATCCCAGCCTGTCTCTCATACTGTCCCTCACCCTACATCCCAGCTTGTCTCTCTCCCTGCCCCTCACCCTACATCCCAGCCTGTCTCCCTCCCTGCCCCTCACCCTACATCCCAGCCTGTCTCCCTCCCTGCCCCTCACCCTTCATCCCAGCCTGTCTCTCTCCCTGCCCCTCACCCTTCATCCCAGCCTGTCTCTTTCAGGTGGCTGATAAACAGAGCTTGTGCATGCAGGTGAAAGTCAGACCACCCAAGAGCTGAGAGGCCAGTGAGCAGTGCTTTGCGGAGATGCTGAGAGACTCGAGGCTGAGCGCCCACCCCAAGCCTGAGGCAGTCCGAAGCGGGCAGCTGAGAAGATGAGGTGCAAAGGAGTTGCCAAGAAATTCAGCATCTCATGAGAGCCAAAGGCGGTCAGTACGGTGGCACAATGAGCTGCTCAGGGCCTCTGCAGAGAGGAGGCTAGCAGCTCTAAATGATGCAGAATGAGATGGGGCTGAGCTGTCGAATCCCAGCAGTACACAGCAGCTGTTCAGAAAATGCAGCTCTTGACAGCATGACATATCAGGGGCACTGAGAATCAAGGTCATTGCAAAAGCAAGATTTAATTAGCGATGAGGCTGCAGAGATGAGCAGCGCAAACCTGAGCTGTCTGAGGCTGCAGAGATGAGCAGCGCAAACCTGAGCTGTCTGAGGCTGCACTGGCGGCTGCTCCCGAATGATTTTCAGCCCCAGCCTTGCACAATGGAGACTCTGCATTGTGCTTGAGCACCCTGCCTTCCCCTCACTGCACCTTCGCTTTTGTGCTCAGAGATGACGGGCGGAGGCTGGGCTGCCGGCCAGCTGCACTTTTAGCCTATTTAGCTTTCTAGAAACTGGAGAAAACAAGTCTTTATTAGCCCCGGCCTCAGCCCCATTCCCAGCCCCAGTCCCAGCCTCAGTCCCAGCCCAATTCCCAGCCCCAGTCCCAGCCCCAGTCCCAGTCCCAGTTCAAGTCCCAGTCCCAGACCCATTCCCAGCCCCATTCCCAGCCCCAGTCCAGCCCCAGTCCAAGCCCCATTCCCAGTCCCATTCCCAGCCCTAGTCCCAGCCCCAGTCCAAGCCCCAGTCCCAGCCCCATTCCCAGCCCCATTTCCAGCCCCAGTCCAAGCCCAATTCCCAGCCCCAGTCCCAGCCCCAGTCCCAGTCCCAGTTCAAGTCCCAGTCCCAGCCCCATTCCCAGCCCCATTCCCAGCCCCATTCCCAGCCCCAGTCCCAGCCCCAGTCCAAGCCCCATTCCCAGTCCCATTCCCAGCCCTAGTCCCAGCCCCAGTCCAAGCCCAGTCCCAGCCCCATTCCCAGCCCCATTTCCAGCCCCAGTCCAAGCCCCATTCCCAGCCCCATTCCCAGCCCCAGTCCTAGTCCCAGTCCAAGTCCCAGTCCCAGCCCCATTCCCAGCCCCAGTCCCAGCCCCATTCCCAGCCCTAGTCCCAGTCCCAGTCCAAGTCCCAGTCCCAGTCCAAGTCCCAGTCCCAGCTCCATTCCCAGCCCCAGTCCCAGCCCCATTCCCAGCCCCAGTCCCAGTCCCAGTCCAAGTCCCAGTCCCAGCCCCAGTCCCAGCCCCAGTCCCAGTCCCAGTCCAAGTCCCAGTCCCAGCCCCAGTCCCAGCCCGAGTCCCAGACCCAATGTGAGCCTGGAGCGAAGGGGACCAAAGCTAAGAAGTAGGCCCCAACGCTGCGGACGCTGCCTCTGTCTAAGGCACCCAACGCTGCGGACGCTGCCTCTGTCTAAGGCACCCAACGCTGCGGACGCTGCCTCTGTCTAAGGCACCCAACGTAGCTCGACTCACACAACCATCAGCAGCAGCATCAACGATGATGCACAACGGCCAGGTCTGATCTAGCCGTGTTCACGTGGAACTGGCGTACAGGCGTTCATTTTTTCACTCAAGTAGTTGCTATTGCTTAGTTCTCTAACCCTCTTGCTATTGTGCAGGTTTCGAATAATGCGACTGAGCACAAATATGAGCGCGGAAAAGAAGAGAAACTTTCAACTTGCGCCCGAACAATGGAGCCATTGCAGTTATAAGACTTGGTCTGCACATACTGAAAGTAAAAGGAGGTGCAACGATCACCGCCCATTCCGACCCACGAAAACCGCCTATACATGCTGGTTGCCTGACTTTCCGGAGTCTGGACAAGCATTTCTTAGAAAACACCAGTTTTTCCAACCAAGAGGACATGAGCGGCAAAAGACAAGAGCTGGAGGATGACATGCGGCAGAGGCTGAGTTGCAGTAAAATTTATCGATTACTGTATTCATTAGTTTAAATAAAAATTGTAAAATATTGACTTATGTAGACAGACCGGTGCACATGCAGGCGATGTCAGTTTCAACCGCTGTCTGGTTGCCTCGTCAGACGGAGTCCACGATGAAAACTCTGGACTGCGATGTCTGCGAGGCAGTCATACAGTGTGAGAGAGCGGACTAGACAGCATCACGCAGGGCTAGTAGGGTGCTGGCGTCAACAGAACCAGATGTTTGAGACGTTGTGGCTCGGCTATAGGAATCAGCCTTGTCATGTGACACAGCAAACGACCTGTTGACTTGATCCCAGGTGCTGTCCGCTAAAATTAAGGCAAAAAGGCCTACCAAATCCAGCCATGTGCACCGACTGATGGCATTAAAACTGCTCTATTCAGAAAAATTCAGTAAATAAACAAAAAAGAGTAAAGTTAAAAACTGTTTGCTTAATTAAAGTTGCTTGCTAGTGTTAGACAGTCACCTTAGAAGGCGAAGCATGCCAGCTCTTAGGGGAGTCAAGCATGCTGGTCAAGCGTAAGACCATGGCTACCCCTTTGAGAGTACCCCCGCAGGCGTCAGCAACCCGACACCACGGCTCTTGGGGGCGGAATCCGTTCGCCCTTGGGAAAAGCCACCTCGAGGTGAGGAGGCGGCAGACGGAGCAGCACTGCGGCGACCATGGAACGCCACTCTGCTATCCGAATGTTGGAACTCGACTCAAGTTCGCGTCACGGCAGCGGCAGGAAGGTGGGTGCGACCCCCTTGTTGGCTGCAACTTTTGTGTCCGCTAGTGACAGAAGGCTGGAGGAGAGACCGAGGGGCCGTAGGCGGCACAGGCACCCGGTACCCCGGTAGGAGGGACCAGTGCACGGGCCTGAGGTGTGAGCCGCCCTGTTTTGAGTGCAGTCTGTTGGGATGGCAAACCCGGCTGACTGGAGGTGAGGCACTGGTGTGCAGGGACCGATGCAGTTGTTGCTCACTTTTCCCGCTCAAATAGTTTTGCTCAGCTCTGGGCAGGCACGCGGTCACCGAGTTTGAAGCTCGGTTGTGTAGATAAGCAGGCACGGAGAGCAGCGAGGATCAATAAGCCCTGCTGAAAATGGAGCAAGCAACAGAGTTTAAAATATTTTCTACTGTACCATTGCTCATCACTGCAACCAGCCGGAAGCGCATGATCGCAACTCCAGCCATTGCTCAGCCTACTCGATACCTGCTGAATTTGCTTACCTGTGGGCCCACGCATCTTGTGAAGACTACTGATATGCCCTGGAAACTACTGATTTCCCATGAATCTGTGACCCAGCAGAAGTCCAAAAAGCAATCCTTGAAATTCTATCGCATTGTCTGCATAGTGTACAGGTATGCTGATTAGTACAGTGATTTTAGTTGATATTGGTTCAGCTCCATTAAAAACCAACCCATTGTACCAGAGTGCCTAAGAAGTTGGCCTTCATGGCTGGGCTGGGAATCACCTCAGGCCAATCGCACAGAATCGAACCACAGTACATGTATAACTTTTCGCAAGAGGCAGCTGCTCAGCCCCTCAATTGCAGTCTCGGGCTTCATCAGTTGTTTATTATTAAAGTGCAGCTGAGCTCTGGCAGCCCATCTCAATTCTGTCCAGCTCTCGGCCGCAGCAACTCACTGCATTTTGCACTCCTGCCACCTGCAGCCAGCAGCAACAGACAGGCTTTGAGCCGCACTGAATGGCCTGAGAGCCATCAAATTCTGAGATTCGAGCATGGCAACAATGCCTTATTTATGACAAAACGCAGTCTTGAGCCGTAGAGAGCGGGTGGTTAGAGAGGCCAGCTCAACCTCAAGCAGCAATTATCTCTGCTCGCTCGCTATTCTCAGGCCACGCACCGCTCTGCCAGCCTCCCTGCAGTTTGGCAGACTCTGGGGGGCAACCAGCAGTGCAGCGCTCGGTCTCTGTTTTGAGCAGTGAGCTGGGTGGAGTTGCATTGTAGCTGGACTTGCTTATTGTCTCAGGCAGGGGTTGCGGGGGGGTTGGGTGGTTCGGGAGGCCAGTATGGGGTGATTGCGAACTCGAGCAGTTTTCTCTTTGCCGGCTGCTTTTATCACGCCAGACTGTCGCACTGCGAGTGCTGAGCTGGGTGGGGCCGCTAACGATGAAGGTTGGAGATTCAATTAGCGATGAGGCTGCTGAGATGAGCAGCGCAAACCTGAGCTGTCTGAGGCTGCAGTGGCGGCTGCTCCCGAATGAGTTGCAGCCCCAGCCTCGCACAATGGAGAGTCTGCATTGTGCTTGAGCACCCTGCCTGCCCCCCCCCGCTGGCTGAGCTGGCGGCCAGCTGCACTTTTAGCTTTTTTAGCTTTCTCGAAACAGGAGAAAACAAGCGTTTTTTGAGTCTGAGCTGGGATCTGATGGAGAATGGAGAAGCTGAGCTGGGATCTGATGGAGAATAGAGAAGCTGAGCTGGGATCTGATGGAGAATAGAGAAGCTGAGCTGGGATCTGATGGAGAATAGAGAAACTGAGCTGGGATCTGATGGAGAATAGAGAAGCTGGCGAGAGGGGGAGGATGAGAGGGGGATGGGTGAGAGGGGGATGGGTGAGAGGGGGATGGGTGAGAGGGGGATAGGTGAGAGGGGGATGGGTGGGAGGGGTGTGTAAAAGGGAGATGGTCGGAGAAACACAATAGAGACAATCAGATGGTCATGGCACATGAGCAATGGCTGTGTGCATGAGATATGGGTCATGGCACATGAGCAATGGCTGTGTGCATCAGATATGGGTCATGGCACATGAGCAATGGCTGTGTGCATGAGATATGTGTCATGGCACATGAGCAATGGCTGTGTGCATGAGATATGGGTCATGGCACATGAGCAATGGCTGTGTGCATGAGATATGGGTCATGGCACATGAGCAATGGCTGTGTGCATGAGATATTAGTTATGGCACATGAGCAATGGCTGTGTGCATGAGATATTAGTTATGGCACATGAGCAATGGCTGTGTGCATGAGATATTAGTTATGGCACATGAGCAATGGCTGTGTGCATGAGATGTGGATCATTGCACATGAGCAATGGCTGTGTGCATGAGATATTAGTTATGGCACATGAGCAATGGCTGTGTGCATGAGATATGGGTCATGGCACATGAGCAATGGCTGTGTGCATGAGATATTAGTTATGGCACATGAGCAATGGCTGTGTGCATGAGATGTGGATCATTGCACATGAGCAATGGCTGTGTGCATGAGATATGGGTCATGGCACATGAGCAATGACTGTGTGCATGAGATATGGGTCATGGCACATGAGCAATGGCTGTGTGCATGAGATATGGGTCATAGCACATGAGCAATGGCTGTGTGCATGAGATATGGGTCATGGCACATGAGCAATGGCTGTGTGCATGAGATATGGGTCATGGCACATGAGCAATGGCTGTGTGCATGAGATATGGGTCATAGCACATGAGCAATGGCTGTGTGCATGAGATATGGGTCATGGCACATGAGCAATGGCTGTGTGCATGAGATATGGGTCATGGCACATGAGCAATGGCTGTGTGCATGAGATATTAGTTATGGCACATGAGCAATGGCTGTGTGCATGAGATATGGGTCATGGCACATGAGCAATGGCTGTGTGCATGAGATATGGGTCATAGCACATGAGCAATGGCTGTGTGCATGAGATATGGGTCATGGCACATGAGCAATGGCTGTGTGCATGAGATATGGGTCATAGCACATGAGCAATGGCTGTGTGCATGAGATATGGGTCATGGCACATGAGCAATGGCTGTGTGCATGAGATATGGGTCATGGCACATGAGCAATGGCTGTGTGCATGAGATATGGGTCATTGCACATGAGCAATGGCTGTGTGCATGAGATATGGGTCATGGCACATGAGCAATGGCTGTGTGCATGAGATATGGGTCATTGCACATGAGCAATGGCTGTGTGCATGAGATATGGGTCATAGCACATGAGCAATGGCTGTGTGCATGAGATATGGGTCATGGCACATGAGCAATGGCTGTGTGCATGAGATGTGGATCATTGCACATGAGCAATGGCTGTGTGCATGAGATATGGGTCATGGCACATGAGCAATGGCTGTGTGCATGAGATGTGGATCATTGCACATGAGCAATGGCTGTGTGCATGAGATATGGGTCATGGCACATGAGCAATGGCTGTGTGCATGAGATATGGGTCATTGCACATGAGCAATGGCTGTGTGCATGAGATATGGGTCATGGCACATGAGCAATGGCTGTGTGCATGAGATATGGGTCATTGCACATGAGCAATGGCTGTGTGCATGAGATATGGGTCATAGCACATGAGCAATGGCTGTGTGCATGAGATATGGGTCATAGCACATGAGCAATGGCTGTGTGCATGAGATATTAGTCATTGCACATGAGCAATGGCTGTGTGCATGAGATATGGGTCATTGCACATGAGCAATGGCTGTGTGCATGAGATATGGGTCATAGCACATGAGCAATGGCTGTGTGCATGAGATATTAGTCATGGCACATGAGCAATGGCTGTGTGCATGAGATATGGGTCATTGCACATGAGCAATGGCTGTGTGCATGAGATATGTGTCATTGCACATGAGCAATGGCTGTGTGCATGAGATATGGGTCATTGCACATGAGCAATGGCTGTGTGCATGAGATATGGGTCATGGCACATGAGCAATGGCTGTGTGCATGAGATATGGGTCATTGCACATGAGCAATGGCTGTGTGCATGAGATATGGGTCATAGCACATGAGCAATGGCTGTATGCATGAGATATGGGTCATTGCACATGAGCAATGGCTGTGTGCATGAGATATGGGTCATTGCACATGAGCAATGGCTGTGTGCATGAGATATTAGTCATAGCACATGAGCAATGGCTGTGTGCATGAGATATTAGTTATGGCACATGAGCAATGGCTGTGTGCATGAGATATGGGTCATGGCACATGAGCAATGGCTGTGTGCATGAGATATGTGTCATGGCACATGAGCAATGGCTGTGTGCATGAGATATGGGTCATGGCACATGAGCAATGGCTGTGTGCATGAGATATGGGTCATGGCACATGAGCAATGGCTGTGTGCATGAGATATGGGTCATTGCACATGAGCAATGGCTGTGTGCATGAGATATGGGTCATGGCACATGAGCAATGGCTGTGTGCATGAGATATGGGTCATTGCACATGAGCAATGGCTGTGTGCATGAGATATGGGTCATTGCACATGAGAAATGGCTGTGTGCATGAGATATTAGTCATGGCACATGAGCACGAATCTGAGATTCCAAACCACGAACAAAATAGCAAAGACAAACACCAGCCGAGAACTTTATGCTCAAATGCACATACTTTACATGTGCTGCTCTGCATTGTCATCCATTGGTGATCTGACAGAAACATTGAAACAGCAATACTTTTATTTGAGCAATGCAGGTGAAAAACTAGATTATTAATGCTGAACTGCTGAGTCAGTGTGTTGCACCGGATAAATAATGTACATGTAATTGCACTGGCTGTGTGAGCAGTCAGCTACCTGAAGGATGGCTGTGTGAGTCAGCACCAACCACACGCGCCTGTGATGGACTGTTTCTCATTTTCTAAGGTTAGTCCAACGTTTTCGAAATAAGAAATCAGTATTCAATTTTCACTTTTATCGCCACTAAAAATCTGCGCATCGAAAGCAAAATCTGATTGGCTGTTGCTTTTGGACTTCTTGGAGGCAAAAATATAAAGAAGTGTGGAACATCAGTGGGCCAAAGCGAGGGTGGATTGCTGAATTCTGTCAGTTGATATGCGTGCTCATGTAGCTGGCGAAGAGAGCCCTGTGAGCAGGACTGCTCAAGCTCGCAGCTAAACAAAACTCGAGCTGAGCGAGCATTTGTTATAAAATGCAATCAGCTGCTTGAGAAGCCAGTTTTTTACAAGCCAAATGCGGGACAATGAAACCGATGGAGAGGCGGACTCGAATGTGCAATAAAATTGAATTCTTACAGGTGCGCAACACAACACAAGCTGGGCAGAGAGAGAGAGAGAGAGAGAGAGAGAGAGAGAGAGAGAGAGAGAGAGAGAGAGAGAGAGAGAGAGAGAGAGAGAGAGAGAGAGAGAGAGAGAGAGAGAGAGAGAGAGAGAGAGAGAGAGAGAGAGAGAGAGAGAGAGAGAGAGAGAGAGAGAGGGAGATGCAGAGTGAGGTGCATCGGAGACGCTGGAAAATTCCAAAACTGAGCGCCCACCCCCGAGAGCCGAGGCACGACTCACGGCAGTGTAAGAGTTTTGTCATTCCTTTTGAGTAAAAAACTCCAGCATAGCGAATCTTCAGGTGCAAACGAATTTCTGGAAAAATTCCATGCAGCCGTTCTTCTCTTTAACGGCAAATGATATTCTTATGAGTACTATGAGTAGCGTATTGTAAGCGATATTGTTTGCGGAGATTTAAAACTATTTTTGAACTGAACGACTATATACCCACGAGGGCCAAGAAATGATGCAAGTTATGAAGTCATGAAGTGATTGGATTGATGGCAGCTGTTTTATTCGCGATTTCGGAGGTATTTTGGAAGGTATTTTGCCAGCCCTGCCTCTCACCCTAAATCCCAGCCTGTCTCTCTCCCTGCCCCTCACCCTAAATCCCAGCCTGTCTCCCTCCCTGCCTCTCACCCTACATCCCAGCCTATCTCTTCTTGTCCCTCACCCTACATCCCAGCCTGTCTCTCTCCCTGCCCCTCACCCTACATCCCAGCCTGTCTCTCTCCCTGCCCCTCACCCTACATCCCAGCCTGTCTCTCTCCCTGCCCCTCACCCTACATCCCAGCCTTTCTCCCTCCCTGCCCCTCACCCTACATCCGAGCCTATCTCTTCTTGTCCTTCACCCTGCATCCCAGCCTATCTCTTCTTGTCCCTCACCCTGCATCCCAGCCTGTCTCTCTCCCTGCCTCTCACCCTACATCCCAGCCTGTCTCCCTCCCTGCCTCTCACCCTACATCCCAGCCTATCTCTTCTTGTCCCTCACCCTACATCCCAGCCTGTCTCTCTCCCTGCCCCTCACCCTACATCCCAGCCTGTCTCTCTCCCTGCCCCTCACCCTACATCCCAGCCTTTCTCCCTCCCTGCCCCTCACCCTACATCCCAGCCTGTCTCTCTCCCTGCCCCTCACCCTACATCCCAGCCTGTATCTCCCCGCCCCTCACCCTACATCCCAGCCTGTATCTCCCCGCGCCTCACCCTACATCCCAGCCTGTCTCTCCCTGCCCCTCACCCTACATCCCAGCCTGTCGCTCATACTGCCCCTCACCCTACATCACAGCCTTTCTCTCTCCCTGCCCCTCACCCTACATCCCAGCCTGTCTCTCTCCCTGCCCCTCACCCTACATCCCAGCCTGTCTCTCTCCCTGCCCCTCACCCTACATCCCAGCCTGTCTCCCTCCCTGCCCCTCACCCTACATCCCAGCCTATCTCTTCTTGTCCCTCACCCTGCATCCCAGCCTATCTCTTCTTGTCCCTCACCCTGCATCCCAGCCTGTCTCTCTCCCTGCCCCTCACCCTACATCCCAGCCGGTCTCTCTCCCTGCCCTTCACCCTACATCCCAGCCTGTCTCTCTCCCTGCCCCTCACCCTACATCCCAGCCTGTCTCTCTCCCTGCCCCTCACCCTACATCCCAGCCTGTCTCCCTCCCTGCCCCTCACCCTACATCCCAGCCTATCTCTTCTTGTCCCTCACCCTGCATCCCAGCCTATCTCTTCTTGTCCCTCACCCTGCATCCCAGCCTGTCTCTCTCCCTGCCCCTCACCCTACATCCCAGCCGGTCTCTCTTCCTGCCCCTCACCCTACATCCCAGCCTGTATCTCCCCGCCCCTCACCCTACATCCCAGCCTGTATCTCCCCGCGCCTCACCCTACATCCCAGCCTGTCTCCCTCCCTGCCCCTCACCCTACATCCCAGCCTGTCGCTCATACTGCCCCTCACCCTACATCACAGCCTGTCTCTCTCCCTGCCCCTCACCCTACATCCCAGCCTGTATCTCCCCGCCCCTCACCCTACATCCCAGCCTGTCTCTCTCCCTGCCCCTCACCCTACATCCTAGCCTGTCTCTCTCCCTGCCCCTCACCCTACATCCCAGCCTGTCTCTCTCCCTGCCCCTCACCTTACATCCCAGCCTTTCTCCCTCCCTGCCCCTCACCCTACATCCCAGCCTGTCTCTCTCCCTGCCCCTCACCCTACATCCCAGCCTGTCTCTCTCCCTGCCCCTCACCCTACATCCCAGCCTGTCTCCCTCCCTGCCCCTCACCCTACATCGCAGCCTATCTCTTCTTGTCCCTCACCCTGCATCCCAGCCTGTCTCTCTCCCTGCCCCTCACCCTACATCCCAGCCGGTCTCTCTCCCTGCCCCTCACCCTACATCCCAGCCTGTATCTCCCCGCCCCTCACCCTACATCCCAGCCTTTCTCTCCCCGCGCCTCACCCTACATCCCAGCCTGTCTCCCTCCCTGCCCCTCACCCTACATCCCAGCCTGTCGCTCATACTGCCCCTCACCCTACATCACAGCCTGTCTCTCTCCCTGCCCCTCACCCTACATCCCAGCCTGTCTCTCCCTGCCCCTCACCCTACATCCCAGCCTGTCTCTCTCCCTGCCCCTCACCCTACATCCTAGCCTGTCTCTCTCCCTGCCCCTCACCCTAGATCCCAGCCTGTATCTCGCCGCCCCTCACCCTACATCCCAGCCTGTATCTCCCCGCGCCTCACCCTACGTCCCAGCCTGTCTCCCTCTCTGCCCCTCACCCTACATCCCAGCCTGTCGCTCATACTGCCCCTCACCCTACATCACAGCCTGTCTCTCTCCCTGCCCCTCACCCTACATCCCAGCCTGTCTCTCCCTGCCCCTCACCCTACATCCCAGCCTGTCTCTCTCCCTGCCCCTCACCCTACATCCCAGCCTGTCTCTCTCCCTGCCCCTCACCCTACATCCCAGCCTGTCGCTCATACTGCCCCTCACCCTACATCACAGCCTGTCTCTCTCCCTGCCCCTCACCCTACATCCCAGCCTGTCTCTCTCCCTGCCCCTCACCCTACATCACAGCCTGTCTCTCTCCCTGCCCCTCACCCTACATCCCAGCCTGTCTCTCTCCCTGCTCCTTACCCTACATCCCAGCCTGTCTCTCTCCCTGCCCCTCACCCTACATCCCAGCCTGTCTCTCTCCCTGCTCCTCACCCTACATCCCAGCCTGTTTCTCTCCCTGCCCCTCACCCTACATCCCAGCCTGTCTCTCTCCCTGCTCCTCACCCTACATCCCAGCCTGTCTCCCTCCCTGCCCCTCACCCTAATTCTAGACGCCCAATATGAGTGCGAGGCTCGCATCTGAAAACCCGAAGTGCCGAATATCAAAGGTAGTAAATTTTAGCCGAGAGCGCACAGGCGCAATGCAAAGCAGTGAATTGTCTGAGCGGGTCAGGGTTAGCGCTCACGCATTTTGTCTCTGTGCCGCTTTTAGGCAGCCATCAACCCCCTCCCCCCTCCTAAAAAAGCATTTGCAGCGAGCCTTCTTTTGACACGCGTTCGCAGGCTGCCGGCTCGGCCCTTAAACCTCAGCTTCGCCATTGTCCTCTGGGCATTGAGCTCGGCTGGTCTGGAGCTGCTTGGATGGCTAGGGTCGGGGCGAGTAGAAGCAGGGTCAGTCTGTTGCACCGGATAAATAAATCCAAAGATTATCAAAGCTGGATTACAAAATGCACACCTGAACTGTGTATAAAGATTAGCAAAATAAACCGTGAGTACAAAATGCAAAATTATTATAATAACTAATATATAACTAAACTGCATTTGAGCACAAAGCGCCATTGATGAGGTGCCACAGCAGGGTGAAGTGAAGGCAGCAAAGTCAGACACAAATTCATGCAGATTGCAGTCAAGCGAGCCATATTCAGTACTTGCAGTAGCACAGCAGGGTGAAGTGAAGGCAGCAAAGTCAGACACAAATTCATGCAGATTGCAGTCAAGCGAGCCATATTCAGTACTTGCAATAGCACAGCTGGGTAAAGTGAAGGCAGCAAAGTCAGACACAAATTCATGCAGATTGCAGTCAAGCGAGCCATATTCAGTACTTGCAGTAGCACAGCAGGGTGAAGTGAAGGCAGCAAAGTCAGACACAAATTCATGCAGATTGCAGTCAAGCGAGCCATATTCAGTACTTGCAGTAGCACAGCAGGGTGAAGTGAAGGCAGCAAAGTCAGACACAAATTCATGCAGATTGCAGTCAAGCGAGCCATATTCAGTACTTGCAGTAGCACAGCAGGGTGAAGTGAAGGCAGCAAAGTCAGACACAAATTCATGCAGATTGCAGTCAAGCGAGCCATATTCAGTACTTGCAGTAGCACAGCTGGGTGAAGTGAAGGCAGCAAAGTCAGACACAAATTCATGCAGATTGCAGTCAAGCGAGCCATATTCAGTACTTGCAGTAGCACAGCTGGCTGCACCGAGCTTTTCAATATCCAGGAACCGTTAAGAGTTCTGTGGCTTTTTTCGATAGTCCGACGCTGTACCACTGTGCTACAACAGTATGCACACTGTGGGCATTTTGAGATGGCCAGCCAGCCCTGGGCCTTGAACCTCAAATTAATGTAACGGCACGCCGAATCCAAACACAGGTATTTTAAAGTCTACCATAACTTCAAACCCGCAGGCAGTCATGTACCGGCAACCAATACCATCAACGGTTCCTGCCTGAGCTGCTCCCACGGCTGGGGCCGCTGTTTCGGCCGCGCCATCTGCTGTCACCCCCACGGCGGATGTCGCGTCGGCTTCGGCCCGGACACCGCCGCGTGTCGCCGTCTGCCAGCGAAAGTCCTGGGCTGCGGTCGCATCGCCACCGCCTGTCTGGGAGGCAAGGGTCGCTGCGCTTCCAGAGGCATCTGCTGCACTGCTGGTAAGAAGCTGTTCCTTCTTTACCAAATAGAAAATATAAAATATTTCAGCATCCATATATCTTTACTGATATTTTTTTCTATTTCAGATTCTTGCGAAACAATCAACGAGTGCAAAGACGTCAAGTTTGAAGTCAAGCGTTGATATCTATGCTAAAAACATTAACTATTTGCACGTAAGCTTGCTTTAATTCCCCAATTAGCCCATCTACAAATGATAGCTCCTCTATGCGGATGTTAGCGGATATTATGTTACATGAAATATTTATGAAATATGAAATATACCACAGTAGCCCGTAGTCAAGCTACTAGGACACCCTGGATGTATGGTTAAAGTCAGCAGTCCTCTAAACCAAGCAATTAAAAAATAGCAATTTTAATGGATCATTTCTTTGATCAGGTAATTTTTTCAAAGCCAGATCAGATACTAATGTCACCTGTTAGATACTGATGTCACCCGTTAGATACTGATGTCACCGGTTAGATACAGGTGTCACCTGTTAGATACTGATGTCACCTGTTAGATACTAATGTCAGCTGTTAGATATTGATGTCACCTGTTAGATACTGATGTCACCTGTTAGATACTGATGTTACGAGTACCTGTTAGATACTGGTGTCCCCTGTTAGATACTAATGTCACCTGCTAGATACTGATGTCACCTGTTAGATACCAATGTCACCTGTTAGATACTGATGTCACCTGTTAGATACCGATGTCACCTCTTAGATACTGATGTCAGCTGTTAGATACTGATGTCACGAGAACCTGTTAGATACTGGTGTAATCTGTTAGATACTGATGTAAAGTGTCGCTGGCAAACCCAAACGACCATTCTCCATCTATTTCGACTTCAGCAACAGAAAATCCTCAGTTATAAGCATTTTTCTGCAAAATATTTGCCATACAATTGCAAACTAAATTGAAAATCGTCAGAGAGGTCCGCTTGGTTTCCAGGCCTCAGCCCTGCCCTCTCTCCCCTCTCCATCTCTCTCCCCTCGTGTCTCAGCTGCCGCCCCTTCACCCCTGCCCACTGGCAATGCACTTGCTATGCCGAGCACGCAGCCACAGTCAGCTCTCATTGTTTAACTCAGCAGAGCTCGCAGCATCTCACTGCTCCTGCATCTCTCACCCCGCTGAGCAGAGCAGCTGCCGGGCCCCCTGGCACCCAATCAGGCCTCAAACACAGCCGCTGGGTCAGAGAAGAGAATCGGCCTCAGTCCATTTAAACAAATTTCTCTGCACAGGGAGAGCTCAGAGATTTCAGTCCGTGACAGCGGGACTTTTGCTGCTGCTGCTGAGCTGGCAGGCGAATTCGCTTGAAGAAGAGCAAAGCACTCAGTTTGAAGCCGTGTGGAACAGCTGCGGCAGACAGCAGATCGGCAGAGAAGCGCTGCTAGGAGAAGCCGTGTAGCCATGGCAACGGAGATGGAGCGGAAGCTGAGAGCGGCGCTGGAGGCTGGAGACAGCGAGCAGCTGCAGCGACTGTGCGGTGAGGTCGGCAGCAACATCGAGCTGGAGGTGGGCGGGTTCGACAAGCAAGACTATCCCTTTGAAGAGCTTCGCAAAATGCCGCTGGCCCACCACGTGGCCTGCAAGCCGGTGAGCTCGTCGTGCCTGGAGCTGCTGATTGACAGATTCGGACCCGACTGTCTGACACTTGGAAATGATAGGGACGAGACTCCAGTGCACTTGGCTGCCCAGCATCAGGACGAATCTTGGATGAAGCTGGTTAAAGAGAAGGGAGGCAGAGGCTGCTTGAGAATTGTCGATAGATTGAAACAGACAGTCGCTCACTTTGCCGCTATGAACAGAAAAAGCAACTCTTGTCTGAAGAGGCTGGTGAAGGAGCTCGGCAGCGACTGTCTCACAGTTCCTGACGAAGACGGTTACACGGCCGTCCATTTGGCCGCTCTGTATCAGGGCATCGAGTCGCTGGAGTGGATCAAGAGACAGATCGGAACTGACTGCTTTCGGCTGAAGGGAAAATGTGATAAAACAGCATTTCACATTGCTGCTGGGAAGTCTGACAATTCAAATCTGAAGTGGCTGGTGAAGGAGCTCGGCAGCGACTGTCTCACAGTTCCTGACAAAGACGGTGACACGGCCGTCCATTTGGCCGCTCAGCATCAGGGCATCGAGTCGCTGGAGTGGATCAAGAGACAGATCGGAACTGACTGCTTTCGGCTGAAGGGAGATGGTGATAGAAGACCATTTCACTTTGCTGCTGAGAAGTCTGACAATTCAAATCTGAAGTGGCTGGTGAAGGAGCTCGGCAGCGACTGTCTCACAGTTCCTGACATACTCGGTGACACGGCCGTCCATTTGGCCGCTGAGCATCAGGGCATCGAGTCGCTGGAGTGGATCAAGAGACAGATCGGAACTGACTGCTTTCGGCTGAAGGGATGGTGGGATAGAACAGCATTTCACATTGCTGCTAAGAAGTCTGACAATTCAAATCTGAAGTGGCTGGTGAAGGAGCTCGGCAGCGACTGTCTCACAGTTCCTGACAAAGACGGTGACACGGCCATCCATTTGGCCGCTAAGCATCAGGGCATCGAGTCGCTGGAGTGGATCAAGAGACAGATCGGAACTGACTGCTTTCGGCTAAACGGAGGGTTCTGGAAGAGAACGGCATTTCACTCTGCTGCTCAGAAGTCTGACAATTCAAATCTGAAGTGGCTGGTGAAGGAGCTCGGCAGCGACTGTCTCACAGTTCCTGACAAAGACGGTGACACGGCCGTCCATTTGGCCGCTCTGTATCAGGGCATCGAGTCGCTGGAGTGGATCAAGAGACAGATCGGAACTGACTGCTTTCGGCTGAAGGGAGAATGTGATAAAACAGCATTTCACATTGCTGCTGGGAAGTCTGACAATTCAAATCTGAAGTGGCTGGTGAAGGAGCTCGGCAGCGACTGTCTCACAGTTCCTGGCAAAGACGGTAACACGGCCGTCCATTTGGCCGCTCAGTGGCAGCCAGTCGACTCTCTTCAGTTCATTTTTGACCAAATCGGAGCCGAAATGCTCAGCTTGAAGAACAACAGGGGCGAAACACCGGCTGATGTTGTTGCGAGTCGGCGGTGCCTCACAGACGAGTCAGCAAAGCGGGCCTGGATTTCCTCCACGCAGCGGCAGCTCGAAGCCTCTCGGCCTCCCGCTGGCAGCTCAGCGCCGACTGCCGCCTCAGCTGGGTGAGTCCTGACTGAGAGCTGCTGCCTGACACTGAAAATTCTGAAAATGTTTTTTGGCGAAAATTCATTGAAATTCATTGCTTTGATGATCGGCGCCCTGAAATTCTCAGCAGCGCCGCAGTCAAGCGAGGGTGTCATGAATCTGTCAGTACAGCTCCTCATGGCGCCCCCAACCTCTACATGGCGCCTCCAACCTCCCCATGGTGCCCCAACCTCCCCATGGCGCCCCCAACCTCCCCATGGCGCCTCCAACCTCCTCATGGCGCCTCCAACCTCCCCATGGCGCCCCCAACCTCCCCATGGCGCCTTAAACCTCTTCATGGCGCCTCCAACCTCCCAACGGCGTCTCCAATCTCCCCATGGCGCCTCCAACCTCCCTATGGGCCCACAACCCCCACCCACAGCTCAATCTGCAGTTTCTAAACACAAAGCATCAGCGAGTGCAAGTGCCATCAAACTCTCCGAAGTTTCAAACTCTCCGATTTTAGTAGGAATGTACTTGGTGTGATGTTCAAAATATTGGCACTTGAATGATTTGAGAGCCTCCAATCTCTTCGTGGCGCCGCAATCTCCCGATCGCGCCCCCAATGTCCATATAGCGCCACCCAAAGCTCAATCTGCAAGGGCTTTTTATACACGAAGCATTAGCAGAGTTGGCGACCCAGACATGTTTAACGGGCTCACTCGTAAAACTCTTCCTACAGCGCTGCAGCTCCGCGTCCCCGCCCACGAGCTCGACAGAGCGTCCAGCCGCCTGGGCCGACTCCGGTCGGACTGCCTGAAAAGACTCGGTGAGAAATGATGAGGCGACAGTTAGTGAACTCATCAGAACCTGCAGTCTGAGCGCAGGCAACCAGCCAAAAGGAACCTGGCTCTTCACGGCGCCCGAGGATGCTCATGACAGAAGGGTGGTGACGCAGAAGGGTGGTGACGCAGAAGGGTGGTGACGCAGAAGGGTGGTGACGCAGAAGGGTTGTGACGCAGAAGGGTGGTGACGCAGAAGGGTGGTGACGCAGAAGGGTGGTGACGCAGAAGGGTGGTGACGCAGAAGGGCGGTGACGCAGAAGGCTGGTGACGCAGAAGGCTGGTGACGCAGAAGGGTGGTGACGCAGAAGGGCGGTGACGCAGAAGGGTGGTGACGCAGAAGGGTGGTGACGCAGAAGGGCGGTGACGCAGAAGGGTGGTGACGCAGAAGGGTGGTGACGCAGAAGGGTGGTGACGCAGAAGGGTGGTGACGCAGAAGGGTGGTGACGCAGAAGGGTGGTGACGCAGAAGGGTGGTGACGCAGAAGGCTGGTGACGCAGAAGGTTGGTGACGCAGAAGGGTGGTGACGCAGAAGGGTGGTTGACGCAGAAGGCTGGTGACGCAGAAGGGTGGTGACGCATAAGGATGGTGACGCATAAGAGTAGTGACGCAGAAGGCTGAGTGACTCCAAAGTACTCAGAAAGCCCCAAGCAACACAAAATTCATCAATTCCTTCATTTCATGTTTCAGCGCCAAGAAGCAGCTGGACCCCAGCTTCACCGACTGGGACTTCATTCTGCAGGACGACAAGAAGCAGCTCATCGGCCGTGGTGGATTCGGCAAGGTGTACAAGGCCCTCACAGACCGCAACCAGACGGTGGCTGTCAAGGTGCTGCCCCTGAGCGGCACCGGCCAATCGGGGAAGCTGCAGAGAGCCGTCGAGATGGAGAAGCGGGGAGTTGAGATCCTCAAGCGACTCTCGCATCCCAACATCCTGCAGTTCCTCAAGTGCGAGCAGAAGTCGGATGGGCTGTACATCTTCACCGAGCTGGTCTCGGGTCACAGCCTCTTTGAGCTGATGCAGCGTCAAAAAAAGCCGTTCAAGGAGTCCGGGGTCAGGGACTTCTCCAGACAGGTGTGTCTCTGAGTTCTCTGGCATTGCCTGGCATGGGTGGGATGTGGGATTAGTGTGGGATCAGTGTGGGATCAGCGTGGGATCAGTGTGGGATCAGTGTGGGATCAGTGTGGGATCAGTGTGGGATCAGTGTGGGATCAGTGTGGGATCAGTGTGGGATTAGTGTGGGATCAGTGTGGGTGGGAGCAGGTATGGGGTCTCATGACTGCTCAAAACTGCTCCTGCAGATCTGCTCAGGCCTGAACTTTCTGCACTGCCAGCCGGAGGGCGCTATCTTGCACCGTGACATTAAGAGCTCCAATATTATGCTCACCAACGAGGGCGTCATCAAGCTGATCGACTTCGGTCTGGCCAAGGAGATTGAGAAGACCTGCGGTCTTAGCACAGGCTTCGGACCAAAAGGTACCATGTACTTCATGGCTCCGGAGCTGTTCGACACAAAATTGAAATCACTTCTGTACTCAGCCAAGACCGACGTGTGGGCCTTCGGCTGCACCGTGTATGAGCTGACGGCCATGCAGCCTCCTGATGGAGACCAGCCAATTGAAAATATTGGCATTCTGCGGTTTAGAAAGCAGAAGATGCCTCGGATTGCGGACGGGTTCTCAGCCGGCCTGAAGGACTTCTACCTCAGGTGCGTAGACTATGACCCGAGGAAGCGAGCGGACACCGCGGAGCTGCTGCGGCACAGCTTCCTGAGTGCCTCATCCTGACTGCGAGAGCGATGGGCTGTGAGGGAGCGGAGCGGCTCTTGGAGCGGCCGGTTTTGCTTGGTGATGTTTTTTGTTTATCTGATTGCTCTTTTTGTTTATCTGATTGCCTTTTTGTTTATTCGATTGCCCTTTCTGTTTATCTGATTGACCTTTTTGTTTATTCGATTGCTCTTTTTGTTTATCCGATTGCTCTTTTTGTTTATCCGATTGACCTTTTTGTTTATCTGATTGCCCTTTTTTGTTTATCTGATTGCCCTTTTTGTTTATTTGATTGCCCTTTTTGTTTATCCGATTGACCTTTTTGTTTATCTGATTGCCCTTTTTTGTTTATCTGATTGCCCTTTTTGTTTATTTGATTGCCCTTTTTGTTTATCCGATTGACCTTTTTGTTTATCTGATTGCCCTTTTTTGTTTATCTGATTGCCCTTTTTGTTTATTTGATTGCCCTTTTTGTTTATCCGATTGAACTTTTTTTTATCTGATTGCCCTTTTTTGTTTATCCGATTGTCCTTTTTGTTTATCCGATTGACCTTTTTGTTTATTTGATTACCCTTTTTGTTTATCCGATTGCCCTTTTTGTTTATCCGATTGCCGTTTTTGTTCATCTGATTGCCCATTTTGTTTATCCGATTGCCCATTTTGTTTATCCGATTGGGCATTTTGTTTATCCGGCTGCTTTGTTTGTTCGAACTGCTCATTCAGATTTTAAATTTTGAATTATCGTTTTGTCTATCGATCACCCTGCTGCTACCCGATTCCCGGATCAATTATCCAATCACAGTTTTGTTTATTCGTCTGCGATTCGGAATTCAAATTTTGTTTATTTGACTGCCGGGTTTGTTTTACCGGTTGCTCCTTTCAATTAATGAGACATTTTTGAGCTGACTCGAGTGCCATTCCAGTTTCAAGCTGATCAATGTTGATTTTGAAACTCTGGCACAGAGCCAATCACAATTTCCCCAATCTGCTCAGACTGCTCAATGCCTACTCCAGATTTTGTGTTGCCGAGAATTTTTCACATTTTTCAGCCACCGGTTTGGCGCTTTTTCCGGCACTGATTTTTGTATTTGATTTTTGGACTGACTTTTTATTAGCAACTGTTGGAGCAGGAAGTCCAGTGCTTACTCAAGACTTCTCAGTTAAATATACAGCCACCGCTTGGCTTGCCGTGACCCGCTGTGTCCTGACTTGCCGTGACCCGCTGTGTCCTGACTTGCCGTGACCCGCTGTGTCCTGACTTGCGGTGACCCGCTGTGTCCTGACTTGCCGTGACCCGCTGTGTCCTGACTTGGCGTGACCCGCTGTGTCCTGACTTGGCGTGACCCGCTGTGTCCTGACTTGCCGTGACCCGCTGTGTCCTGACTTGCCGTGACCCGCTGTGTCCTGACTTGCCGTGACCCGCTGTGTCCTGACTTGCCGTGACCCGCTGTGTCCTGACTTGCCGTGACCCGCTGTGTCCTGACTTGCCGTGACCCGCTGTGTCCTGACTTGCCGTGACCCGCTGTGTCCTGACTTGCCGTGACCCGCTGTGTCCTGACTTGCCGTGACCCGCTGTGTCCTGACTTGCCGTGACCCGCTGTGTCCCATTTCATATTTCAATATTTCGCAGCGTCATTTCTGAGCCTCACTCAGTGCAATGCACACAACAGTGCGGGGAAGGCAGAGCTGATGAAGCTGGCATGCAATGAAGCTGGCCATTGTTTTCAAAGGGCTTGCAGAGTGTCATGAGGTCTGAGGCTGCCTCACGGCTCGGCCCCTCACGCAGTGAGCAAAGAGATGTGCAGAGCCCTTAACTGCACAGACGCTGCAGAGCTTCTCCAGTTGCCATGGCGATGGGGGAGACTCGAGCTCGGAGAGAGTCAGTGGACAGCTGAGCAATGTGCTCACCTGGAGGCTGGGTGGTGCTGCTTGTTTCTTCATCTGCACAAAAGTGTGTTCGAACGAGCATCAGCCATTCTGTGCATCTCATTTGAACAGCTGATGCTGCATCAATGATGCTGGCAGACACTTGAGTCTGTGCTCACTCAGTGCACTGTGAAATTTGCATAAATAAGTGTTTGCAGTGGCTTCGCATTGCATTGAACTGAGACAATGGCGGGGCCTGAGGGGCTGCACAGCCACCTCAGCCGCTGTTTTGAGCAGGAAAATGAGAATAGAACCGCATTTCTGCTTTTATTTGGACCGAATTTGGTGGGAAAAGCTTTTGAGACTACTCTAGATAGCAGAGTATGGTTTTAAAATGAATGCACACTTTTGCTGTTAGACATGGTGTCCTGTTAGACATGGGAGTCTCCTGTTAGACATGGGAGTCTCCTGTTAGACATGGGAGTCTCCTGTTAGACATGGGAGTCTCCTGTTAGACATGGGAGTCTCCTGTTAGACATGGCAGTCTCCTGTTAGACATGGGAGTCTCCTGTTAGACATGGGAGTCTCCTGTTAGACATGGGAGTCTCCTGTTAGACATGGGAGTCTCCTGTTAGACATGGGAATTTCCTGTTTGATATGACAGTCTTCTTTACTCTTCTCTCTACCCTCTCATATCCAGCAGTTATCATAATTTTCTGGTAGGCTGCATGCAGGCGTGCATCGGTGAATTAATAATTCATGCATATGTCATGTCGCTTTGTCCCCATCTTTGTGAGATTCTGGTGAAACTCGGGTGAGATTCTGGTGAGGGTAAGATCAGGGGAAAGGGCGTAAAATAGAAGGTAAAAGGGGGTCGTAGGTTTCATGCTATTGTTAATTTTGATCGTTGAATTCATTTACTGTTTATGACCGATTCTTCACAGCTACCCTACATGTACGAGTTGTGATCATGATTGTCTATGATCTACATGTACTGAGTATGACCCTAATTGTCTATGACCCACTGAGCATGACCGCAATTGTCTATGACCTACTGAGGATGACCGCAATTGTCTATGACCTACTGAGCATGACCGCAATTGTCTATGACCTACTGTGCATGACCGCAATTGTCTATGACCTACTGAGCATGACCGCAATTGTCTATGACCTACTGAGCATGACCGCAATTGTCTATGACCTACTGAGCATGACCGAAATTGTCTATGACCTACTGAGCATGACCGCAATTGCCTATGACCTACTGAGCATGACCGCAATTGTCTATGATCTACTGAGCATGACCGCAATTGCCTATGACCTACTGAGCATGACCGCAATTGTCTATGACCTGCTGGGTGTGACCGCAATTGTCTGATGACCTACTGAGCATGACCGCAATTGTATGATGACCTACTGAGTATGACCGCAATTGTCTATGACCTACTGAGGATGACCGCAATTGTCTATGACCTAAATCAATGCCTAAATGCTAAACGAACGATTTGTTATAAATTTATCAAAGACATCCAAGTAAATAAACAATAAACATGGACCTCATGATCTCATATTCGCAGAATCGCCTCACATGCTGCACAGTCTCCAGATTCCATTCTGATTAAAAATCGATACCAACTCAGAATTACAACCTGTGAGCACAGTTTAACCAACTCACGCTTACTGAGCACAGTTTAACCAACTCAGGCTTACTGAGCACAGTTTAACCAACTCAGGCTTACTGAGCACAGTTTAACCAACTCAGGCTTACTGAGCACAGTTTAACCAACTCAGGCTTATTGAGCACAGTTTAACCAACTCAGGCTTACTGAGCACAGTTTAACCAACTCAGGCTTATTGAGCACTTGATCAACAGCTGCAGTAAGTCAATGCAGAGACACAAGCCGCTGTCACCCGAAGCACACGGCAGCAGGCACAGCTGCATGGGGCAATGGTTCACCAGCAACCGATGAAGCTGAGACGCCAGTCTCCAGTTGCAGCAATCGGACAGTCAGGCGCACTGGAAGCCCCAGCTGCCGTACTCCAACTGATGCAGCCAGCCGCTGTCTATGGCCAAGAGTCGGCCGGGTCTGAGACAAACCACATCTGCCCACCGATGCAGCGGCTCAGACTCTCGACTCAAGCGGAACCGGCTGATCACACAGGTGCCAGACGGTAATGATTTATGATCAGTACTGATTTTTGATTGGCATAGCAACAATCGGTCCTTGAGTCTGAACTCAAATGAGACAGCAGTCAGCAATGTGCTGCTCACTGCTGAATTCCTAGCAATAAATATTAATAGCTGTGTCCGGCACTGACTGGACTTCAGCTGGGGCAGTCAGGCAGCAGTGGATTTGATGGCAGCAACAGCACAGCCAGGCAATGCTGGACTCGAGTCCCGCAATTTTCAAACCTCTGTGCCTGCTGGGATCGCCTTGGATGCCATCGGCTCTGCTCGACACCGCACAGCTGATCTGGCAGTTCAGCAGCCTTCGCTCAACCAAGCTGCAGCTCGCGTCCAGCAGCACCGCCTCTCCATCGCCCACGAGCCAGCCCAGTCCGCTTGAGGATGCAGAAATAACCGTAGAAGCTGCTGCCACCTGACCAGGGAAGCGCGACTGCGGATGGGTGGGGCAAATGGTGCATTGTTAATTATGGGAGAATATAGTGGGGATCTGGCATTGTGGTAGCTTAATATGGGGATCTATGAGGCTGGTATCTTAATATGATGATTTGGGAGGCCGGCAGCTTAATCGGGGATCTGGGAGGCTGGTAGCTTAATCTGAGGATCTGGGAGGCTGGTAGCTTAATCTGGGGATCTGGGAGGCTGGTAGCCTAATCTGGGAATCTGGGAGGCTGGTAGCTTAATCTGGTATCTGGGAGGCTGGTAGCTTAATCTTAAGCTTAGGCTACAGTTGATCTGGTTTTGGCGGCTGCAGCTCCCCCATCAGCTGCCAATGAGGCCAATATTAGTCGCCAGCGCTGTCGCAAGTGCCCAGCTCCGTCAGCATGAGAGCCACAGCCACAGCCTGGGGATAAGCTACAGCCAGCAGGTGCCCAGCTCCGTCAGTATGAGAGCCACAGCCTGAGGATAAGCTACAGACAGCAAGTGCCCAGCTCCGTCAGTATGAGAGCCACAGCCTGGGGATAAGCTACAGACAGCAAGTGCCCAGCTCCGTCAGCATGAGAGCCACAGCCTGGGGATAAGCTACAGCCAGCAGGTGCCCAGCTCCGTCAGCATGAGAGCCACAGCCTGGGGATAAGCTACAGACAGCAAGTGCCCAGCTCCGTCAGCATGAGAGCCACAGCCTGGGGATAAGCTACAGCCAGCAAGTACCCAGCTCCGTCAGCATGAGAGCCACAGCCTTGGGATAAGCTACAGCCAGCAGGTGCCCAGCTCCGTCAGCATGAGAGCCACAGCCTTGGGATAAGCTACAGACAGCAGATGCCCAGCTCCGTCAGCATGAGAGCCACAGCCTGGGGATAAGCTACAGCCAGCAGGTGCCCAGCTCCGTCAGCATGAGAGCCACAGCCTGGGGATAAGCTACAGCCAGCAGGTGCCCAGCTCCGTCAGCATGAGAGCCACAGCCTGGGGATAAGCTACAGCCAGCAGGTGCCCAGCTCCGTCAGCATGAGAGCCACAGCCTGGGGATAAGCTACAGCCAGCAAGTACCCAGCTCCGTCAGCATGAGAGCCACAGCCTTGGGATAAGCTACAGCCAGCAGGTGCCCAGCTCCGTCAGCATGAGAGCCACAGCCTTGGGATAAGCTACAGACAGCAGATGCCCAGCTCCGTCAGCATGAGAGCCACAGCCTGGGGATAAGCTACAGCCAGCAGGTGCCCAGCTCCGTCAGCATGAGAGCCACAGCCTGGGGATAAGCTACAGCCAGCAGGTGCCCAGCTCCGTCAGCATGAGAGCCACAGCCTGGGGATAAGCTACAGACAGCAAGTGCCCAGCTCCGTCAGCATGAGAGCCACAGTCTGGGGATAAGCTACAGCCAGCAGGTGCCCAGCTCCGTCAGCATGAGAGCCACAGCCTGGGGATAAGCTACAGCCAGCAGGTGCCCAGCTCCGTCAGCATGAGAGCCACAGCCTTGGGATAAGCTACAGACAGCAGATGCCCAGCTCCGTCAGCATGAGAGCCACAGCCTGGGGATAAGCTACAGCCAGCAGGTGCCCAGCTCCGTCAGCATGAGAGCCACAGCCTGGGGATAAGCTACAGCCAGCAGGTGCCCAGCTCCGTCAGCATGAGAGCCACAGCCTGGGGATAAGCTACAGACAGCAAGTGCCCAGCTCCGTCAGCATGAGAGCCACAGCCTGGGGATAAGCTACAGACAGCAGGTGCCCAGCTCCGTCAGCATGAGAGCCACAGCCTGGGGATAAGCTACAGCCAGCAAGTGCCCAGCTCCGTCAGCATGAGAGCCACAGCCTATGGATAAGCTACAGCCAGCAAGTGCCCAGCTCCGTCAGCATGAGAGCCACAGCCTGGGGATAAGCTACAGCCAGCAAGTGCCCAGCTCCGTCAGCATGAGAGCCACAGCCTGGGGATAAGCTACAGCCAGCAAGTGCCCAGCTCCGTCAGCATGAGAGCCACAGTCTGGGGATAAGCTACAGCCAGCAAGTGCCCAGCTCCGTCAGCATGAGAGCCACAGCCTGGGGATAAGCTACAGCCAGCAAGTGGCCAGCTCCGTCAGCATGAGAGCCACAGCCTGGGGATAAGCTACAGCCAGCAGGATTCGCCCAGCAACAGCCCGGCAACGCTTGGCAACAACGCATCGGCCCAGGCTGAGCTGTTGAGCTCGGTCACCGGCCAGCACGCTCGCGCAGTCCGGTCCGGTGTCCAGCACAACCACACTGCAGAACTCCTGCTGCCACAGGTGTTGGCACTCATTTAGCAGTGGAACAATTTCTTGAGAATTTCTTTTCTTACTTTTCTGTTGCTTGCCAAGAGGTATCAAATATTACCCCAGCAAAGAGGTTTGGAAAAACGGACCTAATAAACTGGACTAGGCTCTGATAAACTACATTAAACTACATGTTATACAGAGAATGTAAAAATAGTTTAAAATGTGAGTCTTACAATTGTCAATATATATACTGTTAATACTTAACTGTCATGTACCACTTTAGCCTTATCTACTAAATTTAATAGACTGACACTAGTAACCAATTCCAAGCACGAATATAAGGGGTCGCTTCCACAAACCCTAAATTTCACAATGTCGCAAGACACAAACTTTCACAAGCTCTTTTCATAAACCTTAACTTTCACAATGCCTAAAAGCACTATGGAGTTTTATCAGGGGCGTAGCCAGAGGGGGGCAAGGAGGGCCGCGCCCCCCCCCCCCCAAATCGGCTGACAAAACTATGCAGCACCCCCTCCCTTATCAGCGGGTCTTGGCCGTTACTAAGTTGACGGGGAGCTCAGCGCCATTCTGCCAGTGATGGCGGCCATTCTGCCAGTGACGGCGCCCATTCTGCCAGTGATGGCGGCCATTCTGCCAGTGATGGCGGCCATTCTGCCAGTGATGGCGCCCATTCTGCCAGTGATGGCGGCCATTCTGCTGGTGACGGCGCCCATTCTGCTGGTGACGGCGCCCATTCTGCTGGTGACCAAGCCGCGGGTTCTACTTCTACATGCTTACTTTTGTCATCAAGCTGTCATTCAGCATCTGCTGTGAGAGATATCGGCCTTGCGGTGCAGAAATCGCGTATCCTTTCAAGTGAGGAACGAAGTTATTTTTTGCAGCCTTGGAGACCCATTCATGAAAAGAATTACTTATTTTCTATTCACCATGTTCAAGGGCATTCATGTAAAAGAAAGCTGCTTTCCGTGACTGTCGGTAAGCAAAATGTTGTGAATTGAACTCCGGCTGAAGTATTTAACTCATGAGCTTAAGATTCTTTATATTTCTTATTTGAAAGAGATCAGAAGGGTGAGCTCTAGAAACTTTGGGTTGGGTTAATTACCATAGAAGAAACTGTAGCGATAGAATGCTTAGAGGCGATTAGTGCAAACAAACGGCATTGAATAACGAACTTGAATTTATATAAACTATAGTGCATCTCAGTGTGCGATACACCACATGCCCCTCCCTATATTCAGAAGATGTCAATTGGAACAGTGAAGTCGTTTCATGTCGTTTCATTAGTTTCGCGTTTTTTTCAACCCTCCTCGGATACCAGTTTAAGGCACAAAGCGCTCAGGAGCGGATCGGTTTCTGAGGCTCCTTCTCAGCTGAACGGCTTCTTCAGGCACGGGTGTCTGAATCCCTGCGACTGGCTCGTTTCCGGTTTCTGGCACGCTGTTAGTCTCATCTTCGTCCTCCATCTCGAATTCCGATGGCCGGGTGGCCATTGGGGCAAGTTGATTCGTGCTTGCAAGGCGAAGCCCATCGTCAGCGAGGATCCATGCCGTGTTTTGACCTGCCGTCATCACGAACTTTGCCGGGTTGCCGACTGAGGAGCTGCTTGGCGCATAGATCACGCTGTCACCCTGTTCGAAGTTGGTCACCACCGGGACTCTGAGTCGCCGTCCAAAAAGAATTTCGGCTGGGCAGCAGCCCCGCGAAGAGACTGAGTTTCTGTGGTGCAGGAGGACCTTTTGCAAGAAGCGGCTAAACTCCATGTGCGTAACTTTTTCAGACCAGGCCCTTAGTGCGGACTTGACGGTCTGAACGGCCCTTTCTGCGGCTCCATTCGCCTGCGGGTAATAGGTGGGTGACTCGAGCTTCTTGGCACCATTGGCGCGGAGCCACGATGTGAGCACTTCAGTGGTGAACTCTGGGGCGTTGTCCGAAACCACCAGCTCGGGGACGCCGAACCGTGTGAATACGGCACGCAGGCACTGAATGACTGAATCAGCTGTGCGATCGCGGCAAGGAAAGGCTTCTATCCAGCCGGAAAAGGAATCCACGATGACCAGGATGTTTCCAGCGCCTTTTACGTATGCCCAGTCCATGTGTACGCGCTGGAACGGATACGTTGATGGAGGCCAGCGATCCCTGTCGTGGCCGAGCTGAGGCCGAAGCCTGCAGCAGTCTGGACAGCGTCGAACAAACTGGGCAACGTCCTGTTGCATTCCGGGCCACCAGCAGCTAGTAGACATTAGACTGTGCGCTGCATGCATGCCCGTGTGCGTGTCGTGAATGGCATCGAACGCGGCCTTGCGCAGTCTTGGTGGAATGAAGACTCTTCTTTGCATGTAGAGTAGTCCATTTTCTAGCGTTAGTTTGTTTGAGACTTTTTTGAACTGCGCTTCTGCCTGGCTGCAGTTTCGCCAATCGCCTTGGCGGACGCGATTGGGAATTCTCTGGGTGAGCGCGTCTAACTCCATCTCCGCTGTGATTCGTTTAGCGTCGATCACAGGTGATTCAAATGCGATTGAATTAATCGTCTCGAATGTGGCCTTGTCGTCTGATGAGCTGTCATCGAATCTGAGTCTGGATAAGGCATCTACGTGTGGAATGCTACTGCCACGTGCATACTGAATTCGGTAATCAAACTGCATCAGGTACAAGGCCCAGCGTCCGATTCGGGCTGAGGCATCCACTGGGACGCCGGATCCGGAGCCAAAAAGTCGGATGAGCGGTTGATGGTCTGTGCGTATTGTGAATGGTCGGCCATGGAAGTAGTGCTTCAAGCGTGCGATGGCCCAAACAATAGCCAAGGCCTCCCGCTCGATGTTAGAATAATTGGATTCAGCGGAGGACAGGCTACGTGACACGTATATCACGGGATGGCCATCTTGTGTTGCCACGGCGGCGAGGGCTCCTTTGGAAGCATCAGTGGTCAGCGTCAGTTCCTTTGTCAAGCTGTAGGGCTGGACCACAGGCGCTGAAGCGATTTCCAGCTTTAGGCTCTCGAACGCTTTGGAACACTCCTCCGACCACACGAACGGAACGCTTGCTTGTCGTAGTCTATTAAGCGGTGCAGTTTTGCCTGCAAAGTTTGGGATGAGGCGGCCGAAGAAGTTTACCAAGCCAAGAAAGTGAGCGAGCTCTGATTTATTTGCTGGCGGGCACACATGGCGAATTTTCTCCACTAGGCGATCATCGGGCTGAATACCAGCCGCGGATATTCGGAAGCCCAAGAACGAAACCGAATCGCAATAGCTGATGCTTTTCGCTTCGTTGATAGTCACGCGCTTCTCAGATAGACGCGTTCGCACAGCAGCGAGGCGCTTCTCCAGCGTGGGTTTGTCTGGCGCGTGAATGAGAATGTCGTCTTGGTAGATAAGCAGCCCTTTGATGTCTCCTAGAATGGATTCCATGGTGCGTTGGAAGATGAAGGAGGCGTTCTTCATCCCCATTTGCAGCCGATTGACACGATAGAGCCCGCGGGACGTGTTTATTACCGATAGGTCTCTCGCAGCTTCATCAAGCTCGATCTGCCAGTACGCCGAACGTAGATCGACTGTGGCGAAAGTTTTGGCGTTCTTTAGCTTGGAGAACATGGTCTCGATGTGTGGAATGGGATATGAGTCTGATTTGATCTTCGAATTGACGTGCACGCTGTAGTCCGCGCACATGCGGAGAGTTCCATCCTTCTTCTTTACCCACACTACGGGTGAAGCGTTACTAACCGGACCCTCTGTTGGCTCGATGACACCAAGTTGGTGGAGGCGATCCAGTTCTGCGCTGATTTGGCTTTCTAGGGCGAGTGGCACAGCACGAGCGCGGCAAAATTGTGGTTTAGCACCGTCCACCAGTTCCATTCGGGCCTTAACGCCTCGGATACAGGGCAGAGGTTCGACGGCAGTTTTTTCTGCTTGAACATCGCTGGCATGGAAGACACCGTCAGATTCGAGGAGGTCGCGGCCAAGCAACCCGTACGTCTTTTCCGAAGAGACTACAATCAGTTCCACTGGTTGAAGGCGTCCTCGTAGCTCCACAGTTGCAGTCACTTTGCCAAGCGATTTCATGACGTGCCCGTCGAAGGCCTCCAAGCGCCGATTGGAACGCATGAGTGATGGCTTACCCAGCAGAGCCCACTGCGCACTGGAGAGCACGGAGACTGATGCTCCCGTGTCGATCTGCATTTTGAAGGGCTTATCGTTGATGCGCACAGTCTCCATGGATACTTCAATCGAATTGAGCGCATCGATGAGATGCAGTACGTCTGTTTTTTGTTGGGCGGAATCTGAATCCTCCTCACCAGTAGTCGTGTAGTGCATGGATCGAGACTTACAAACAGTACTGAAGTGGTTTTTCTTTCCACACTTGGAGCAGCTTTTTCCGAAAGCCGGGCATCTGCCTTCAGGGTGTGACTTGCCACAGTACCGACAGGCGCTGATTGTGCGACGAGAGCTTGCATGCTGCGATGTCTCAGGCCGACCGGATTGAGCGTAATGAAGGGTGGCTTCGTAGGTGCATGGTGATTTAGATTGGCCGGTTGCCTTGTCCATCTGCCTGGCGACGAAGCCATCGACTTGCTCTAGGTTGCGTATGAAGTCCGTGATTTCTGAGACGGACATCAGTTTCAGCTGCATTGCTTCGAGTACGCGCTGCTGCTCCCGGCTATCGCGCAGTCCTGCGATGAGTGCCGTACTGATTAGCTCCTCGGAAGGGCTTCTGCATGCCTTGAGGTCGTCGAACTTGCAGTCAGTGGCCGCCTGGCGGAGACGACTGACGAAATCAGAAATGCTTTCTCCTTGCAGTTGTTGCGTCTTGAAGAATCGCGCGCGCTCAGCGATTATCAGTTTCTCTTTGGGGCGCAGATACGTGACAAATGTCGTCTGAATATCCTCGAATGAGAGCTCCGTGAGTGGGCGTGGCGACACCAGACTCTGCAGCTTTTCAAGCGCGGTGAGTCCACAGATAGCGAGAAAGTTGTCAGCGATCGTTTTTTTTTCGGTTGAATCAGACCAGCCTTTCGCTCTGGCCAGCGCTTGAAAGGCAGTCAGCCAAACCTGTGCTCGGTCAGGTTTATCCAGCGGCAGTTCGCCGAGCTGCGACGCCATTGTTGTGAATTGAACTCCGGCTGAAGTATTTAACTCATGAGCTTAAGATTCTTTATATTTCTTATTTGAAAGAGATCAGAAGGGTGAGCTCTAGAAACTTTGGGTTGGGTTAATTACCATAGAAGAAACTGTAGCGATAGAATGCTTAGAGGCGATTAGTGCAAACAAACGGCATTGATATATTCCTGCACGGTCACGAGTGCGGGAATGACATCTGCACGAGTGCGCGCTAGCGCACGAGTGCACGATGTCCTTCACGCACGAGTGAACGTGAAGGAATTCCATTGTCGGATGATTTATCGTGCAGGAATGCACAAAACCGTGCAGGAATGCATTTCTGCGCCTAATGCTTTTTCAGTGAGATTTTACCATAGACATCCATTCCTGCACGCAAAAGAGTGCAAGAATGTCATTCTTGCATGGAAAATCAGCCGACAATGAATAACGAACTTGAATTTATATAAACTATAGTGCATCTCAGTGTGCGATACACCACACAAAATTTCTGGATTAGAAGGTGCATGCTGTACATCTTGTGTTCTTTTGTCCTTGGGCACTGGAGTTGGTGGTCGGTTGTGGACAGAAAGCCCGTGCACTTGTTTCGATGCCTCTGCAGAGGTTTGATGATTTAACAGGGAAACACGGTGTACTCTCACTGCATGAAAAAAGCGCATACCATATTGCAAACTATGAATAAAATGAAGCAGTTTGAAAGACGCGTTCACAATGGAGAAAAAGACCAGGACATCCGATCGCAGCTTATAACCGCAAGGCAGCAGGAGATCACGAAGAAATCGTGCAGGTCTAATACCAATTTATATTGACTCCATCCTGACATGTGCTCGCCAGAACATCGCACTCCGAGGTCATCGCGGGGAGAATCAGCCACTTCTGTTAGATGGTGGCCAGCCTGAAATGAACGATGGGAACTTTCGCGCGCTGTTGCGTTACCAAGCTCGAGGTGGGGATGCTGATCTTGTAAACCATGTGAGTCATGCAGCTGCCAATGCTTCTTATCTTTCGCCACAGAACCAGAACGAAGTCCCCGATGTAGCCTTGAAGCTGCTGCGAGACAAGATGATGTAGCCTTAAAGCTGCTGACAGAGAATATCATCCTGCGAGTTCATAAACCTGTCCGTCGCCGCTGACGGCTCTGTGCAGCGGAATGAGGACCCCGTCTTAAAGCTAGAGCTTGTGTCTGAAATTACTGGCAGCACCGACTCATGGGAAGATGTTCGGCTTAGTGGTGAGAAGATTGCCGCTGCAATTTTTCGTCGGTTGGAGGCGATTGGACTTGACCTAACGCGATGCGTGGCTCGGTGCTTTGATGGCGCCTCGTCGATTAAAATTGCTCCTGTAAGAGGCACCTGATTCGAACGGCCAACATTCGCTCGTATAGTTTTCTGTGCGAGAAATGTCGACTATTTGAGCTTAAAGTGCAGGCTGATCAATTAAATTTTGGTGGCTTCCGTGGTGGAGTACCCCTTAAACCAGAAAAAAATGTGATCTATCGGTAAATACAAGCTAGTTTTGAGAGTCATACAAAGTTGGTGCCCCTGGTAATGGCGCCCTTCTCGCGAATAATGGCGCCCCCCAGAGCCGCCCCCCCCCAAAAAAAAAATCATGGCTACGCCACTACTGCGTTGAGATACAATATTTTTACAAGCCCCTAATTGTACTCTGCTGATGACGGCGCCCAGCCCATTCTGCTTGTGATGGCGCCCATTCTGCTGGAGATGGCGCCCATTCTGCTGGTGACGGCGCCCAGTCTGCTGGTGATTGTGCCCATTCTGCTGGTGACGGCGCCCAGTCTGCTGGTGACTGTGCCCATTCTGCTGGTGACAGCGCCCATTCTGCTGGTGATGGCGCCCATTCTGCTGGTGATGGCGCCCAGTCTGCTGGTGACGGCGCCCAGTCTGCTGGTGACGGCGCCATTCTGCTGGTGATGGCGCCCATTCTGCTGGTGACGGCGCCCACTCTGCTGGTGACGGCGCCCATTCTGCTAGAAATCGCAAGGCAGCTGGAAATCAAGAAAAATCAGCCAGGTCTAATATCAATCATTAGCACTGTTCTGATGAAGAGAGTGCAGTCAGAGGCTGCTGACTGCTCAGTGCTGCAGAATGAGGACCCAGCAGAGATTCTGGAGCAATCGTTTCCGACATCACTGGCAGCTGCAACTCACGGGAGAGATGCTGGACTAAGTGGTGCGAGTATTGCCGTAGCGATTGTTCAATGATTGGAGGTGCTCGGACCTCTCAGTGCTGTGACTGCCTCTGCTGTGGCCAGTGAGACAGTTGGAGTTGCTGCACACATTTAGAGGCCGCCTACTTTCACTGCATTGCTCATTGGCTAAGTCTGAGTGTAGTGCGCCTGTGTCAATTGTGCTTGAGACCATGGCAGGATTGCTTCTGCCTGTGTAAATTGTCCTTGAGAAGCTGGCAGGATTGCTTCTGCGTGTGTCAATTGTGCTTGAGACCATGGCAGGATTGCTTCTGCCTGAGTCAGTTGTGCTTGAGACCATGGCAGGATTGCTTCTGCCTGTGTCAATTGTCCTTGAGAACTTGGCAGGATTGCTTCTGCCTGTGTCAATTGTCCTTGAGAACATGGCAGGATTGCTTCTGCCTGTGTCAATTGTCCTTGAGAACCTGGCAGGATTGCTTCTGCCTGTGTCAGTTGTGCTTGAGACCATGGCAGGATTGCTTCTGCCTGTGTCAATTGTCCTTGAGAACATGGCAGGATTGCTTCTGCCTGTGTCAATTGTCCTTGAGAACATGGCAGGATTGCTTCTGCCTGTGTCAATTGTCCTTGAGAACATGGCAGGATTGCTTCTGCCTGTGTCAATTGTCCTTGAGAACCTGGCAGGATTGCTTCTGCCTGTGTCAATTGTCCTTGAGAAGCTGGCAGGATTGCTTCTGCCTGTGTCAATTGTCCTTGAAAAAGTCTAACCAACTAGTTAGAAGCCCATCTGATAATTTTCTTAAGCGTTTTTGAACCAACAGTACAGATTCAAAAACTTTAAACCTACATATTTAAAGTTTTAAACAAGTTGCAAAGGTTGCATATAACGGAATATATTTAAAGTAATTTAAATACTTTAAATCTCTAGATTCAACAGATTAAAGCCTTAATAAATTTTAAATACACCTATTCTGGAGCTTCTGAGGCTTAAATGTAGTGCAAGCTTATTTACAACAGTCGAGTAGAGTGCTTTTTCGAAGACAAGTACCGCTAAATACACGTAAACAAGCGAGCCTTCAAATAATTTTGTAATATTCACGACTGTTACCACGGTAACTTCTAGTGGTCCTTGGACGGGGAATTCACAGATAAAATGCTCCATGCGCGAATTAGCCACGTCTCGCCAAAACCTGAGAGGGCCCAGGTGTTCCGATGTTTCTTCAGTTGAGTCCAATAACGGCATGTGGAGAGGGGAGGAGAATGCCAAGGCCAGAAAGTCAGACGATCAGCCAAACTTTAGGTGCCAGGGTGATCCAAGACCCGAGAATCCACTTTAGGGATACCTAGTTTTAGACGTCTCGGGAGCGTTTGAGTAGCGCAATTCAGATGAGGACTCTACGCGCGAGCAGGTGGTGCTCCGTATATGGGTTTAGATCGCCGATTGACTGTCTGAGTGGATCGGAGGGTAATCTTCTTTAACCAGACTCGCTGATTGTCCAGCTTCATGGCGCAGGAGCTGATGCCGAAAGCACTTCGTTCTGGAAGGCGGCAGAGCAGGTGCCGGTGCGCTGGGAGAAGGTCGCCAAAGTTCTCCCCCCGAATTCGAGAGGCGGGAGTTGATTTTGGACCCGTCAGTGGAGCAGTGGATTTCACGGGGTTGCCAGTTGTCCCTTGCTTCGTGGAGTAGTAGAATTTGATTTTGAATTTGGTTTTGTATTTGATCGATGAGCAGAGCATGAAAAGGACTCCGTCCTCGGGCTAGCAGGCCTCCCGCTGTTTACAGGTCTCGCAGGCTGAGATCGCCGCTTTCTGAAAGCGAACTGATCCTGGACGTCGACGCCCACGTCCAGGAAACGACGGGTGTCTTCACCGCTTCTCCTCTGACAAAGAAGTCAAGGAGGAAAGGTCCATGCAGGAAGGAGATCATGCCAGAAACATGTTTTGGGTGTGGCGCTCATGGTTGCTTGAAAAGCTTTATGTGAGAAATACAATCATTTTAGCACGAAATTATTGACAATTTCTCGCATTTTGAAACTTCAATTCCTGTTCTGTCAAGTTTACCTGATTAAGTGGTCAAAAGTACGTTTAATCGGAAATCAACAACAGCCAATTTTTCAACGGCACTCGCTCCTTGGAGCGTTACTAAAAGTAGACCACATCGTTTGTTATAATTTTTAATACTAAATTTGGTTTTTCCTTTGTTCCTTTTAAAATGACGAAACTCTCGCAAGAATTTTCCATTTTTCATGTAATTGTGTTTACATGACCAGGACCTCAATAGGAGGTTATAATCAATCTCAAACGGAGTATTTGTACAATAATACAAACGTATTCGAAGTTTCCTAAGCACATTTAATACTCTATCTATCTTTGAAGGTGTTTTAGCGCACTTTTGACGTTCAAATTTAACTACCTTGCGGTAAAAGGTATCTCAATATTGCGACCTTCAGAAAGGTACGGCATAAAAATGCTCGCATAATTATACATTACACAGGTACGTCCTCTGCCTTTGGAATTAATCAATGCAGCGGCGCCTCACCTGCGCACATAGGGGGGCCGACAGTCAGAAGAGCAACTCAAGGCACCGACTGTGCCGGTGAAATTCATGGGATCTCTCTCTCTCTCTCTCACACACACACACACACACTTACCCACCCCTCATCCACAGATCGCCTAGAGGGCTTACACGACATGCTTGAGCAGTGATGCATACGGTAAACGGGCCTGCAGATCCAGCCATAGTCAGTGCTTAGTTGGTTGGGAAGGAAATAGCGTTGGGCTTGGAGGTGGGTGGGGGGAGGGTAAGAGCCTCTCGCAATCAAACTCACAGGTAAGGTTGATATTGCCAACTAAAGAGAGCCAAAGCCCCAGGCCAGCAGTTCCAATTTGCCCACCCGTGTGTGCCACAGGGGGAGACAGGGAAATGTAAAGAGAGACAGTGAGAGAGCGAAGAGGCCTGCTGCACTTCCTGGACTTGTTCTCACATTTCTAAACAAACCCAACTGGCTTCATAGAGCGTCCATTGCTGAAGACTTGCAGAAATTAAGGAGGCTGCAAAGCCTTGGCATAAGCCAATTTGAAGGATGTCCTTCGGCCTGGCTGCTGATTACCTCGGCTGGAAGCCGTCCGCAGGCGTGTACGGACGTCAGTTCTGCGACCCGGTGGTGCAGGAGCTGATGGACAAGCGCCGGATTCAAGGCATTCGCCTAAAACGACACACCCTTGAGTTTGTCAACAAGAAGAAGCTCAAGATTGCTGAGCTCCCAACGGATCCGCGAACTCAAAAACCACTGAGGTACCCGTCCATTCCGATCACGGACATCACCTATGTGCAGCAGGAGGACGGTCGCACCGATCCATTGGTGTTCAGCCTCATACTGCTCGGTAAATTGGTAGCTTGTAAAAATACTTACTCTTGTACAGAACACTGCTGGGTGACAAAATTGGCTGGGTGGTAACACATGATACCTGCACGGCCACGTTCATTTGTAGCCTTGTACTTCCTACCTCGTACAGGAAAAGTGTCTAGGAGGGGAGGTTATCGTGTGATTCACACTAAAACCCTCAAGGCACAGAGAAAGTGTACCTGCCTGACGATTAGAAAGTCGAGGCCGCTTGCGTACAGTACCTGAGCGCTTCTGTGTGCTGAGGAGTCAGCGGAATAGGTGGGATTAACTGCCTCACCGTTGGCTGTGGGGCGATGTCGCAGCAAACGTTGCGCCAGGGTGCCCACAACCAACCCATTCCTCCGAATATGATTATTAATATTAAATCAAACTGTAGTATGAAAGAGTCATTGAGCGGCCGTCCCCTGCTAACTCCGTACTGCGCATACACTAGATACTTATCAGTAATATGTAGGTCTACCAAACATGTCACTAGTATTTTCTCTGATTATCTCATTTAGAACGATTACAGAATTACGCCATTCGGCACACGTATCCCACCCTTAACCAAAAATAAGGCTTCAACGAAGAATCCAGCCACTCAGTTCACGTACACGCCTGGCGCGGCCGCTCTCTCGAGGTTGTCTCCGAGTTTGTTGCCAGACTAAACAAGTGCCTCACAACGAAAGACCATTTACAGTTGGTGCGGCAGCGAGAAAGTGAACTGCTGGCCACCAGGGAGGTTCAGCCGAGCGGACTTTTTGGCGCCGAGCCGCTTCGAAGGACGCCTTTACTCGTCAATTGTCCAACGAATCCCGGAGCTGCGGCGGTCACCTCCGTCGCCTCCCGGCTGCCGCCGGAGCTTCAGTCAGTCACCGAGGAGCTCAAACGGAAGCTACGCGACTTCGGCGACAATGGCGTTGGTGGCGGCGGCGAAAGCGGCGGATCAGCAGCGCCTCTGCTGCATCCGCCGCGGGACTATGACACGGCGTCGCGTAGTCACGGCAACGCCATGCTGGCCAGAATCGAGGCACCCCTGCAAACTGGATCGCGAGCTCCAAGCGGCGCTGTCATTCGGCGAACCCCACCGCCGCCTCCGCCACAGCAGCAGCCGCCACCACTGCCGCCACCGCCGCCTCGTCCAGTCGTTGACAACCGACACGACAGCGACAGCAGCGAGTGCGACTGCGAAGAAGTTGAATGCGCCGCTGTCGCTGCCGGACCCGCCGAGGTCTGGGCCGATCCGGGCCGCGGTTTTTCCACCTGGCGTCGACAGAGAATGCAGCAACGAAGGCAGCGAATGGCGGCGGCATCTTCCAGTGGTCAGGTCGGCGGAGGCCCAGCGAGTATTGTCGGATGGGATGGCTTTGAACCGCCGTCTCAACCGTCACCAACTCAAATTGAATACAGGCGACCTGAGCAGCAGCAACAACAGCAGCAGCGACAACGAGGATCAAAATCCTCATCGAGTAGTGGACCTACTTAATACACTCAATATTCAATGAATATACATAACTAAAATGATGTCGCACAATAGTTATTTGCATTCTACTGTAAGAGAGGCTTTTCCAACAATCTGAGACTAAATGATAAAAACACAACTTTAATATGGTCAGCCATGGACGCAACTGAATGAAGTAGGACACTAAACTTCAGCACTGCATCCTCTAGGAGGGTTGTAGCCTAGTGGGGGCCGTAGCCTAGTGGGGGCTGTAGCATAGTGGGGGCTGTAACCTAATGGGGGCTGTAGCCTAGTGGGGGCTGTAGCCTAGTGGGGGCTGTAGCCTAGTGGGGGCTGTAGCCTAGTGGGGGCTGTAGCCTAGTGGGGGCTGTAGCCTAGTGGGGGCTGTAGCCTAGTGGGGGTTGTAGCCTAGTAGGGGTTGTAGCCTAGTAGGGGCTGTGGCCTAGTAGGGGCTGTAGCCTAGCAAGTAGAGCGTCGGACTCACGAGAGAAAGGTCGGAGGTTTGATTGCCGATCCCACTGGAACAATTTTTGTCCTTCCTTGAGCGAGACATTTAACTCTGCATTGCTTCAGTTCACCCAGCTGTAAAATGGGTACCAGCATTAGCTGTGATAATTAAGGGTTGTGTGTGGCGACCCCCCAGTCCTTGGACTGAACAGCCATACGCAGCCTTGAGATGCACTGCGCAATAGCTGCGGCTGAGCTGTCGGTTGCACATCTGATCCAATTGCGGCTTACCAGCGCTTAACAAGATACACCTTTTAGTTATTTATTCTCAGATTAGCTGAAAAAAGCATCACTCGACATGCAAAATCCATTATTTTACATTTTTGCACTCGCTTCTATTTGTTCCATTTTGCGTTCTATTCATGGATAAATATTATTGTCATTAGTGGCAAGATACGCTCGTAATTCTCCGGGGGCATCAATGTCTTGGCATTTTCAGGCTCGCTACCTTGTAGATGGCAGTTGTAATGTCTATGGCCATTGCCTCTTGTGATTGGTCGACTTTGACCATAGACATGTGTTCGACGCCGTAAAATTAATGACAATAATAAATAGGATTGATTATTTAATGGTTATTTAATTCTATTATTCTGAGCCAGGAACTTGCAGTCTATGGAAAAAGTCGCCAATTTTTACCATAAGACTGTAAATTAGTCAGAAGCAGATCTTGTATATTTTTTCTTAATTTTTTTGTAAAAACAACTTCCCGAAATTCTCGGTTGACATTTGGGGACTTCGCCTCCACTAACCTAACACCCCAACCCATCCCAAGCTGTTCTATCCTAATACAGCCCGAGAGTATGCTCAAAAAATAAAAAAATCAAATTTCGAATACGATCTAAGCTACCGTGGTACTTTTCAGAAACTTGTCTATTAAATAAAGAATTCATATAGACCGATGAGAGAGAAGATAAGAGAAAGGAGAAAAGGAGATGAGAAAGAACTGAGAAGAGGAGTTGAGAAGAGACACAAATCTTGAGCAGGGCTGGATTGCCATCGGGAAGTTTTAAAGGACAGCTCAAATTGAAGACAAGATTTAACAGATAATATTTTGCATATTTTTTTCTTTCGGTATGCAGACTGCCTAACATGAGTCAATTTAGGATGGTGTCACGCTTCTTTTTTTCGCCTGCCATATTGAACCATTTTACATATGCATGAATATATATCTAGCTATACATGTATTATCGATAGATGGGTGTTGGTCAGTCAAAAGTACATATTGCTCCGGGTAATCAGCTGTTTGTTGTAAAAGGAGACCAGCTTTAAGAGGCATCTCAAGGATTCTTTCAATACAAATCATCGACAGCCCGGTGTGAAAAGTTAGAGTTTATGTCGATGGCCAGTTTCTTCTCATTAAAACTGAGGTTAAGTGAGTGTTATTACTCATAATATCACTCCCACTGGACTAAAATCCCTCTTTTCAGATTAGTATTTACCAAGAGTTCTTGGCTGCATGCCCCTCTAGAACCTTAATTTAGGGACCGATGCCTTCCTTTAGGAACTACACCTGTGATTCAGGGACGAAATGATATTTATGATTTAGTGACACACCTGTGATTCAGTGACGCATCTGTAGTGATTCAGTGACACATCTGTGATTCAGTGACGAAATGATATCTGTAGTGACTCAGTGGCGAAATGATATCTGTAGTGATTCAGTGGCGAACTGATATCTCTGGTGATCCAGTGACGAAATGATATCTGTAGTGATTCAGTGACGCATCTGTGATTCAGTGACGAAATGATATCTGTAGTGATTCAGTGGCGAAATGATATCTGTAGTGATTCAGTGGCGAAATGATATCTGTAGTGATTCAGTGGCGAACTGATATCTCTGGTGATCCAGTGACGAAATGATATCTGTAGTGATTCAGTGACACATCTGTGACTCAGTGACGCAATGATATCTGTAGTGATTCAGTGACGCACCTGTGATTTAGTGACGCAATGATATCTGTAGTGATTCAGTGACGCACCTGTGATTTAGTGACGCAATGATATCTGTAGTGATTCAGTGACACATCTGTGATTCAGTGACGCAATGATATCTGTAGTGATTCAGTGACACATCTGTGATTCAGTGACGCAATGATATCTGTAGTGATTCAGTGACGCACCTGTGATTTAGTGACGCAATGATATCTGTAGTGATTCAGTGACGCACCTGTGATTTAGTGACGCAATGATATCTGTAGTGATTCAGTGACGCACCTGTGATTTAGTGACGCAATGATATCTGTAGTGATTCAGTGACGCATCTGTGATTCAGTGACGCAATGATATCTGTAGTGATTCAGTGACGCATCTGTGATTCAGTGACGCAATGATATCTGTAGTGATTCAGTGACACATCTGTGATTCAGTGACGCAATTTTCGACTGTCGCAATTTGACTACCCCGAATTGAATGCGAATGAAAACCCTAACAAAACTTGTCGGCAGTCAAAGGTTTTTATAAATTTTTATTGAATACCTGGTTATTTGTCTTCGCTTGAAGTTGTATTGGAAGAGAGCCACTTATCTTCGGGTAGACGGATAGCCTTTAGACGAGTTCATCAGGTGTACACTTCGTCCCAGTATTTTGTTTGATTGTTCTTTACTCATTTCTATTCATTGTACTCCTACTCTGCTCAGATTCTATTCTACAGCTATAAATCTGAGCACACAGCGACCCCCAGCCGCTATCGTTTGTAAATTGGCAGGCTTTCTGAAAATTATAATTAAGCCTTCAAAATTATAATTAAGCCTTCAGCATCCGCGTAAGACTAAGGTTTGTGGAGAAGTAAGTACGACTCGTTATAGATATTTAGCTCTAATTGGAACCTACGAGCGTATTTCATTTCTAATATCTGCTTTGATACAAACTCTTTTGAGGAATTCACAGTCTTCCACTGACTGAGACTCCCACACTCATCTATTAAGACTCTCATAACCCTTTACTGAGACTTTCGCACTCATCCATTAAGACTCACACTTCTTCATTGAGACTCTCACCTTCCTTCATTGAGACTCTAACACTCTTCCATTAAGACTCTCATACTCCTCCATTGAGACTTTCACACTCCTTTATTGAGAATCTCACACTCCTTCATTGAGAATCTCACACCCCTTTATTGAGAATCTCACACTCCTTCATTGAGAATCTCACACTCCTTCATTGAAACTCTCACACTCCTCAATTGAGACTCTCACAACCCTTTACTGAGACTTTCACACTCATCCATTAAGACTCTCACACTCCTTCATTGAGACTCTCACACTCCTTCATTGAGACTCTCACACCCCTTTATTGAGAATCTCACACTCCTTCATTGAGAATCTCACACTCCTTCATTGAAACTCTCACACTCCTCAATTGAGACTCTCACAACCCTTTACTGAGACTTTCACACTCATCCATTAAGACTCTCACACTCCTTCATTGAAACTCTCACACTCCTCAATTGAGACTCTCACAACCCTTTACTGAGACTTTCACACTCATCCATTAAGACTCTCACACTCCTTCATTGAGACTCTCACACTCCTTCATTGAGACTCTCACACTCCTTCATTGAGACTCTCACACTCCTCCATTGAGACTCTCACACTCCTCCATTGAGACTCTCACACTCCTTCATTGAGACTCTCACACTCCTTCATTGAGAATCTCACACCCCTTTATTGAGAATCTCACACTCCTTCATTGAGAATCTCACACTCCTTCATTGAAACTCTCACACTCCTTCATTGAGACTCTCACACTCCTTCATTGAAACTCTCACACTCCTTCATTGAAACTCTCACACTCCTTCATTGAAACTCTCACACTCCTTCATTGAGACTCTCACACTCCTCCATTGAGACTCTCACACTCCTTCATTGAGAATCTCACACTCCTTCATTGAGACTCTCACACTCCTTCATTGAGAATCTCACACCCCTTTATTGAGAATCTCACACTCCTTCATTGAGAATCTCACACTCCTTCATTGAGAATCTCACACTCCTTCATTGAAACTCTCACACTCCTCAATTGAGACTCTCACAACCCTTTACTGAGACTTTCACACTCATCCATTAAGACTCTCACACTCCTTCATTGAGACTCTCACACTCCTTCATTGAGACTCTCACACTCCTTCATTGAGACTCTCACACTCCTCCATTGAGACTCTCACACTCCCACGCCTCCCCTGAGGAGAGAGTTCGGTCGATGCAATGTGCCCTGAGGGCTACTGATTTCCCATGAATCTATGACCCAGCAGAAGTCTAAAAAAGCAATCCTAGAAATCCTATCGCATTGTCTGCACAGTGTACAGGCATGCAATTAGTACAGTGACTTTAGTTTATATCGGTGTAGAATGAAACTAATCCATTCTGCCAGAGCCTCAGAAGTTGGCCTTCATGGCTGAGAATGGCCTCAGGCCAATCGCACGGAATCGAACCAACTATACATGCATAAATTTTCGCAAGAGGCAGCTGCTCAGCCCCTCAATTGCAGTCTCGGGCTTCATCAGTTGTTTATTATTAAAGTGCAGCCGAGCTCTGGCAGCCCATCTCAATTCTGTCCAGCTCTCGGCCGCAGCAGCTCACTGCATTTCGCATTCCTGCCACCTGCAGCCAGCAGCAACAGACAGGCTTGAGCCGCACTGAATGGCCTGAGAGCCATCAAATTCTGAGATTCAAGCATGGCAACAATGCCTTATTTATGACAAAAAGCAGTCTTGAGCTGTAGGGAGCGGGTGTTTAGAGAGGCCAGCTTAACCTCAAGCAGTAATTATCTCTGCTCGCTCGCTATTCTCAGGCCGGCGCACCGCTCTGCCAGCCTCCCTGCAGAGCTCGGTCTCTGTTTTGAGTAGTGAGCTGGATGGAGCTGCATTCCAGCTAGACTTGTTTATTATCTCAGGCAGGCAGGAGTTGCCGGGGGTTGGGTGGTTCGAGAGGCCAGTATGGGGTGATTGCGAACTCGAGTAGTTTTCTCTTTGCCGCCTTTTATCACGCCAGACTGTCGCACTGCGAGTGCTGAGCTGGGTGGGGCCGTTCCAGATGAAGGTTATAGATTTAATTAGCGATGAGGCTGCCGAGATGAGCAGCGCAAACCTGAGCTGTCTGAGGCTGCAGTGGCGGCTGCTCCCGAATGAGTTGCAGCCCCAGCCTCGCACAATGGAGACTCTGCATTGTGCTTGAGCACCCTGCCTGCCCCCTCACTGCACCTTCGCTTCTGTGCTCAGAGATGACGGGCGGAGGCTGAGCTGACAGCCAGCTGCACTTTTTTGATAGTTTAGCGCTTTCTTGAAGCATGAGAAAACAAGCGTTTATTGAGCGGATTCTGCATGATCTGAGCTGGGATCTTATAGAGAGTAGAGAAGCTGAGCTGTCGAGTTGACAAATCTCAGCAGTGAAATGCTAAATTGCCGGTCACCAAGTGCAAAATACAATAAAAAAGCCAGGCAGCCGCAGTGCACAGATAAACCGTGTGAAATCCAAAATCAGCCTACATGTGAGTCCCACACTGTCCTGGGCAGGCCGAGAGCTGGACAGAATTGAGATGGGCTGCCAGAGCTCGGCTGCACTTTAATAATAAACAACTGATGAAGCCCAAGAGTGCAATTGAGAGGCTGAGCAGCTGCCTCTTGCGAAAATTTATGCATGTATAGTTGGTTCGATTCCGTGCGATTGGCCTGAGGCCATTCTCAGCCATGAAGGCCAACTTCTGAGGCTCTGGCAGAATGGATTAGTTTCATTCTGCACCGATATGAACTGAAGTCGCTGTACTGGTTGCATGCCTGTGCGCTGTGCAGACAGTGCGATAGGATTTCTAGGATTGCTTTTTTAGACTTCTGCTGGGTCATAGATTCATGGGAAATCAGTAGTTTTCAGGGCATATTGTATCGACCGAATTCTCTCTTCAGGGGAGGCGTGGATCCTCCTCCATTGAGACTCTCACACTCTTTCATTAAGACTCTTTACCTTGAGCTACCTTACCTTAATTTTATCATACGCTAACAAGTGTTGTCGAGTGCGAGACACTATGGCGTGATTATGCGTGGCTCTCGCAACCACACTGCCCATTTCTCTAATATCTGCTTTTTCTCAAACGGAAACGCTTTAGAAGCGAGACGAAATGCATTTTTAGACTCTACGAAAATAAACAATACTTGAAAGAGCAAACAGACTTCATACCTGCATTGATGCCCATTTATTACCAGAGAATTATGGCCTCCCGAGACAGTTCTATATAATCTGTACATATTTGTTCACATCAGCTTTTTTATAATCTCACTCACTCCCTAACTGCATGCTTGTTGTAGCATCGTGCAGCAATAGCCTATTCACGAGCTATCTACCCTCACCAACACTACAATAAAGTTAAAACGTTTGTAACTTTTTAATAACCTGACCCTAAGCCTAACCCCTCATAATGTCTTTCTATTCACATATATTCATTCTAGTAATTTTTATTTGCCTTTAAATCAAGAAGCAAGATCACAAAAAGTATTAACAACGTCCTAACCGGTGCCAACAGTGCTTAACTTTCACTGTGCTGTTACGGTTAATAAAGCTAGCCCACTGATTGAGATAGACTTTAATAATTAGCTTCGTATAATGCTACTGGTAGTAGACAGAAAAAAGTGGAAAAGTCTCCGTGTTTTGAGTTGTCCCTGATCGCTCACTAAGAGTAGCATCGAAGGAATGCGAAGCGATTTTTTCACAAAAAGATTGCACAGTGATAACGAGTAGCTAACAACGAGTGAAAGCTCATCAAACGGTCCTGTTAATAATAATTCAAGGACAACTTAACTAGAAGGACGCAACACTCCAAAATATATGGTAAATGTTTTGAAGGCCACTTTTCGCCGAAAAATACACTACAGGGATAGGAGGTTTTAATTTTTCAGCACAAAGATTGTTATTGCTTTCGATAAGAGAAAGACCCAATGTTCATCTTTTGATATGTTGTGCCTTTCTTATACCTCTATCGATATTTGATAAAGCATTTTGTTTAAAAAAATAGAATTCTCTGTTCAATTATTATTATACGTATGTTTGCGTGTCTCCTGTGCCTAAAATCATTAAAATGGCACGGCTCAGCTCATTGGTTTTATGAGTCTATTTTGTCATTCTTAGCTGACTGTGTACAATATGTGTAACAGAGATGATGAAATAGATTCATAAAACCTGTGCCATGCACTTTTATGGTTTTTGGGTGCAGGAAATGTTCTTAGAATAAAAAATTAGCATATAATCCTAATTCTCTGAACTAAAAGCTTTATGAATATCAATAGAGCTATAAGGAAGGCACAGCATATCAAAAGATGAACATTGGGTCTTTCTCCTATCGAAAGCAAAAACTATTTTGTGCGGAAAAAAATTTAACCTATCTCTGTAGTGTATTTTTCGGCGAAAAGTGGCCTTCAAAACATTTACCATATAGATTTCGAGTGTCGTGTCCTATATATATGTTACTTGAGAAGTCCTTGTAATCATTAGAAGTTAAGAAAATGAGTTGTTTATTATGGAAAATAGCTGCCGTAAAGAATAATCCATTATTATTATTAAGGTATGAAAGTTTTTAACGCAGTGTTGTACAATTTCATCCTGCAGGTGAGCTCCTAGCCTTCACACCGGGGCTGACCTATAGCATGGCTAAAACCAGCAATGCCTCAGTGAGGAAACTGATCGAGTACAGTCTTGAGTACGGCTCTAAAGACGCACAGCCACCCCTTGGTCTCGACCCCCCTGAACTTTTGCGGCTGACTTGGACGCGTCAGTTCTCAGCAGCAATCGAGTTTGTCAACAAGAGAAGCGGACAACTTAGGAAAGTTGATTTGGGATTAGATTTTGAGGGCCGAACGGCGGTGCACTATTCCGCAGGTTGTGCAGATGGAGAAGCCTTGCTTGAACTGCTGGTGACTGGCGTTGGCGTCAACTGTCTCCTAGATGAGGATGAAGACGGCGTCACTCCGTTTCATCTGTCTGCTCGGTACCACTCTGCTAAACAGTTTGATAAGAATGTTCAGCACATTCTCTCCTTGGTGTATCCTGAGCTATTGTTCAAAGTACTCGTAGATAAGGATAAATTTAGTATAGCGCACTGGGCTGCATGTAATGCAGCTCATGGTGGCGAAATTCTTGACTCAATCTTTCGAACTGAGCCGCAGCTGTACCGCTTTTGGAGCAACACAGGTGCAACCGTTTTCGAAGTAGCTGCCGAAGTGTTGAGCGCGGACAGCTTGAAGTCGTACATACTGGATTTCCAGCTCGACGGGAGACGCAACACAGTACTGCACTATGCTGCCGCTGTCGAAGGCTCATCATTGTTGCTGGACGCAATAGACATCATTCGCAATGCCGGTAAATCTCCGAAAGCTTGCTTGAGGTATAAGAACAATGATTCGAAGAATGTGTTCGACATTGCAGCTGAGCACTGCAGAGCAGACACCTTGAAGAGCCTAGTGAGCAAGTCGGGCATTCAGCTTTCAGACGACGAAATCAAATGCATCTCTCACTGCCTGGCAAAAAATAAAAACGCCACATTTGACGTTTTTAAGAATCTCAGCGAACAGCTTCAATTGCCGAACGATAAGTACGACTGGATTGGCTGGAGGAATCAATCAGACGAAACAGTTCTGCAGGTAGCGGCTGCTAACTGCCATGACCCCAGAACTCTGTGGAAACTATTCGAACACGCTCCGGACGAAGTTATAGTGTCTAAGGATCGTGAGGGCAACACTGCCTTGCATTGCTTGGCTTTAAATGAAAAATCTAAAAATTTTTTAAGTAGCTATCGGTTTTGCAATCAAAAGTTTTTGCTGATGGAAAACAAGAAGAAACAAACTGTGCTTCACCTAGCTGCACAGCACTGCAGCGAGAGCACGTTTAAAAGGCTCAAGGAAGCCTTAAGTCAAGTAGGAGCATCGAGTGTCAGTCTTAAAGACCAATATGGAAACACAGTGATTCACTACCAGGCAAAGAACAAGAGAGCACAGTGCAAACTTGACGATTTCGTTCCTGAAATGTCCTGGATGAACAATGAGAATCAAGGAGTGTTACACTTCTTGGCGGAAAACTCTTGTAGCAAGAAACTACTTGAGGAAATCGCTGGGCCTAAATACTACGAGCACCGTCGCAAAGACGTAGATACCAATGGAAACACTTTATGGCATTATTTGGCTAAGAATAGGCTAGCGGAATCTGTAATGCTTAGCGCAAAGTGTTACGAGAAACTCGGTGAAAGCAAATTTCCAACTAATTTCTGGACTTGGGCGAACAATGACAAGAAGACGGTGCTTCACGTGGCGGCGGAGAATTTCAGCGCGCACACCGTGAAGCAACTGCTTGATAGGTTTGGTCAAGACAGCATCGAGCTCAGAGACAACAATGGCGACACCGTTATGCACTGCCTAGCAAGAAACGCCACGGCTGCTTTGGAAATCTTCGCCTTAAGCAAGTACGGCGGACCAAGATGCCTAAAGTGGAAAAATAATCTGGATCGCACTGTTCTTGACATTGCCGAGTCTTCCAATAATTCAGCAGAAAGACTTGTATGGATTTCTGAAGGCTACACCGTCTATCGTTGGGACCTGACCGATTCGACAAAGAAGCTGATGCGCATGTCGGAATGCTATGATAAAATTTTAGCAGATGAGACTGAAAGTGTGAAACATATTCAGCAGCGGCAACCGGCCTCGGAGGTGATGCAGGACTCAATGCAAGAGGACACAGAAAACAATGCAGAGCAAACCAAAACTGCACAAGATGAAGAAAGAAACGAAACAAACGGAGAAAAAGACAAATCACGAGCGATTTGCTCTGCCTTTCAGAAGTTTGGTACTAACTGTTTGAGTTGGGAGAACGGCGATGGTATAACTCTGCTGCAAGTTGCTGTTCGAGTATGCAAGTCAGAAGTGGCCAAGGCGTTCTTAGCCGACATTTTTAGTCTTTGTGGCGACTCTTTTTCCCACCGAGAGTCGTGGGGGAACACCTGGGCTCACATCGCTGCTATCGGCAGTGTTGACATGGAAGCTGATGCATTTTCATTAGTGAATAAGCGTGCAGAATGTCTCTTCTGGCGAAACAACGAAGGTCAATCCGTACTTCATTTCGCAATCAAGAATGTCAAGATTTTTCAAAAGCTAATGACCGCGTTAAAAATTAGTGGAAAGGCGAAGGCTTCAACATTGGCCAAGAATAGTGCTCTGAGCTCGCTTTTGAGTGCAGTTGACTCTGAAGAAAGTACACTGCTGCACTCCTTGTTTCAACCCTACACTCGCTTTCAGGACAGTGAAGCAGCAAGCTATTTGGCAGCCATTAGGTTTCTAAAAGAATGCAATGTTGATCCGCATGCTGTAGACATTTTCGGTCATAATTTCCTGATGGCAGCCAATGATTTGGTACCGATTAAAGCTATTTTACAACATTGCTCCGATAAAGGATCGCGCAGTGACAAAGAGCTTTTTTTGCAACTTCTGTCAAACTCAAATGGCCTGCACGCGATTCATATTTTTTCTGCAAAACTCGAGCTGAAAAACTTAATTGGCCCGCTCCAAAAGCTGTTGAGAATGCCGGGCCGCGACCTGCTGCATCTCACGGTGCCTGGCGGCATGCACAAAGGTGCCACCTGCCTGCACTTTGCTTGCAAGGCGGAGCACAAAGCCAACATCAAGTACCTCATTGACGAACGGCTGCAGCTCTCAGCCGAAACTGACAGTGGCTGGTCCTGCATTGGGTTTGCGTTAGAAAATTACAGTCTCGATCAAATCGAGCGAAACCTAAGTACTTTGAAGATTAAAATTGAAGGCGCGGAACTCTGGAGACTCATTGACCCGGCGAAGAGGGCACTCGCGCTTCCTGACCGTTCCACGGCCCGGCAGGTTTGCAAGGACACTACTGAAAAATCAAAGCTAGCCGGGCATGGATCAAGTTTGGCGCTCCTGATTGAAGCGTTTGAAATGGACAATTCGAATGTACTTCGCAGTGCGTTTTGTTTGAATAAAATAACTGACAAAGAAGAACGGCTTCTGTTGAAGCACCTCGAGAACTCTACAGGGTACGAAGGACTGTTCAGTGGCGAGGAACTAAGCGATGCCCACTGTGAGCTATCGATAATTGATGCGGCCGTCTTTGAGTTTGAGAAGCGCAAAATAAAAGAAGAAATATTGCCTGACCTTCTTCTAACCAGGCAGTTTGAGTTGATCCCAGCTTGCGTCAGTCTGCTCATTCGCCTTAAGACAATGGTGTATCGATCGAAGGGTAAGGTTGGACAGGAGAAACTGTTGGGGCTGTACATGTACAACAAAGTCAAGGGTATCACAGTGAACGCGCTAGACGGCCTTTACAACAATGCTGACAGGAACGGAAAACGCCTCCTAATGAAATACATGAGAGGGAAACTTCCAAGTGAAGATGCGCCGCGCGAAAAGCAGGGACCAAAATTTCCTTGCCGACCAGCCGCTAAAGAAGGCAAAGTGAAATATTGCACCGTGATGGAGATGATTGAGGACGCTGCCATTAACGACCTGTTCGCTACTGACTGCGTGTACGACCTGGTTCAGAAGAACTGGAGCAGTAAGCTAAGAGGGGACAAAGGTGGCCGCAGGTGTCGAGGCACCAATTTTACTGCGAACTTGCGCTTCGGCTTTCACTTTGCCTCTTTCATTGCCTTCATGATTTACTTCGCTTGGTACGTCACAGATTTTCCTAAGACGTTTCAATACTGGCCGCCTGACCTCGTCCTAGTAGCGTATGCCGCCTCTCTCACTATGCAGGAGTTCACCGAGTTTCTTCGACGTAGCAAAGTTGTTAACGTTTACACGGCTTGCGGTATCAGGCACTGTCCGGTGTACGTAAGAGACACGTTCAACTTCTTCGATTGTCTTGCTTTGCTGTTCATGTGGGCAGGCCTGGTGCTGAAATTGCTTATGTGGGGCTGCCTTCCCGGTAATCCGCGTGCTCCAGGCCTTTGCGTTATCTCTAGCGGCAAATTCATTCAAGCAAATGCGGCACGGGGGCTGACTAACGAGCCCTTGGTTCCGATACAAGTACAATACACGTGTCAGATGATTCTGAGCTCATCGTTCCTGCTCTGGGGATTCCGATCAGTTTCCTTCTTCAACCGCTTCCAGCGTATCGGACCGGTGATCTCGATGCTGAGAAGTCTTATCATCCAGGATCTGTTTCCTTTCCTTTTGATTATCTTGGTGATTTTCTACTCATTTGGAGTGTTCTTCTTCAACTTGCTGTTCCCAGCTGTCACGGCAACGCCATCCTCGACGAACACAACAGAGTATCAGCTGAACGCTGCGTTGCAGATCATCACAATGCCGTTGAACTTGATGTTCACAAACTTCGACAGAACTGGCTTCGAATCTGCTGATGCCGAAAAAAGCCAGACCGTTGGAAGTGTCGCTCACGCAGTCGGCAATCGCTGGTTTAACAATCTGATGCTGTTCATATTTTTGATTCTTTCAAATATTGTCATGTTGAACTTGCTGATCGCTCGATTCAACCTAACTGTGATCAAGATGCACAGTAAAGCTCTCGGAATTTGGCGAACTACTTACTATGAGATGCTGCAAGAGTACAAAAACATCAGCTTCCTGCCTCCGCCGTTTTCATTTTTGGAGTATCCAATCAGAATTTGCCTCTGGTGCTGCAAGCGAATTGCGCAGAAAAAGAACAAGGTTGCTTCAGGCAAGGTCTGTTAACGTAGCACAAGTAAACTACTATTCTTTGCAATCTAACTCAATCTCTAATTCCATATGCTTAACTCATTTTTTCAGACCTGTTTCTACTGGTTTCCATCAGAGTATCCGGATGAGTATAGGGAGTTTCTGAAGTTCCAAGCCACTCAACTGCGCAGCATTCGGCCAAGACTGTCGCTGGAGGTGACGCGAAACAAAAGCGACACGGACATCCTCATGGCTCACACGGAGAATGTTTCGGCTGCGACAGTTCGCGAATTGCAGGAATGCCTGCAGCGGCTGGAGACCAAAGTTGAAGCCATCGAGGAAAACCGCGCCAATCGAAAAAAGCAGCGGTCCGAGCGTCATAAGCAGAGAAAAAAGGATTTGAGCAAAATTATTAGCAAGTTAGAGCAGCTGGCGCCCAATCAGAATAGCAGCCGCGATTGATATTTGAAATTAGCTCATATTATAATCGAACTGCACCTATTCAAGCAAAGTATATATTTTTTACTAACTACAGTTGGGTTCGCGAGGAAAGGCTCAATTCTCGCGAGATCTCTAAGTTTAAGTTTGGGGAAGACTAAGTTTTCTCCCAGTAGTTTATTAGCAAACGCTTGATCCCCTGTCAAAGATTTACCTAAAGAAAAGCAGTTTTTCTTAAATTAGTGGTGAAATGCAGGTCTTTGGCGTGCCATCAGGCGCCATTTTACTCTGAGAAGAGCAAACAATTAGCTAGGAGAAATCTCTGCCCCGAAAATCGGGAAAAAATCGCAACTTAATATTTCAATACGAGCTTTTTTGTGCAGTATATGATCATGGGAAAGAGCAGAATTCTGGGGGCTGGAAGCCAATCAGAAAGTGAACAATGGATAAATAATCAGCGGTCCCAGTGCGTGACAACGATTGTCTGGCGAGCGCCGGTAGGCGCGAGCCATAGACAAATCGTTGTCACGTGCTGCGACCGCTGATTCTTTGCATTGTTTTTCTGTTTGACGATCCTACAGACAATGCATTGTTTGTAGTAATGGATTGTTCTGCATTAAAAATGTGAATAATGATCGTCAAATTGCTAAACAATGACGGAGGGCGCATGAAATAGAAAAGACGATACGCAAGCTAATATGACTTTGAAACGAAAGAAATATCTGATCTAAATTATAATAAGGTCCTCATCTTTCCTGTCCGTCACGCAAGATTCTAATACCCAGTTAATTTAAGCTACAGGTCTCGTTTTAAGCTTCCTGTAATTGTTTGTCAAAAATAAACCCTATTTTCACAAATGTTATCTTTTATAAGCTCCTTTGTGCTGTATTGTACGATTTTTCAAACCAACATTTGAGTTATGCAGACCTTTTTGTTTGCAGTGAAATTATTTGATTTTTCTTTGTCCCTATAAAAAGTTCACGCGCATCCGCCACACTCATACGATACCTTCATGCCAGTTTACTTTTTTTCGTAGATATAATAACCTTGAGTTGCTTTTCCCAATTTTTCCTGATAACAGTTTTTTATTCTTTTGTGTTTTAAAAGGTTTAAAACAGTTTATCTGTAGCTTAAAAAAACTAACAAAAACCTCTAACAATACATATTTATAGTTACTTTTCGAATTTCGATTTGAGTCTACCGTATTTCAGAATAATAAATAATTTCTCAAAACCAGTTTCTAGCAATTTCGCAGAACAAAAAAAATAAATATCTATACAAGCTCATCTAATTATCCGTTATGCAGAAACATTTCTTCATGCATGGTATTTCCCTTTATACGAAGTATTTTTGGCACCACCACAAAAACTAGCCCTCTGTAGCCCCTCTGTAGCCCCTCTGTAGCTCGCGCCCCATTCTGTAGCTGGCACCCCCTTCTGTAGCTGGTGCCTCCTCTCTATAGCTGGCGCCCCCTCTGTAGCTGGCGACCCTCTGTAACTGGCGCCCCCTTCTGCAGCTGGCGCCCCCTTCTTTAGCTGGTGCCCCCTCTCTATAGCTGGCACCCTTCGATAGCTGGCGCACCTCAGTAGCTGGCGCCCCCCTCTGTAGCTGGCGCCCCCTTTGTAACTGGCGCCCCCCTTCTGCAGCTGGCGCCCCCTTCTGTAGCTGGAGCCTCCTCTCTATAGCTGGCGCCCTTCTGTAGCTGGCGTCCCTCTGTAGCTGGCGCTCCCCTTCTGTAGCTGGCGCCCCCTTCTGCAGCTGGCGCCCCCTTCTTTAGCTGGCGCCCCCTCTGTAGCTGGCGCCCCCTCTGTAACTGGCGCCCCCTTCTGCAGCTGGCGCCCCCTTCTGTAGCTGGTGCCTCCTCTCTATAGCTGGCGCTCTTCTGCAGCTGGCGCCCTTCTGTAGCTGGCGCCCATCCGTAGCTGGCGCCCATCCGAGCTGGCGCCCCCTCTGTAGCTGGCACCCCCTTTGTAACTGGCGCCCCCCTTCTGCAGCTGGCACCCCCTTCTGTAGCTGGTGCCTCCTCTTTAGCTGGCGCCCTTCTGTATCTGGCGCCCCCTCTGTAGCTGGCGCCCCCCTCTGTAGCTGGCGCCCCCTCTGTAGCTAACGCCCCCTTTGTAACTGGCGCCCCCCTTCTGCAGCTGGCACCCCCTTCTGTAGCTGGTGCCTCCTCTTTAGCTGGCGCCCTTCTGTATCTGGCGCCCCCTCTGTAGCTGGCGCCCCCCTCTGTAGCTGGCGCCCCCTCTGTAGCTGGCGCCCCCTTTGTAACTGGCGCCCCCCTTCTGCAGCTGGCACCCCCTTCTGTAGCTGGTGCCTCCTCTTTAGCTGGCGCCCCTCTGTAGCTGGCGCTCCCCTTCTGTAGCTGGCGCCCCCTTCTGCAGCTGGCGCCCCCTTCTTTAGCTGGCGCCCCCTCTGTAGCTGGCGCCCCCTCTGTAACTGGCGCCCCCTTCTGCAGCTGGCGCCCCCTTCTGTAGCTGGTGCCTCCTCTCTATAGCTGGCGCCCTTCTGTATCTGGCGCCCCCTCTGTAGCTGGCGCCCCCCTCTGTAGCTGGCGCCCCCTCTGTAACTGGCGCCCCCTTTGTAACTGGCGCCCCCCTTCTGCAGCTGGCACCCCCTTCTGTAGCTGGTGCCTCCTCTTTAGCTGGCGCCCCTCTGTAGCTGGCGCCCCCCTCTGTAGCTGGCGCCCCCTTTGTAACTGGCGCCCCCCTTCTGCAGCTGGCGCCCCCTTCTGTAGCTGGTGCCTCCTCTTTAGCTGGCGCCCCTCTGTAGCTGGCGCCCCCCTCTGTAGCTGGCGCCCCCTTTGTAACTGGCGCCCCCCTTCTGCAGCTGGCGCTCCCTTCTGTAGCTGGTGCCTCCTCTCTATAGCTGGCGCTCTTCTGTAGCTGGCGCTCCCCTTCTGTAGCTGGCGCCCCTCTGTAGCTGGCGCCCTTCTGTAGCTGGCGCTCCCCTTCTGTAGCTGGCGCCCCCCTCTGTAGCTGGCGCCCCCCTCTGTAGCTGGCGACCCCTTTGTAACTGGCGCCCCCCTTCTGCAGCTGGCACCCCCTTCTGTAGCTGGTGCCTCCTCTGTAGCTGGCGCCCCTCTGTAGCTGGCGCCCCCCTCTGTAGCTGGCGCCCCCCTCTGTAGCTGGCGCCCCCCTCTGTAGCTGGCACCCCCTTTGTAACTTGCCCCATTTTCTTTCTCTGTCTCTTAAAAACCATGAAAAATGCATATACTCGATCTCTTGCTGTGAGCAGTTGGTTTTGCGTCGGTAAAAGTAGCAAACAGAAGGTGTCAATGAATGAGAAGATTGAGAACTTATTTCGTAAACATGAATAATAAAGGAAAAAAAATAATGAAAATCTTCAATCGATTAGAACAATGTTTCTGCAAAAATCTGAAAAAATGAATTGCCTACAATTTAGCTAGCTTTTGAAAATTCAATTAATTGGTTGTTTTTGCAAAATTGAAACTTTAGAAAAACATATTTTGCTACAATATTATTTTAGCGACAACTGCTTGTTGCCTATAAATATTCTATTCAATCGTTTTTTTGCGAAAAAAAACAAAATTGGTCTGACTTGTTTTCGGAAAGTTTCTGGTAAGCGAAGCGACTTAGCGTCCAATTATTTTATCAGCAGAATACAAAAACAGTTCTTGCTTGCCTACTGTATGCATAACTAACAGGTGTGGTTTCGACTATATTAGACACATCTACTTCTTAGAATAGCTACGTATCGTAGATTTGAATTCTCTCACGTTGCCAGACAACCGCGGTAAATCTCGTTGTCGTCTCTTTATTTGAAAGCCGCTTTTACAGAACTTCTACAGCAGTGGCTAAATTTACTATTAGAAGTAGTTCATCAATGGTTTAGTATATTGCTAAATTTATTAATTGGTGCATTAAATAAGATTTACAATTGCCTAATTCGCTATATAGGAAATAGAAAATCCGATGGACAAAACAATGCGTCACGCGGCAACTGAACTTGCAATTCTGCCCCTGCTATCGCTGCTGCTGCTGCTGCTGCTGCTGCTGCTGCAGTCGACTCAGCCGGTAAACTCCGTTCCTCTAGCCTCGAAGGAACAGCAAAGTGCAGCTACTAAAACGGTCTGCAATATGGAGCAATACGAACCGGCAACTACGAGCTGGATGAATCAGTCAGCCAATCCGTGCGAGTCCATGTACCAATTCGCCGCCGGAAATCTGCCCCACAAAGACCTGTTCTTGCACAGCAGCAGGACGATATGGTCTCTAATCTGACCAGAATCGCTAGTAGACTGTACGGCGACTGCCTTAGCTGGCAGAACGGCTCAGCTGATGCAGAGACGAGGCTCGGCGCGTTTCTCAGATCCGCCTTTTTAGCCAGCTGCTCAACAATCTGGAGACCGAGTTCAGGCTTCGAGGCGGAGTTCTTAAGCTCGAGTCTCTGCTAGCGAGTCTTGCCATGACCGGTGTACCAACGTCCTATTTTATGGAGCCTGCTTCCATCTGTTTCCATCTGCTTCCATCAGAGTACTTTTACGCCAGTTCGCCAATATTTCCTTTTATTAATGGAGTCACGCACGCACCTGTACGAGACAGCGGATCCGAGACCCAAAGGTTCAATCACGCCAAATGCTTCATTTCGCAGCCAAGTCAAGTCGTTGGAGATGAATAAATTTCTGCAATTCCTAAGGAAATGGAACGTAAAGAATTCTATTGAGATGAAGGCGACGAATATTGTGCAAAAGCTGGCCTCTCTGGATGAGCTATCAAAGTTGGATTCCTTGCAGCTTTGCTTGCAGAGAGCTACACGAGGCTTCAAGGCCCTGGATCTAAAGCAGCTTGAAAACTTTACATATTGTGTTTCAGCTGGTACTCAAGTTTCATTTTCATGGACTAAATTTTTTGAAGAAGTGGAATCGAATTTTGACGGCGGCCGTTTGTTACTTGCGCACCATGATCAGTTTGCCTATTTAGGTGCATTCATTAATTTAACATCCGATAGTATGCCACTTGATGGGAACTTTAAATCAATACTGGACAAATCAAGCACTCAGATAATTTTGTTTGACTGGCTTTTCGAACTCTCAAAAATGATTCCGAGCTTGTTAAGGGAGACTAATAATCATTATTGTCTTGACACTACAAAATCACTGCTCCAACCAGTGGTATCCACCATGTACACTGCGGCATACTATAACTTAACTGATGCAGCCAATGCAGAGGCTGTGTTTGAAATTGTCAAAAAAGTTGCTATCCAGAGTTTTGAGTCTCAGAATTGGTGGGCTGATAGCGATATTGATCAACTTAGACAGCTGGGGTACACTAGCGACTTTTTCGAACTTTCGTATCAAGGAAGCTCGGTTTTTCTTCCAGCTTTAAAGAATATCTACGCACCTCTTGTTCAAACCTACGCTGAAAGAGTTGTGGAAGAAATCACCCAAATAAGTGAAAACAGATCATCTATTGCAGAGCAGCAGAAACAAATTGTTAAATGTGTGCTGAACAGCTCAGACATTTTTTCTGCTGCTGATGCTCTTGCTAGGAGAAATGATAATGTTTGGTTTCGGTTCATCAGCAGGCTGGATTCCATTTTTTCAAATACCACTACTCATAGCAATGTAGGAATGGACAGTAAACAACAACAACAACAGAGTACGCTGCCAGTTCGCAAAAGCAGCGTCAGATGGCGCGCTTCGAAGCTTGGGCGCGAACAAAGGCCGCACCGCCGGCAGAGTCCGGGGCGCCGGCGTCAGCCAGCAGACAGTCGACATAGCGCCGAGTCCTCACCTGTCCCCGCCGGTAGGGTGCCTGCAACGTAAGTAGCAGCACCTCCTGCACCGGCTCCGGACAGTAGGCCTCGGCGCGGATGACGTGGCCTGCCAGCTGGAGTCGCCGACGGCGCAGCAGATCGCTAGGACGGGCCAGGCCGGCGCGATGATAGAGCGCCGTGTTGGTGACTCGCTCGTTGCCAATCTTGAAGGCGGCGCGCAGCAGCCCAGCATGCGCCGCATCGACTTGAGCCTCGAGCGAGTCTGTCAGCGTCCAGGTCTCGGCGTTGTATAACAGGACGGTCTCGATCACCGCCTGGAACAGCGCCGCCCTCTGGCGGTCCGGTAGGGCCTCGGACTGCAGGACTGACCTTATAGAACGAAAGGCAGCCCAGGCAAGTCCTCGGCGACGCCGCAGATCCTCGCGGACGTCGGGAACCAGACCGCCGAGGTGGACGAACTGCTGACATCTTGGAAGCTCACTCGCCTGTCCGTCAGCGCCTCGGCAGAAGATTGCAGCCTCGGTGTCGTCCGGCACGCATAGCACGACGGTCTTCTGCGTGTAAACATAAGAGCTTCAACGTTGCCCCAGTCAGCACAGCCGACGTTGTGAAGTTCGCTCGGCAGTCGCCGGGTGGCAAAGCGCTTGATCCGGACGAGGTGCCCACCGAGGCGCTGCGGATCCGCTGCGTGGCCACTGAGGTCGCCAGATTGATGAACCGCGTGCTTTCCGGTGAGGTGGCGCCAAATGAGGTGGTGCTTGACTGGGTGCTACGGACTGCTCTGCCTTCCAACGACGACGGCTTCCTGCTGCGGCGACGCGTGGGTCGACGCCAACCGGAGAGACGGCTCAGCGTGCTTGGCTACGCCGATGACCTCGCCCTGCTGTCCTCGACCGTCGAGGGCGCCCAACGACAGCTGGATAGGCTGGTTGCCGTTGCGGTGAGCGTCGGCCTGGTTGTCAACACGCAGAAGACCGTCGTGCTATGGACGGTAAAGCTAGGAATAATGTAGCGAATATTCGAACCAACCGTTCGGTAGACAACGCAACGGATCAGCAACTTGCAGATACTGAGTCAGCGCTGCCATCATCTGAGCACGCCACTATGGATCTGCAAATCATCGAGCTGGCTACAAAAGCATTCATTGAGCTGATTAACTCCAGCCAAGCCGCAGATGAACTCTGTACAGCTGAATCCGCCGACCAAAATCAACTCAATCAGGTGTTTTTTACACTGATTGCTCAACTCTTTTACAGCACCATGATCACAAACCAGATTAGCCGGCCCTTCAAACCGCACAACGCCTTCCAAGTCAAGTTTGACAGCGCTATGTCCAACAACAAGGAGTTCGCCAGAGCATTCGGCTGCAGTGAATCGAGTACTTTGAATCGCAAAAACAAATGTACCTATTGGAAGAATTCGAACTGAGGTTATAGCCATGGCCTGCCAGACAGCTCGAAGCAAGCTTTAATCAAGTCCTCGACTTTGGTTTTAAGAAGAATGCGACATTGAACTTTATGCTGAACTGATTGCAGTGATCATTGTTGATCTGAATAAAAAGATTCATGTTGAATTTGCAATTCTAAATTATATTAATGCTGTGCTGATTTTTAATATACATATTATTAATTAGAAAAGTAACTATCCTAACAGAATAAGCAAAAAATCTATGGCTCAGACCTTAGAAACGTTTCTCGTGAAGACCTATCCTAAACCTCCTTCAAAGCCAAACAAGTGTTTCCGTTCGTTCGTCAACTTTTTGAGTCGTTCGAAAGAGGTCCCAACATTCTCAGGTGCTTGTTGAGGGGGCCTCTAGAACTCAGAGGACTTCAGACATGGAGTTCAGCTTCAAGGAGTTTCACTCAGCCACATACACTGTAGCTTCATCCAGACACACTCAGCCTCGCAGCTTCATCCAGACCTACTCAGCCTCGCAGCTTCATCCAGACTCACTCAGCCTCGCAGCTTCATTCAGACTCACTCAGTCTCACAGCTTCATCCAGACCCACTCAGCCTCGCAGCTTCATCCAGACCCACTCAGCCTCACAGCTTCATCTAGACCCACTCAGCCTCACATCCTCATCCAGACCCACTCAGCCTCACAGCTTCATCCAGACTCACTTGGCCACACCGCTTCATCCAGACCTACTCAGCCTCGCAGCTTCATCCAGAGTCCAGACCCACTGGCCTCGGCTCTGTCGGTGCACCGCTGTGGGGGCGCCGGTAGCAAGACTCATTGTGGTGCATGATGGAGATTAGAATGCTCGGAAGGTCCAAGTTTAGGGGTAAAGAAAATTTTTCAGGCTGTTTTTGAAGTAAATTCTGTCGAGTTACGGCTCTACCCAAATATAATTTAGTTGCCTGCCAGCAAGTTTTGCGGCCATATGATTCCAAATTAAACTACTAAAGTAAACTCATATAGTTCCAGCAAAGCAAATTTTGGCGACAGATGCACACGAATATCGGCTTGTTTACCCCCTCTGTAGTGTAGATGTTAATTCTGATATATACTTCCCATGAGTTTTCTAATTTTACAACGCGTCCAAATAATCATGCATTCTAGTAGGACTGCTTTGCATGAAAGTGCGTAGAAAGTTAATATGGATCTCTGTGTAGCCAAGTAGTAATGAATAGAAAAGCCGCGGGGTCTGTCATTTACACATACTGCCGACTCCTTTCGGTTAAAGATTCATTTGCATCGTACAATAATAATCTTATCTGCACACAGAGCAAGCACTTGTGCGGCCACGAATCTATTTACGAAAACACAGTTTTAGCCTCCAGACAGGCACACCGCACGGCCTCACACAGACAGGAGGGTGAGACAGAGAGACAGGCAGAGACAAGAAGGGTATTGGAAGGCCCTGTAAAATGACGACTTCATAAACCTTTGCAAGACAGGCTACGTACTAGCTATATGTGTGCTAAAATTGCTGTTTTGTCAAGACAAGAGAACCAAATTGGCGCAGTTCTAGAGAGTTATTTGGAGCATTCGTTCGACAGACACAAACTGAGAAGTATCATAAATCATAAAGCATGACAACTGATGTTCAGGTAAGATTTATTATTCTGTAAGCGAGTGAGATGTCAAATGCTATTGGTAATGCGTGCACCTGCAATCACTGCTCCGCTCCAGACTGTCGCACAGCTGGTCATTCAAGGTGACTTTGACCAGGTGCAGCGGCTGGCAACCAGTCAGCTTGTGACGACAACCGACCAAGCCAACCGTACCGTTCTCATGCTAGCAGCCGACTCGCCAAGAATTCCAGCTCAGGCTGAAAAGTGCATTTTGTACTTAATTAAACTTGGCGCCGATACCAAAGCGATTGACGAGTCGGGCAACACGGCTGCGCATTTGGCAGCCCGACAGGACAACGTGCGGCTTCTGGCGCTGATGCCTTTCAATGCTAAGTGGCTGCAGAACAGCCAAGGCCTGACCCCGCTGATGGAGGCGGCTCAAACCGGAAGCTGGAGCTGCGCCAAGCACCTGCTGCATCTGCTGCGGCAGTGGAGTCACATTGAGTGGACAGAGACCGACAAGAAGGAAGCTGAGAGTTCGGACTCGCCTAAGCAGAACGGCGGCGGCAAAGGACCCGAGAAGCCGAAGAACGAACGAAAACGCTTGCTTGGCCTGAAGGACCTCAACGGTCTGACAGCTGTAGACATTGCGACGCGCAATGGGCATGAAGAGCTGGCTGGGTACATTGAGAGGTGGGTTGAGAGCTTTGAAATGAATGGTAGTCAATAAAAACGTTGAAAAATGATTGACTTTTATCCTACAGATCCTGCAGAATCATACAGAAACGTAGAAGCCTACATTATTTAACTTATAGCGTCAAAACATTGTTTTGATTTTTAGGGAAATGCGCTTGGTGGTTACTATCGGTGGTCTAATCTCGGGCCTGACACCTAAGGTAATTAGCTATAGTACAAGCTCACGGTAGTAGTAGCAGTAGTAGTAGTAGTAGTAGTAGTAGTAGTAGTAGTAGTAGTAGTAGTAGTAGTAGTAGTAGTAGTAGTAGTAGTAGTAGTAGTAGTAGTGGTAGTAGTAGTAGTAGTAGTAGAAGTAGTAGTAGTAGTAGTAGTAGTAGTGGTAGTAGTAGCAGTAGTAGTAGTAGTAGTAGTAGTAGCAGTAGTAGTAATAATAGTAGTAGTAGTAGTAGTAAGTAGTAGTAGTAGTGGTAGTAGTACCAGTAGTAGTGGTAGTAGTACCAGTAGTAGTAGTAGTAGTAGTAGTAGTAGTAGTAGTAGTAGTAGTAGTAGTAGTAGTAGTAGTAAGTAGTAGTAGTAGTGGTAGTAGTAGTAGTAGTGGTAGTAGTAGTACTAGTAGTAGTAGTAGTAGTAGTAGTAGTAGTAGTGGTAGTAGTAGCAGTAGTAGTAGTAGTAGTAATAGTAGTAGTAGCAGTAGTAGTAGTAGTCTTCCCCACTTGCAGGAGTTATCCGTTCGAGAGGAGCTGCAGCGATTTGCCGAATCGGGCGACTTCAGGCGACTGCAGCGAATGGCGACACGCGACAACTGCGACCTGCCTGACAAATGGGGTCGGACCGCCGCGATGTGGGCAGCTGGCAATAGCAAGTGCAACAATGAGGAACTGTGGAAGCAGCTGCTGCAGCTGGCTGACCCCACCTGCGCTTACGTCGGAGCTGACAACAGCCTGCACTACGCTGCCCGTGGTGGCAACTCGGTCGCAGCCTCCGCTCTGCTGGACGCCGGGGCCCTGGCGAATGCCAGGGATCATTCGTCTTACACGCCGCTCATGCTGGCGGCAAAGTACGCTCCAGCTGCCACCGCTGCCTCGGTCGGTCGGGTTCTGCTGGACGCGGGTTCGGACTGGAGTCTGAAAGACAGAGACGGCAAAACCGCACTTGAGCTGGCTGTTGAGAAGGGAAAAAGCGAACTGGCTGAGCTGCTACGGCGGTGAGTTAACATTGAAAATTGATGAGTCCAGTTCTTCTGCACAAAAATCATTGAGCACTTGATGGATTTCAGGTACGAAGGCCGCAGCTATTTTTGAAGGTTCAAAGCAGCTGCAAAGGTACACAAACTGATCAAATCTGCCGCGTGCTGCAGAGTGCCTCAGCTTCCTGTGCAAGAATCGACACTTAATTATCTTTGCTTTGAATAACTTTTTTTCACCTTTGCTAGCATAGTGAATTGCAAGGACAACTAAAGCAACGTATATACAGGACGCGACACCCGAAATCTATGGAAAATGTTTTGAAGGCCACTTTTAGCCGAAAAATACACTACTACGGAGATAGGAAGTTTTCATTTTTGCAGCACACAAATTGTTATTGATTTCTTTATCGATAGGAGGCAGACCTAATGTTCATCTTTTTGATGTGCTGTGCCTTTCTTGTGGCTCTATTGGTATTCATAAATTTTCATACTTTTTTATTCTACGTAAAATTGTATATTTTTTGTGCCTAAAAACCATTAAAATGGCACAGCTCAGCTCATTGGTTTTATGAGTCTATTGTCATTCTTAGCCGACTGTGTAGCAAAATGTGTAACAGAGATGATGAAATAGATTCATAAAATCAAAGATTGGAGCTGTGCCATCCACTTTAATGATTTTTAGGTACAGGAAGTGTACGTAGAATTAAAACTTAACATATAATTCTTATTTTCTGAACGAAAAGCTTTATGAATATCGATAGAGCTGTAAGAAAGGCACAACATATCAAAAGATGAACTCTGGGTCTGCCTCCTATCGAAAGCAATAACAATTTTTGTGCTAAAAAATGAAAACTTCCTATCTCGTCAGTGTATTTTTCGGCAGAAGTGGTCATCAAAACATTCTACATCGATTTTGAGTGTCGCATCCTTCTACTTTAGTAGTCCATGAGTGAATTGCTTCATTATTACTTTTGCAAACCCAGAAACAATATCAAAACAATATAACTATATACCTCCTTGGTACCTCCCGGATGTTTGAATAACTCTTGTTTAGCAATTTTTAAATTGTAACTTTTTCGCTTGTTCCTCCATTGCTTTGACCTGACGTCCTCCCAGAGCCCCATTTATCCTATCAATAACTCACAATGTCGGCAGAAATTTCACGAGAAGAAATTTATACATTTTTAAATAATAAAAACGTTGTCACTATTTAACTCGGAAACCTACGAACCAGCCTTGCAGGAGGGCTTATCAAAAGAAATTGAAGCGATCGTAATGTTTTCTTTAAGCTAACTTTATTGCTACTTGTTGAATAGCGGGCACTGCTTTGCAAGATAATGGCACTAAGTTTTGATCGCAAACATGTTGATTTTACAGTCACTGTAAAACATTAACTTGGCTGGTTTAACTACTCTGAACAGTAGTGTGTAATGATAGTTTACTATTGGTAATATATACTCAGCAACATTGAAAAGTCTCCACTCTATGCGCCAGTGAGCAATTTCTCTTGGACTATTCTGAAATAAAAGATGCGAGAAAACTGATCGGGGTAGCTTTAATCCGTCCAACCCTCGCACACCTCTCCCCCCACTTCATTCCTCAACTCAAGTCTGCCGACCGTGGCGTAGCTACGTTGCGTCACTCGCAAGATTGAGAGACTTTACCCTGCACTCTCCAAAGTGGCGACCATGCACAGACGGAATCTTCTGTGATGGCGACCTTTCGATTTTGATGAGTATACTGTGAAATAAAAATCGAGTTGATGAGAAAGGAGATGTCAACTTAAGCACCAGAATGGAGCCCGAAGTTCAGCTCAGGACCAAACCGACTGCAATCGATAACTTGTCGGCCCAGACGACTAGAATCGCCGAGACATCCCATCCAAGGCCCTGACTTGGCAAGTCAGGACACAGCGGGTCACGGCAAGTCAGGACACAGCGGGTCACGGCAAGTCAGGACACAGCGGGTCACGCCAAGTCAGGACACAGCGGGTCACGGCAAGTCAGGACACAGCGGGTCACGCCAAGTCAGGACACAGCGGGTCACAGCAAGTCAGGACACAGCGGGTCACGCCAAGTCAGGACACAGCGGGTCACCGCAAGTCAGGACACAGCGGGTCACGGCAAGTCAGGACGCAGCGGGTCACGCCAAGTCAGGGCACAGCGGGTCACGGCAAGCCAAGCGGTGGCTGTATATTTAACTGAGAAGTCTTGAGTAAGCGCTGGACTTCCTGCTTCAACAGTTGCTAATAAAAAGTCAGTCCAAAAATCAAAAAAAAATCAGTGCCGGAAAAAGCGCCAAACCGGTGGCTGAAAAATGTGAAAAATTCTCGGCAACACAAAATCTGGAGTAGGTATTGAGCAGTCTGAGCAGATTGGGGAAATTGTGATTGGCTTTGTGCCAGAGTTTCAAAATCAACATTGATCAGCTTGAAACTGGAATGGCACTCGAGTCAGCTCAAAAATGTCTCATTAATGGAAAGGAGCAACCGGTAAAACAAACCCGGCAGTCAAATAAATGAAATTTGAATTCCGAATCGCAGACGAATAAGCGAAACTGTGATTGGATAACTGATCCGGGCATCGGGAAGCAGCAGGGTGATCGATAGACAAAACGATAATTCAAAATTCAAAATCTGAATGAGCAGAATGAGCAGTTCGAACAAACAAAGCAGCCGGATAAACATAAAGGGCAATCGGATAAACAAAAAGGTCAATCGGATAAACAAAAAGGGCAATCAGATAAACAAAAAGGGCAATCGAATAAACAAAAAGGTCAATCGGATAAACAAAAAGGGAAATCGAATAAACAAAAAGAGGAATCGGATAAACAAAAAGGTCAATCGGATAAACAAAAGCAGACAACGTCAGCAATCAAAACCGCCCGCTCCAAGAGCCGCTCCGCTCCCTCACAGCCCATCGCTCTCGCAGTCACGATGAGGCACTCAGGAAGCTGTGCCGCAGCAGCTCCGTGGTGTCCGCTCGCTTCCTCGGGTCATAGTCTACGCACCTGAGGTAGAAGTCCTTCATGCCGGCTGAGAACCCGTCCGCAATCCGAGGCATCGCCCGCCCTCCGCACCTCACGATGCCGATCCTGATTTGCGGAACGTTCGCGTCAGGAGGCTCCATGGCCGTCAGCTCATACACGGTGCAGCCAAAGGCCCACACGTCGGTCTTGGCTGAATACGGAATCGAATCGCCCTCGCCCATGAACAGCTCGGGCGCCATGAAGTAGGGGGTGCCTTTGGGATCGACGCCTGTGCTCAGGCCACAGGTGCCGATGATCTCCTTAGCGAGGCCGAAGTCGATCAGCTTGATGACGCCCTCGTTGGTGAGCATAATATTAGAGCTCTTGATATCACGGTGCAAGATGGCGCCCTCCGGCTGGCAGTGCAGGAAGTTTAGGCCTGAGCAGATCTGCAGGTGGAGCAGTTTTGAGTAGTCAAAAAGTGCATCCCACACTGATTCCACACTGATCCCACCCTGATCCCACACTGATTCCACCCTGATCCCACCCTTACCAGAAAATGCCAGAGAACTCAGAGACGCACCTGTCTGGAGAAGTCCCTGACCCCGGACTCCTTGAACGGCTTGTTCTGACGCTGCATCAGCTCAAAGAGGCTGTGACCCGAGACCAGCTCGGTGAAGATGTACAGCCCGTCCGACTTCTGCTCGCACTTGAGGAACTGCAGAATGTTGGGATGCGAGAGTCGCTTGATGATCTCAACTCCCCGCTTCTCCATCTCGACGGCTTTCTGCAGCTTCCTCGATTGGCCGGTGCCGCTCAGGGGCAGCACCTTGACAGCCACCGTCTGGTTGCGGTCTGTGAGGGCCTTGTACACCTCACCGAATCCGCCACGACCGATGAGCTGCTTCTTGTCGTCCTGCAGGATGAAGTCCCAGTCGGTGAAGCTGGGGTCCAGCTGCTTCTTGGCGCTGAATCATGAAATGAAGGAACACGATGAACTTTGTGTTATAGTTAGACTAAGTGTACTTAAACGGTGTGAAAGGCATGGGATAGCTTGTTTATTAAGCGAAAAATTTAATTGGTTCGTATATAAGAGACTTTATGATAGAGCAGCACGTCAATCTTGCTTGATTCCTCCCTTATTCCGCCACGTTGGAGAGCAGCAATTCTTCCAGTAGCTACGTAAGTCCGGATTATATGTCTGGACGTCTTCAGCTTTATCCCGAGAATGCGTGAAGCAGTGCTCAAATTTTGTCCGTCATTCCATGCGTTGATTAGCTTCTCTCTGTCGGAGTTGGATGTTTGTCGCAACTGAGCCATCGGAGGAGGAGGAAAGAAAGAAGGGAAGAGGAAATGAATGGGCAGACAAGCTATGGCTGAGATTGCTCGCCCGTTGGATGAGTTTGGTTGAAAAAACGTGATAGTCTATGGTTCAAACCACCTCCTTCGTCGTATTGAAATCTATGGGATGGATGAGTTTGCTTGCTCCTTGCCTGAGATAGCTCGCAAAAACCAATATCTAGTCAATATTTTCACATCTTGTCTATATTAAAAGTTAGGCTTAGTACTGCAAAATAGTGCTTATTTTTAAATTCGCAAAAAAGAGTTTTGGCCATAGACAATTTTTTTGATTTTATTCTTTCTTACCTTGTCTAGAGTGCTGGTGTGCTCAGCGCCCCCTTGACCCCGCTTTATTCTGGCTTTGTCATAGACACTTTTAGCGGGCCGTGAAACCGACTGAATGCATTGGAGTCGATGGGATTTACCATAGACAGTCTCAGCGGGCCGTGAAACGCGATTTCACGCCCGCTAACTCTCTATCTATCTATCTTCTATCTATCTTAATACTAAAGTTGGTGCGTTGTTTGTCTGTGTGTGTGTGTGTTTGTTGGATATCTTAATACTAAAGTTGGTGCGTTGTTTGTCTGTGTGTGTGTGTGTTTGTTGGATAACTCCTCCTAGAATACTTGCAAGTCAGCGTTGAAACTTATATGGGAAAACTGCAAATTTTCCGAGGATGGCTTTAGGCTATTTTAATCTTTCATTTTCAATTTTTAAGATCCCTAAAAAAGCAGAAAATGGCGGTCTTGACCTTTGATAATCTTAATTGTCCCCTCTTTCTGCTTGGAGCTGAAAATTTGCATCAATTTTAGTGATTGCGCCATAAAATTTTTCTATCTTGGCAGTGTATTTTCTCTCAAGTGGGGGATGGTCGCGTTCTCAGTGGCTGCGTGTGTACACTTGAACCCTGGCTCACTGACTGACTTTATAGACAATTGCGCAACTATTTGTGTTCTGTTTTTTAACAGGAAGCCCTGTGTATTTTTTGCACAGTGAAATTCAGTGCATTTTAATGCATAAACTTGCGAGCATCTTTAGCAGGCAGTGAACGTACACTCGATATTTCAATGCTTAAAATCAGAAAGTTTCAAACACTAACTGTTGCTCGAGTTTTGAACTTAGAGAGGAGAGACTTATATTGCTGGAAAGATCTTGCTGCAATGAGTTCGGGGATATAAGTTTTTTGCTTTAAATATGAAAATTAAATTCACAGCATTCAAGAAAAGATTTTCATACTTTTAGCTTTCTGCAAAGATTGTGCTCATTTTGGAGTTCAATGGGGGTTCGACCGACCCCCAATAGTTGGTGGGGGGAGTTCAATTTCTAGCTGCACTGCGTATTGGAAGGGGGGTCGGTTGCTGTGTATTTGAGGGTTGATTTAGATTGCGCAATCTTTTTGTTAACTTTAACTGAGGCTGATACTGACTGCCTGAGAAATAAGTTGCGCAATTTAATTGGTTCAATGTTTTTACGGCGCCTTTCAACACGCAGCTGTCAACCCTAACCCTAACCCTAACCAATGAATTCTGAGAGCTGGGCTATTTGACGTAGAAATTTCGATTTAGTCCAGTTTCACGGAGAGGATTTCTATTTCGCGGAGAATATTTCGATGGTGTTCAGTTTCACGGAGAGGATTTCGATAGTGTTCAGTTTCACGGAGACGATTTCTGTTGCGCGGAGAGGTGTTGGAAAATGGGATTCCGCTGATGGAGTTCAGGGAATGGAATTCCGCTGATTGGAGTTCTTCCCCTTTCTTCTCCGAAGGAGGAGTTGGCCTCGTATATACTAAAGTTGACGTGTTGTTTGTCTGTCTGTCTGTGTGTCTGTCATTTCGACAACTCCTCCTTGAATAGTGGCAACTCAGCGTTGAAACTTATATGGGAAGATTGGAAATTATCCGAGGTCGGCTATAGGCTATTTTAATTCTGAAATTTTAATTTCTAAGATCCTCAAAAAAGCAGAAAACGGCGGTCTTGACCTTTGATAATCTTAATTGTCCCCTCTTTCTGCTTGGAGCTGAAAATTTGCATGAATTTCAAGTGATTGCGCCACAACTTTTCCCTATCTCTGCAGTGTATTTTCTCTCCAGTGGGGGGATGGGCGTTCTAAATGGCTGCCTGTGTACAATCGGACCCTGGCTCACTGGCTGACTGTATAGACAATTGCGCAAAGATTTGTGTTCTAATTTTCAATAGGCAGCCCTGTGATTTTGTTGAACCTTGAAATTCAATGCATAAACTTGCGGGCCTCTTTAGCAGGCAGTGAACGTACAATCGATATTTCAATGCTTTAAATCAGAAAGTTTCAAACGCAAACTGTTGCTCGAGTTTTTAACTTTGAGAGAAAAAATTTATATTGCTGGAAAGAACTTGCAAAGCTGATTTCAGGGATATAAATTGTTTGCTTCAAATATGAAAACTAAAAGCTCTGCATTGCAAAAACTATTTCCATACTTTAAACTTTCTGCAAAGATTGTACTCATTTTGGCGAGAGGTGAGAGATAAAGTTGGGGGTTTCGACTTCTAACTGGCGCTGTGTATAGGAAGGGGGTCAGTTGCTTTGTATTGGAGGGTTGATTAGATTGCGCAAACTTTGTGTTAACTTTAACTGAGACTTATACTGACTAACACAGAAATATATTGCGCAATCAATTGATTCAATTGGTTAGCTTTTTTATTATCGGCCCTGTGTATTAGCTTGGCAGTGAAATTCAATGTACAAAATTGCGAGCCTCTCAGGCAAGCAGTCAGGAAATCGGTAAATTTCAAACGCTAACTGCTCCTTGAGTTTTAAACTTTGAGAGGAGAGACTTATATTGCTGGAAAGATCTTGCAACGCTGAGTTTAGGGATATAAGTTGTTTGCTTTAAATATGAAAAGAAAAAGCACCGCATTTAAAAAACTATTTCCATACTTTTAACTTTCTGCAAAAATTGTACTCAGTTTTGCGAGACGTAATAGATAAAGTTGGGGGAGGGTTCAACTTCTCACTGCTGCTGTGTATTGGAGGGTTGATTTAGATTGCGCAATGTTTTTGTTAACTTTAACTGAGACTGATACTGACTGACTGTGAAATCGGTTGCGCAATGATTTGATTCAATTAATTCAATATTTTTATCAGTGCCTTTTAACACGAAGCTGTGCGTAGTTCTAACCCTAACCCTAACCCTAACCCTAACCCTAATGAATCTGGCGAGTTGAGTTGTTTGACGAAAAAAATTCGATTAAGTCAAGTTTAGCGGAGACGATTTCAATGTTTAAATTCTGACGGAGAAGATTTCTGTTTCGTGGAGAGGATTTCGATGATGTTCAGTTTCACGAAAGGATTTCCATGGTGTTCAGTTTCACGGAGAGGATTTCAATGGTTTTTAGTTGCACAGACAGGATTTTTGCTTCGCGGAGAGGATCTTGATGGATTTGGCATCTTCAATCAGTCAGAGAAGAGAGTAAAGAGAAGACTGAAAAGAGAAGAGAGAAGAGATGATAGAAAACAGAGTATAATTGAGTGGAGAGATTAGACATGACAGATTGGAGATGATAGGAGAGAGAATAGATGAGGGATAAGAGCGTACAGAGGCAATAGAAGAGAGGGGAGAGTAGAGGAGAAAGAAAGAGTGAGATGAGGAGATGAGGGATGAGAGAGCAGGGGAGAGAGGAGACAGGAGAGAGTACAGACGAAAGATATAAATAAGGTAGTAAAGATGAGAGGAGAGAGAGGAGAGAGAAGCGAAAGGAGAAGAGAGTGAGGAGAGAGGAGAGAGATGAAAGGAGCAAGGAAAGGAGAAAAGAGAGAATAGAGAGAATAGAAAAGAGAGAAGAGAAGAGACAGGGGATAGTGAAAAGGAGGAAGAAAGATGGGAGACAAGAAAGTAGTGTCAGAGCGTATATGAAATATGAGAAATGAGAGCAGAGAGAAGAGAAAAGAGAAGAGAGAGAGAGGGTTAAGAGAGACGATAGATAAGTGAGTAGAGATGACATATGAGAGAGGAGAGAAGAGGGAGAGATAAGAGTGAAGAGAGGAGACAGAAGACAGGAGAAGGTACAGACGAAAGACGAGGGAGAAGAGATAAATAAGGGAGCAGGGGTAGAGATGAGATGAGAGAGAGGAGAGAGGAGATATGAGAGACTTGAGAGTCTTTGAGCTATGGTCTTTGAAAGATTTTGTAAAGAATTTGGAGACGATTTGGAAGATAGGGTTAAAGACATGGAATTTCAGTTGATGGATATTTCAGGGAATAGAATTCCGGTGATGGGAGTTCTTCCCCTTTCTCCTTCGGAGGAGGAGTTTCTATCTATATATACTAAAGTTGACGCGTTGTTTGTCTGTCTGTCTGTCTGTCTGTCTGTCATTTCGACAACTCCTCCTTGAATAGTGGCAACTCAGCGTTGAAACTTATATGGGAAGATTGGAAATTATCCGAGGTCGGCTATAGGCTATTTTAATTCTGAAATTTTAATTTCTAAGATCCTCAAAAAAGCAGAAAACGGCGGTCTTGACCTTTGATAATCTTAATTGTCCCCTCTTTCTGCTTGGAGCTGAAAATTTGCATGAATTTCAAGTGATTGCGCCACAACTTTTCCCTATCTCTGCAGTGTATTTTCTCTCCAGTGGGGGGATGGGGCGTTCTAAATGGCTGCCTGTGTACAATCGGACCCTGGCTCACTGGCTGACTGTATAGACAATTGCGCAAAGATTTGTGTTCTAATTTTCAATAGGCAGCCCTGTGATTTTGTTGAACCTTGAAATTCAATGCATAAACTTGCGGGCCTCTGTAGCAGGCAGTGAACGTACAATTGATATTTCAATGCTTTAAATCAGAAAGTTTCAAACGCAAACTGTTGCTCGAGTTTTTAACTTTGAGAGAAAAAATTAATATTGCTGGAAATAACTTGCAAAGCTGATTTCAGGGATATAAATTGTTTGCTTTAAATATGAAAAGAAAAAGCACAGCATTGAAAAAACTATTTCCATACTTTTAACTTTCTGCAAAAATTGTACTCAGTTTTGCGAGACGTAATAGATAAAGTTGGGGGAGAGTTCAACTTCTCACTGCTGCTGTGTATTGGAGGGTTGATTTAGATTGCGCAATGTTTTTGTTAACTTTAACTTAGACTGATACTGACTGACTGTGAAATCGGTTGCGCAATGAATTGATTCAATTAGTTCAATATTTTTATCAGCGCCTTTTAACACGAAGCTGTGCGTAGTTTTAACCCTAACCCTAACCCTAACCAATGAATCTGGAAAGTTAAGTTGTTTGACGGAAAAAAACTGATTGAGTCCAGTTTAGCGGAGACGATTTCAATGTTTTAATTTTGACGGAGAGGATTTCTGTTTCGTGGAGAGGATTTCGATGATGTTCAGTTTCACGAAGAGAGGATTTCGATGATGTTCAGTTTCACGAAGAGAGGATTTCGATGATGTTCAGCTTCACGGAGAGGATTTCTGTTTCGCGGAGATAATTTATAATTGATTTCTGTTTTATGGAGACGATTTTGATGGATTTAAGTTTTAATGAGAGGATTTCGAAGGAGTCCAGTTTTACGGAGAGGATTTCGATGGTTTTCAGTTGCACAGACAAGATTTCTGCTTCGCAGAGAGGATCTTGATGGATTTGGCATCTTCAATCAGTCAGAGAAGAGAGTAAAGAGAAGAATGAAAAGAGAAGAGCGATGACATGATAGAAAACAGAGTAGAAATGAATGGAGAGATTAGACATGACAGATGGGAGAGAAGAGGGGAGTAAGGCGGGAACGAAGAGGGAGAGAGAAGAGAAGAGGAGAGAGGAGATGAGAGGGGAGATATGAGATAGCAAAGGGAGACAAGAGAGATAATAGGAGAGAGAATAGATGAGGGATAAGAGCGTACAGAGGAAATAGAAGAGAGGGGAGAGTAGAGGAGAAAGAAAGAGTGAGATGAGGGATGAGAGATGAGAGAGGAAAGGAGAGAGAAGAGAAGAGAAAAGAGGGGAGAAAGGAGACAGGAGAGAGAGCAGACGAAAGACCAGGGAGAAGATATAAATAAGGTAGTAGAGATGAGAGGAGAGAGAGGAGAGAGAAGCGAAAGGAGAAGAGAGTGAGGAGAGAGGAGAGAGATGAAAGATCAGAGATGAGAGAGTTAAGAGAGGAAAGTAGTGAGGAGAGGAGAGATAAGAGATGCGATGAGAAGAGATGCGTGAGAACATAAGAGAGAAGAGATTAGAGATTAGAGAAGAGAGGGGAGAAGATTAAAGGAGCAAGGAGAGGAGAAAAGAGAGAATGGAGAGGATATAAAAGAGAGAAGAGAAGAGACAGGGGATAGTGGAAAGAAGGAAAGAAAGATGGGAGACAAGAAAGTAGAGTGTGAGAGCGTATATGAGATATGATAAATGAGAGCTGAGAGGAGAGAAAAGAGAAGAAAGAGAGGGTTAAGAGAGACGATAGACAAGTGAGTAGAGATGACATGAGAGAGAAGAGAAGAGGAAGAGATAAGAGCGAAGAGAGGATACAGGAGACAGAAGTGAAGAGGAGAGATATGAGAGAAGAGAGGAGACAAGAGACAGGAGAAGGTACAGACGAAAGACAAGGGAGAAGAGATAAATAAGGAGTAGGGGTGGAGATGAGATGAGAGAGAGGAGAGAGAAGAGAGTCACGATAATAGCAAAGAGAGGAGAGAGGAGATATCAGAGACGTGAGAGTCTTTGAGCCATGGTCTTTGAAAGGTTTTGTAAAGAATTTGGAGACGATTGGGAAAATAGGGTTCAAGAAATGCAATTTCAGTTGGTGGATATTTCAGGGAATGGAATTCCGGTGATGGGAGTTCTTCCCCTTTCTCCTCCGAAGGAGGAGTTCCACTCGTCTATATATACTAAAGTTGACGTGTTGTTTGTCTGTCTGTCTGTCTGTCATTTCGACAACTCCTCCTTGAATAGTGCCAACTCAGCGTTGAAACTTATATGGGAAGATTGGAAATTATCCGAGGTCGGCTATAGGCTATTTTAATTCTGAAATTTTAATTTCTAAGATCCTCAAAAAAGCAGAAAACGGCGGTCTTGACCTTTGATAATCTTAATTGTCCCCTCTTTCTGCTTGGAGCTGAAAATTTGCATGAATTTCAAGTGATTGCGCCACAACTTTTCCCTATCTCTGCAGTGTATTTTCTCTCCAGTGGGGGATGGGGCGTTCTAAATGGCTGCATGTGTACAATCGGACCCTGGCTCACCGGCTGACTTTATAGACAATTGCGCAAAGATTTGTGTTCTAATTTTCAATAGGCAGCCCTGTGTTTTGTTGAACCTTGAAATTCAATGCATAAACTTGCGGGCCTCTTTAGCAGGCAGTGAACGTACAATTGATATTTCAATGCTTTAAATCAGAAAGTTTCAAACGCAAACTGTTGCTCGAGTTTTTAACTTTGAGAGAAAAAATTAATATTGCTGGAAAGAACTTGCAAAGCTGATTTCAGGGATATAAATTGTTTGCTTTAAATATGAAAAGAAAAAGCACAGCATTGAAAAAACTATTTCCATACTTTAAACTTTCTGCAAAGATTGTACTCATTTTAGGATTTCAATGGCGTTCGACCGACCCCCCAACAGTTAGGAGGTCGGTCGGTGTGTATTTGAGGGTTGATTTAGATTGCGCAATCTGTTTGTTAACTTTAACTGAGACTGATACTGACTAACACAGAAATATATTGCACAATCAATTGATTCAATTGGTTCATTTTTTATTATCGGCCCTGTGTATTAGTTTGGCAGTGAAATTCAATGAATAAACTTGCGAGCTTCTCTAGCAAGTAGTCGGGAAATTGGTAAATTCAAACGCTAACTGTTCCTCGAGTTTTAAACTTTCAGAGGAGAAACTTATATTGCTGGAAAGATCTTGCAACGCTGAGTTCGGGGATATAAGTTGTTTGCTTTAAATATAAAAAGAAAAAGCACAGCATTGAAAAAACTATTTCCATGCTTTTAACTTTCTGCAAAAATTGTGCTCAGTTTTGCGAGACGTAATAGATAAAGTTGGGGGAGGGTTCAACTTCTCACTGCTGCTGTGTATTGGAGGGTTGATTTAGATTGCGCAATGTTTTTGTTAACTTTAACTGAGACTGATACTGACTGACTGTGAAATCGGTTGCACCATCAATTTGTTTTATTATCTGTGCCTTTCAATACGCTGCCCTGTGTAATAGCCGGCCTGTGTAGTGAATGAATCAACTTGCGAGCCTCTTTGGCAGGCAGTGAACGTACACTCGATATTTTAATGCTTTAAAACGGAAACTTTCAAACGCTAACTGCTCTTCGAGTTCTAAACTTTAAGAGAAGAGACTTATACTGCTGAAAAGATCTTGCAACGCTGAGTTCGAGGATATAAATTGTTAGCTTTCAATATAAAGACTGAAAGAGCAGCATCAAAAAAACTATTTCCATACTTTTAGCTTTCTGCAAAGATTGTACTCATTTTTTGGTTCAATGCCCCCAACAGATGGGGGTTCAATTTCTAACTGCCACAGCGTATTGAAAAGGGGTCGGTCTCTGTGTACTGGAGGGTTGATTTAAATTGCGCAATCTTTTGGTTAAATTTAACTGAGACTGATACTGACTGTGAAATCGGTTGCGCAATGAATTGATTCAATTAGTTCAATATTTTTATCTGTGCCTTTTAACACGAAGCTGTGCGTAGTTCTAACCCTAACCCTAACCCTAACCCTAACCCTAATGAATCTGGCGAGTTAAGTTGTTTGACGGAAAAAATTCGATTAAGTCAAGTTTAACGGAGACGATTTCAATGTTTAAATTCTGACGGAGAAGATTTCTGTTTCGTGGAGAGGATTTCGATGATGTTCAGTTTCACGAAAGGATTTCCATGGTGTTCAGTTTCACGGAGAGGATTTCGATCATGTTCAGCTTCACGGAGAGGCTTTCTGTTTCGCGGAGATAATTTATGATTGATTTCTGTTTTATGGAAACAATTTTGATGGATTTAAGTTTCAAGGAGAGGATTTCGAAGGAGTCCAGTTTCACTGAGAGGATTTCGATGGTTTTTAGTTGCACAGACAGGATTTTTGCTTCGCGGAGAGGATCTTGATGGATTTGGCATCTTCAATCAGTCAGAGAAGAGAGTAAAGAGAAGACTGAAAAGAGAAGAGAGAAGAGATGATAGAAAACAGAGTATAATTGAGTGGAGAGATTAGACATGACAGATTGGAGATGATAGGAGAGAGAATAGATGAGGGATAAGAGCGTACAGAGGCAATATAAGAGAGGGGAGAGTAGAGGAGAAAGAAAGAGTGAGATGAGGAGATGAGGGATGAGAGAGCAGGGGAGAGAGGAGACAGGAGAGAGTACAGACGAAAGACTAAGGAGAAGATATAAATAAGGTAGTAAAGATGAGAGGAGAGAGAGGAGAGAGAAGCGAAAGGAGAAGAGAGTGAGGAGAGAGGAGAGAGATGAAAGGAGCAAGGAAATGAGAAAAGAGAGAATGGAGAGAATAGAAAAGAGAGAAGAGAAGAGACAGGGGATAGTGAAAAGGAGGAAGAAAGATGGGAGACAAGAAAGTAGTGTCAGAGCGTATATGAAATATGAGAAATGAGAGCAGAGAGAAGAGAAAAGAGAAGAGAGAGAGAGGGTTAAGAGAGACGATAGATAAGTGAGTAGAGATGACATATGAGAGAGGAGAGAAGAGGGAGAGATAAGAGTGAAGAGAGGAGACAGAAGACAGGAGAAGGTACAGACGAAAGACGAGGGAGAAGAGATAAATAAGGGAGCAGGGGTAGAGATGAGATGAGAGAGAGGAGAGAGGAGATATGAGAGACTTGAGAGTCTTTGAGCTATGGTCTTTGAAAGATTTTGTAAAGAATTTGGAGACGATTTGGAAGATAGGGTTAAAGACATGGAATTTCAGTTGATGGATATTTCAGGGAATAGAATTCCGGTGATGGGAGTTCTTCCCCTTTCTCCTCCGAAGGAGGAGTTCCACTCGTATATACTAAAGTTGACGTGTTGTTTGTCTGTCTGTGTGTGTGTGTGTCATTTCGACAACTCCTCCTTGAATAGTGGCAACTCAGCGTTGAAACTTATATGGGAAGATTGGAAATTATCCGAGGTCGGCTATAGGCTATTTTAATTCTGAAATTTTAATTTCTAAGATCCTCAAAAAAGCAGAAAACGGCGGTCTTGACCTTTGATAATCTTAATTGTCCCCTCTTTCTGCTTGGAGCTGAAAATTTGCATGAATTTCAAGTGATTGCGCCACAACTTTTCACTATCTCTGCAGTGTAGTTTCTCTCCAGTGGGGGGGATGGGGCGTTCTAAATGGCTGCCTGTGTACAATCGGACCCTGGCTCACTGGCTGACTGTATAGACAATTGCGCAAATATTTGTGTTCTAATTTTCAATAGGCAGCCCTGTGATTTTGTTGAACCTTGAAATTCAATGCATAAACTTGCGGGCCTCTTTAGCAGGCAGTGAACGTACAATCGATACTTCAATGCTATAAATCAGACAGTTTCAAACGCTAACTGTTCCTCGAGTTTTAAACTTTGAAAGAAGAGACTTATATTGCTGGAAAGATCTTGGAACGCTGAGTTCGGGGATATAAATTGTTTGCTTTAAATATGAAAAGAAAAAGCACAGCATTTGAAAAACTATTTCCATACTTTTAACTTTTTGCAAATATTGTACTCAGTTTTGCGAGACGAAATAGATAAAGTTGGGGGGAGGGTTCAACTTCTCACTACTGCTGTGGATTGGAGGGTTGATTTATATTGCGCAATGTTTTTGTTAACTTTAACTGAGACTGATAATGACTGACTGTGAAATCGGTTGCGACATCAATTTGTTTCATTATCTGTGCCTTTTAATAGGCTGCCCCGTGTAATAGCCGGCCTGTGTAATGAATGAATAAACTTGCGAGCCTCTTTGGCAGGCAGTGAACGTACACTCGATATTTCAATGCTTTAAAACGGGAACTTTCAAACGCTAACTGCTCTTCGAGTTCTAAACTTTAAGAGAAGAGACTTATACTGCTGAAAAGATCTTGCAACGCTGAGTTCGAGGATATAAATTGTTTGCTTTAAATATAAAGACTAAAAGCACAGCATACAAAAACTATTTCCATACTTTTAGCTTTCTGCAAAGATTGTACTCATTTTTAGTTCAATGCCCCCAACACCCGGGTTCAATTTCTAACTGCCACTGCGTATTGAAAAGGGGCCGGTCTCTGTGTACTGGAGGGTTGATTTAAATTGCGCAATCTTTTGGTTTACTTTACCTGAGACTGATACTGACTGACTTTGAAATCGGTTGCGCAATCAATTGATTCAATTGGCTCAATTTTTTATTTAAACACGCAGCTGTGTGTACCTCTAACCCTAACCCTAACCCTAACAATAACCCTAACCAATGAATCCTAATATTTTATTCTTTTTGACGGAGAAAATTTCGATTGAGTCCAGTTTTAAAGAGATAATTTCGATGGTTTTCAGTTTCACGGAGAGGATTTCTGTTTCGCGGAGAGGATTTCAATGGTTTTCAGTTTCACGGAGAGGATTTCTGCTTCGCGGAGAGGATCTTGATAGATTTGGCATCTTCAATCAGTCATAAAAGAGAGTAAAGAGAAGATCAAAAAGAGAAGAGACATGAGATGGTATAAAACAGAGTAGAAATGAGTGGATAGATTAGACATGACCGATGGAAGAGAAGAGGGGAGTAAGGCGGAAACGAAGAGGGAGAGAGAAGAGAAGAGGAGAGAGGAGATGAGAGGGGAGATATGAGATAGCAGAGGGAGACAAGAGAGATAATAGGAAAGAGAATAGATGACGGATAAGAGCGTACAGAGGAAATAGAAGAGAGGGGAGAGTAGAGGAGAAAGAAAGAGTGAGATGAGGGAAGAGATATGAGAGAGGAGATATGAGAGACGTGAGAGTCTTTGAGCTATGGTCTTTGAAAGGTTTTGTAAAGAATTTGGAGAGATGATAGGAGAGAGAATAGAGATGAGGGATAAGAGCGTACAGGGGAAATAGAAGAGAGGGGAGAGTAGAGAAGAAAGAAAGAGTGAGATGAAGGATGAGAGATGAGGGAGGAGAGGGGAGAGAGAAGAGAGGAGAAAAGAGGGGAGAAATGAGACAGGAGAGAGTAGAGACGAAAGACCAGGGAGAAGATATAAATAAGGGAGTAGGGGTAGAGATGAGATGAGAGAGAGGAGAGAGAAGAGAGTCACGATAATAGCGAAGAGAGGAGAGAGGAGATATGAGAGACGTAAGAGTCTTTGAGCTATGGTCTTTCAAAGGTTTTGTAAAGAATTTGGAGACGATTTGGAAGATGGGATTCAAGTCATGGAGTTTCAGCTGATGGATTTCAGGGAATGGAATTCCGGTGATGGGAGTTCTTCCCCTTTCTCCTCTGAAGGAGGAGTTCCACTTATATACTAAAGTTGACGTGTTGTTTGTCTGTATGTCTGTCTGTGTGTCTGTCATTTCGACAACTCCTCCTTGAATAGTGGCAACTCAGCGTTGAAACTTATATGGGAAGATTGGAAATTATCCGAGGTCGGCTATAGGCTATTTTAATATTTTATTTTCGATTGTTAAGATCCCTAAAAAAGCAGAAAACTTGAATCTTGACCTTTGATAATCTTAATTGTCCCCTCTTTCTGCTTGGAGCTGAAAAATGCACGAATTTTTAGTGATTGCGCCACAACTTTTCCCTATCTCTGTAGTGTATTTTTTTTCCAGTGGGGGGTGGGAGCGTTCTCAGTGGCTGCGTGTGTACACTTGGACCCTGGCTTACTGGCTGACTGTATAGATAATTGCGCAATGATATGGCTACTGATAAGTTTTCCTGCCTCTCAATGGGCAGCCCTGTGTATTTGTTGGACATTGAAATTCAATGCATCAACTTGCAAGCAGGCAGTGAACGTACACTCGATACTTCAATGCTATAAATCAGACAGTTTCAAACGCTAACTGTTCCTCGAGTTTTAAACTTTGAGAGGAGAAACTTATATTGCTTCAGAATTCCGGTGTTGGGAGTTCTTCCCCTTTCTCCTCCAGAGGAGGAGTTCCACTCGATAGCAAAGGGAGACAAGAGAGATGATAGGAGAGAGAATAGATGAGGGATAAGAGCTTACAGAGGAAATAAAAGAGAGGAAAGAGAGGAGAGAGGTGAGAAGTGAGAGGAGAGAGATGAAAGATCAAAGATCAGAGATTTAAGAGAAGAAAGTAGTGAGGAGAAAGAAGAGAGTAAAGATGTGAGTGCAGAGAGGAGAGAAACGAGAGGAGACAGGTGGTAGAACGGAGTGTAAAAAACAGGAGATAAGAAAGGAGAGGATGGGAGTGAGAGCATATAGGAAAGTGTAAAAGGGGAGCAGAGGAGAGAGAATAGATAAGTGAGTAGAGAAGAGATATCAGAGAGGAGAGATTCGAGATTAGAGAAGAGATGAGGGGAGATGAGAGGAGAGAAGAGAGAATGGAGAGGAGAGAAAAGAGAGGAGAGGAGACAAGAGAGAAGAGAAAAAAGGGAAGAGAGAAAGTAGAGCGGATACAATAGATAAGTGAGTAGAGATGAGATATGAGAGAGGAGAGAAAAGTGGAGAGATAAGAGAGAAGATAGGAGAGTAGACAGGAGAGGGTACAGACGAAAGACGAGGGAGAAGAGAAAAATAAGGGAGTAGAGATGAGAAATGAGAGAGAAGAGATAAGCGAGAAGATCAGGAATAGAGGAGAGAGAGAAGCGAGAGAAGGGAGAGAGGAGGGAGAAGAGAGATGAAAGATCAGAGATGAGAGAGATGAAAGTGTAGAGAGGAGTAATTAGTGAGGAGAAAGAATAGAGTAAAAATAAAAATCAGAGCGCAGGGCGCAAGAGATGAGAGATGGGAGTTGATAGATTGTAGAGGATTTGGAGATGATTTGGAAGATGGGATTCAATTCATGGAATTTCAGCTGATAGGAGTTCTTCCCCTTCAGAATTCCGGTGTTGGGAGTTCTTCCCCTTTCTCCTCCAGAGGAGGAGTTCCACTCGTATAACACTAATATTGATGGGCTGCAGAGGGCAGAAACGAGCTAACACTCCTCGACGCTACGCTATATATTGGTATATTGCTTGGGGCTTTCTGAGTACTTTAGAGTCACTCACCCTTGTGCGTCACCACCCTTCTGCGTCACCACCCTTCTGCGTCACCACCCTTCTGCGTCACCACCCTTCTGCGTCACCACCCTTCTGCGTCACCACCCTTCTGCGTCACCACCCTTCTGCGTCACCACCCTTCTGCGTCACCACCCTTCTGCGTCACCACCCTTCTGCGTCACCACCCTTCTGCGTCACCACCCTTCTGCGTCACCATCCCTCTGCCATGAGCATCCTCGGGCGCCATGAAGTGCCAGGTTCCTTTTGGCTGGTTGCCTGCGCTCAGACTGCAGGTTTTGACGAGTTCACCATCACCAACTGTCGCCTCATCATTTCTCACCGAGTCTCCTCAGGCAGTCCGACCGGAGTCGGCCCAGGCGGCTGGAGGCTCTGTCGAGCTCGTGGGCGGGGACGCGGAGCTGCAGCGCTGTAGGAAGAGTTTTACGAGTGAGCCCGTTAAACATGTCTGGGTCGCCAAGGCGGCACTTAAACTCTGCTAATGCTTCGTGTATAAAAAGCCTTGCAGATTGAGCTTTGGGTGGCGCTATGTGGACATTGGGGCGCGATCGGGAGATTGCGGCGCCACGAAGAGATTGGAGGCTCTCAAATCATTCAAGTGCCAATATTTTGAACATCACACCAAGTACATTCAGACTAAAATCGGAGAGTTTGAAACTTCGGAGACTTTGATGGCACTTGAACTCGCTGATGCTTTGTGTTAAAAAACTCCTGGAATCGAGCTGTGGGAAGTTTGGGGGCGCTTTGTGGAGATTAGAGGCGCCATGGGGAAGTTGGGGTGGCCTTGGGGAGGTTGGGGGCGCCATGGGGAGATTGGAGGCGCCATGAGGAGCTGCACTGACAGATTCATGACGCCCTCGCTTGACTGCGGCGCTGCTGAGAATTTCAGGGCGCCGATCATCAAAGCGCAATGAATTTTCGCCAAACAATATTTTCAGTATTTTCAGTGTCAGGCAGCAGCTCTCAGTCAGGACTCACCCAGCTGAGGCGGCAGTCGGCGCTGAGCTGCCAGCGGGAGGCCGAGAGGCTTCGAGCCGCCGCTGCGTGGAAGAAATCCAGTCCCGCTTTTCTGACTGGTCTGCGTAGCACCACCGACTCGCAACAACATCAGCCGGTGTTTCGCCCCTGTTGTTCTTCAAGCTGAACATTTCGGCTCCGATTTGGTCAAAAATGAACTGCAGAGAGTCGACTGGCTGATGCCGAGCGGCCAAATGGACGGCCGTGTTACCGTATTCGTCAGGAACTGTGAGACAGTGGCTGCCGAGCTCCTTCACCAGCCACTTCAGATTTGAATTGTCAGACTTCTCAGCAGCAAAGTGAAATGCCGTTTTATCCAACCATCCCTTCAGCCGAAAGCAGTCAGCTCCGATCTGTCTCTTGATCCACTCCAGCGACTCGATGCCCTGATGCTTAGCGGCCAAATGGACGGCCGTGTTACCGTAACTGTCAGGAACTGTGAGACAGTCGTTGCCGAGCTCCTTCACCAGCCACTTCAGATTTGAATTGTCAGACTTTTTAGCAGCAAAGTGAAATGCTGTTCTATCGAGCCTTCCTTTCAGCCGAAAGCAGTCAGTTCCGATCTGTCTCTTGATCCACTCCAGCGACTCGATGCCCTGATGCTGAGCCGCCAAATGGACGGCCGTGTCACCTCTAGAGTCAGGAACTGTGAGACAGTCGCTGCCGAGCTCCTTCACCAGCCACTTCAGATTTGAATTGTCAGACTTCTCAGCAGCAAATTGAAATGCTGTTCTATCCAACAATCCCTTCAGCCGAAAGCAGTCAGCTCCGATCTGTCTCTTGATCCACTCCAGCGACTCGATGCCCTGATGCTGAGCGGCCAAATGGACGGCCGTGTTACCGTATTCGTCAGGAACTGTGAGACAGTCGCTGCCGAGCTCCTTCACCAGCCACTTCAGTTTTGAATTGTCAGACTTCTCAGCAGCAAATTGAAATGCTGTTCTATTACTCTTTGTCTTCAGCCGAAAGCAGTCAGTTCCGATCTGTCTCTTGATCCACTCCAGCGACTCGATGCCCTGATGCCAAGCAGCCAAATGGACGGCCGTGTTACCGTCTTTGTCAGGAACTGTGAGACAGTCGCTGCCGACCTCCTTCACCAGCCACTTCAGATTTGAATTGTCAGACTTCTGAGCAGCAAAGTGAAATGCCGTTCTCTTCCAGAACCCTCCGTTTAGCCGAAAGCAGTCAGTTCCGATCTGTCTCTTGATCCACTCCAGCGACTCGATGCCCTGATGCTCAGCGGACAAATGGACGGCCGTGTTACCGTATTTGTCAGGAACTGTGAGACAGTCGCTGCCGAGCTCCTTCACCAGCCACTTCAGACAAGAGTTGCTTTTTCTGTTCATAGCGGCAAAGTGAGCGACTGTCTTTCCATCTTCATTGGCAATTCTCAAGCAGCCTCTGCCTCCCTTCTCTTTAACCAGCTTCATCCAAGATTCGTCCTGATGCTGGGCAGCCAAGTGCACTGGAGTCTCACGAATAAGCCTACCATTTCCATATGTCAGACAGCCGGTTCCGAATCTGTCAATCAGCAGCTCCAGGCACGACGAGCTCACCGGCTTGCAGGCCACGTGATGGGCCAGCGGCATTCGGCGAACCTCTTCAAAGGGATAGTCTTGCTTGTCGAACCCGCCCACATCCAGCTCGATGTTGCTGCCGACCTCACCGCACAGTCGCTGCAGCTCCTCGCTGTCTCCAGCCTCCAGCGCCGCTCTCAGCTTCCGCTCCATCTGTGTTGCCATGGCTACACTGCTTCTCCTAGCAGCGCTTCTCTGCCGATCTGCTGTCTGCCGCAGCTGTTCCACACGGCTTCAAACTGAGTGCTTTGCTCTTCTTCAAGCGAATTTGCCTGCCAGCTCAGCAGCAGCAGCAAAAGTGCCGCTGTCACGGACTGAAATCTCTGAGCTCTCCCTGTGCAGAGAAATTTGTTTAAATGGACTGAGGCCGATTCTTTTCTTTATCTTCAAGATCAGTATGGGTTAGTTCAACTTTGACGCACTTGTAATATAGAGACGGAGGGCAGCGTTTAATGAAAGGGCAGTGTTAAATGACAGGGCAGTGTCGATGTGGAGCAGCACCGCTGTACGATAAGCGGAGTTCTAAATGAGATAGCGGGAGAGTAGCTTTATTCAAAAATTCCACCCGCCCCCTATATTTGCATGCGACAATCAATAGGTCGTCCATGTTTAGGCGAAAGATGGCCTGCATGGTTTTTTCGTATCGCACTGTTGCATTCTTGTAAATAAATAAGAATAAGATGATTGTCTAAAGGCTCCTAACTGAGCCGCAACAAAGAGAAAAACAAGTATCGCCCTCTGGCGCGCACCAGGTCTATTTATAGACTTATCAAAAATGGGGTGGCACAAAGAAAAGTCCACCGTCACACCCTCCTTTAAAAGATCGAAGCCGGAAAAATCGCAAGCCAAAATCAATCGCAGGGTCACGCAAAGTTCGGATAAGTCTTACAAAAAAAAACAATCCAAACTTGGCCACTAATGACTTGAATAAAAGTTAAATCGCTCAGTCAGTCTCTAAATCACTTGGTCAGTCACTAAATCACTTGGTCGGTCACTAAATCACTTGGTCGGTCACTAGCCCAGATCCTGCTGAGACCATCGGCCACCGTGTTGCTTTCGCCTGGCTGGTACTGGATCTCGTAGTCATAGCCGGACAGATAGAAGGCCCACCGCTGGAGTCGTGGGTTGGCGTGGTCCATCTGCAGGTACTGCAGCGGCTTATGGTCGGACTTGATGACGAACCGGCGGCCTAGCAGGTAGTGCCGCAGCTTCTTGACCGCCCAGCGCACGGCGAGGCACTTCTTCTCGATCGTCGCGTAGCTCCACTCCGCCGAAGTCAACCGCCGAGATACGAAGAGCACGGGATGGATGCCGTCCTCGAGTTCTTGCGTTAGCACCGCGCCGATCCCAGTCTCCGAGCTGTCAGTCTCCAAGATAAACTGCCGACTGTAGTCCGGCGCGCGCAGCATCGGCTCGCTCGCCAGCAGAGATTTCACTGCCTCGAAGGCTCGTGTCTGCTGCTCTCCCCAGGCCGCCGTCAGGTCATCGGGTGCCGACTTCTTCGTGAGGTCCGTCAGGGCCGCCACCTTTTCTGAGTAATCGGGCACGAACCGACGGTAGTGGTTGAGCACTCCGAGCACAGATCGCAGCTGAGCCTTGGTCCGGGGCTGAGCCAGCGCCGTGATTGTCGGCACTCGGTCCTCGCTTGTACCGATCTCGCCTCCGCCGAGCTTGAAACCCAGGTAGTCAGCAGAGTTGCCGCCCAGGTAGCACTTTCGGGGCTGCACCGTTAGACCGGCAGCCTTAAGGCGACCGAACACTTCTCTCAGGTCCTCGACGTGCTGCTCGAAAGTCGCGCTAAACACGGCGATGTCATCGATGTAGGAGTCCGCGTTGTCCAGCCCTTGGAACAGCTTGTCCATGAGCCTTTGGTACGTCGCGCTGCTGCAGTTTAAGCCCATGGGCATCACAGTAAATTGATACAGCTTGCCGCAGGCCGCGAAAGCCGTCAATCGCTTTGAATCCTCGTACAGTGGAATTTGCCAGTAGCCCTTGCAGCAGTCTAGCTTAGATATGAACTTGGCCTTGGCGACCCGCTCCAGTAGGTTCTCGATGTTCTTCATCGGATACGAGTCGAAGGCCACAAGCTCATTCAGCGCCTTGAAGTTGACAGTGAACCGGACTGAGCTGTCTTTCTTGGCCACCAGACAGACCGGGGAGCAGTAGTCACTGTCAGATGGTTCGATCACCCCGAGGTCCAGCATGCGTTGAATCTCCTCTTGGAGCACCTGCTGATGCGCCTGCGGCTCCCGTCGCGGCCGGATGCGCACTACGCGGTCAGATGTCGTCCGGATACGGTGCTCCACTAGGTCAGTCCTGCCCGGGATCTCGCTGAAGACGCCCGCGAAGTCCTGCACCAGCTGCAGGAGACGATCTCTCTCGGCCGGTGTCAGATGTTCGGACAACTCAGGAGCACTCGTAGCTGCCGCTGGAAGCTGCATCAAAACCGTCTCCCGTGAATTGTACTTCTTAAGCAGGTTGACATGAAACGTGTTTGTCGCAGGGCCCATCCGGATCCGGTAGTTCACATTGCTGCACCTCTCCAGTACTTCATAGGGACCGCGCCATTCAGCGTGAAGCTTCTTGGATGACGATGGCAGCAGCAGCAGCACCTGATCTCCGGGCTGCAACTCTCGTTCCCGCGACTGCCGGTCGTACCAGAGTTTCTGACGCTTCCGTGCTAGCTCTTCGCTGTTCCGTGCCGCTTCCTGGCCAGCCCGCAGTCGGTCTCTCTGGGCCAGCACGAACGAGATGATGTCCTTCTTCTCTTCGGAGAGCTGCTCATCCCAGGTCTGCCACAGTAGATCTAGCGGTCCCCGCACAGTGCGTCCGTACAGCAGTTCGAATGGGGAGAAGCCAGTTGTTTCGTTGGGCACCTCCCGAATGGCGAACAGCAGAAACGGTAGGTACTGGTCCCACTTATTTTTCTCGCGAGCTGGTAGTCTCCTCAACATATTCTTGAGAGTGCCGTGGAACCTCTCCACCAACGCCTGGCTTTGCGGATGGTACGGCGTCGACTGGATGCCCTCGACCCCGGTACACCGGTACAGGGCCTGCAGCAGTGCTGATGAAAAGTTAGTACCCTTATCGCTCTGGATCTCCCTCGGGAATCCGGTCCTCACGAAGCAGTCCACCAATGCCTTCGCTACAGACTCAGCGTCGATCTTTCGCAGCGGGACTCCTTCGGGAATCGAGTAGCCGCATCGATAATCGACAGGATGTACTGGTGACCACTCGCAGTCCTCGTATACGGTCCACTGATATCGATGATAACTTTGGTGAAGGCCTCCTCCACTCCAGGCACTTGGACTAGTGGTACCTTGTGATAGCCTGGGACTCGAGCCGTCTTCTGACACTTGTCGCACGTTGCTACGAAGTCCTTCACGTCCTTTGTCATCGTTGGCCACCAGAATCGCTGTTCCAGTCGTTGACAAGTCTTCCTTGTTCCCAAGTGGCCAGCGAATGCACTCTCATGGGCCTGGGACAGCGCCGTAGCACGCAGAGCCTTCGGAAGCACCAGTTGGTCCTCTCCAGCTGCTTGATGCCGAAACAGTCTGCCGCGGCTTTCCTTCACCAAGTCGTTGGTTTGTACCGCTGCTTGCAACTCCTTGTCGTCTTGTAGGGCCGCCTCGTAATCCAATGTTATAGGGCGCATTGCAGTTTCTTGTCTCGTTTTGTTGTACTCTTGCCGTTGTTTACGCGCTTGGGCTCTAGTTATTCTTGATTTTTTTTGCCAGCCGGCTCCGGATCGATCTGGTTAAGGCCGCTAGCCACGATGCCCTCCGCGAAAAGCCTCTCGTCCCCCTCTGACTGGGGCATTGGGCGGTGCGGCGCACCCACCCCTTCTCTCTCATTGGCTGAGAGGGGTTGGCCGTGAACATAGATAAAGTATACATAGATTCCACCCCTGCCCAGAATGTACACACGCTCGTGTCCAAACTTTGACCACCATAAAACTCACCGTGCTCTCATTGGCTGGCGCGAAAGCCTTCCTTTCAACCCCTTCGATTTCATTCCCTCACCCCTTCCACACAAGAAAGCTTTATAACTTTAATGCGCGGAACGAAAGGATGTCTTACCAGTTTCAACAGTTTAGCAAGAATGAAGTCGACACGCAAGTGTTCCGGAGTTGGGGGAATGTACACACGTGGACTCAATGTGCATAGCGTGGCCCAGCCAATAGGAGCGCAGTGAATAAAGTGATGGTCACAATTTAGACACTCCGCGGGGGCAGGGGTGGAATCTATGTATACTTTATCTATGGCCGTGAACCCCCTCGCGCGTCTCTCTTCCAAGCACTGTACTCGGGGCGTCTCCACCCTCCAACTTGAGCTGGCTAATCAAATCCAGTCCAACCAGCGCGCTTACGGGTAGTGAGTCAGCCACACAAACCTCAGTGGTTCTATTGTAGCCCTTTAGGTGCAGCTCCACTTTAGCGATTGGAAGACGGTGTACGTCGCCGCCAAAACAACGCAATAATGCATGATGTCCTGTCCAATTAATGTTTTCAGGCAGACAGCTACGCCGAATCGTAGTTCGATCAGCTCCAGTATCCATCAGGAACCGCAGTTCTTTGCCATCCGCATGTCCGGTAATGAACCTGCCCGAAGCAGCATCCATAGCTCTTTCCTCTGAGGCCAAGTGGACATTGGCGGGCTTGTTGGTACACTGAAACTTCTTGTGGGGGCCTCCGCAGTTGAAGCAGCTAATCTTAGGCTTTAGGCTTTGCGGTCTCTGAATCGTCCTTTGTTTGTCCACAGCATTGGACGCCGTCGCCCCCTCAGCGGTCTCTTGGCTCGGGTGTCCTGGTGTTCCGCCGCCCTTGTCGCTGTTTCTTGCCATTGCGTAGTCATCGGCCAGTTTCGCAGCCTCTTTGATGTCCTTCGGTTTTCTCTCTCGCATCCACACCTGGAGTCCTCTTGTCAGAGAGTCCGTAAACTGCTCCAGAAGCACTTTCTGCCTGACGATGGAGTCGCCACTTATCAGTTCCTCTCTCTGATCCTCGTCCAGCCCAGCTGTCATCCATCGGACAAACAGGTCTTCCAGCTTCGTTGCGAACACCTGGAAGGTCTCTTCAGGCGCCTTCCGCAAAGACCGAAATCGCTGTCGGTAGGTCTCCTCGCCGATGTTGTATCTCGCTAAGATGGTCGCCTTTGCCAAGTCGTAGTACGCGCTCGCCGCTGTCGTCAGACTGTGGAATGCGCTCTGCGCAACGCCCGTCAGTAGCGGTGCCAGCCGAATCGTCCACTCTGACTTTTGCCATCCACACGATGCCGCTGCCCTTTCGAAGGTCATCAGGAATGCCTCGATGTCACCAGAGTCCGTCAGCTTAAACAGCTTGGGCTCCGCTGCTTGTGGTCGTGGCTTAGACTCGGCCAGGAGCTTCGTGAACTCCGCTTGCTGACGAGCCAGTTGCTCCAGGTAGAATGCTGACTGTCTTTCTTGCGCGCGAGTCATTTCTTGTAGCTGCTGACTCTGGTGCGTCAGGAGCATCTTCATTGTCTTCATCAGATTCGCGCCCTCCAGCGTAGCTGAATCTTGGATTCCGCTGGCTTCTTCAGCATTGTCTTCGGAGCCTTCTCCGAGCGCCCCGTCTTGGGAACGCAGGTTGTACGGGTGCTTCGAGCCCGCACCGCTGTCACCAATGTTGCATTCTTGTAAAAAAATAAGAATGAGATGATTGTCCAAAGGCTCCTAACGGAGCCGCAACAAAGAGAAAAACAAGTATCGCCCTCTGGCGCGCACCAGGTCTATTTATAGACTTATCAAAAATGGGGTGGCACAAAGAAAAGTCCACCGTCACACGTACGTTTCTTGAATGTGTACAGATATTATTTATATTTATTTATTTGTTATACGTATGTTTCAGCACCAGCCCCCATGCCGATATTTTTTCAGCATCGACTCTATTTATTTAAAAAGGTTACTTTTTTGCAAAATAAGTATAAAGTTATCAACAGTCTCTCTCCAGGGAGAGTGTGCTTGGTTTTTTAATTCGTTCTGGCTCGTAGTCTAAAAGAAAGTCTCTTATTGCGCAGAGTCAGTTTATTGCATAAATCTTCGAAACAGTCCACGGCGCCTTCCAAAGACCGAAACCGCGTCTATCTCGCGTCCCTGATAAGATGTAAAATCTACCCTGTCTTCTATATATTCTGGGTGCCTGTCTGTCTGTCTTTGATGTCACCAGCCTTCTGCGTCACCACCCTTCTGCGTCACCACCCTTCTGCGTCACCACCCTTCTGCGTCACCACCCTTCTGCGTCACCACCCTTCTGCGTCACCACCCTTCTGCGTCACCACCTTCTGCGTCACCACCCTTCTGCGTCACCACCCTTCTGCGTCACCACCCTTCTGCGTCACCACCCTTCTGCGTCACCACCCTTCTGCGTCACCATCCCTCTGCCATGAGCATCCTCGGGCGCCATGAAGTTCCAGGTGCCTTTTGGCTGGTTGCCTGCGCTCAGACTGCAGGTTTTGACTAGTTCACCAACTGTCGCCTCATCATTTCTCACCGAGTCTCCTCAGGCAGTCCGACCGGAGTCGGCCCAGGCGGCTGGACGCTCTGTCGAGCTCGTGGGCGGGGACGCGGAGCTGCAGCGCTGTAGGAAGAGTTTTACGAGTGAGCCGTTAAAAATGTCTGGGTCGCCAAGACGGCACTTAAACTCTGCTAATGCTTCGTGAATAAGAAGCCCAACCAGATCCCACCTAAGCACACCCAGATCCCACTTGAGCACACCCAGATCCCACTTGAGCACACTCAGATGCCACCCAGATCCCACTTGAGCACACCCAGATCCCACCTGAGCACACCCAGATCACACCTGAGCACACCCAGATCTCAGCAGACCCCAGCCCCAATGCCCTCAGGACCAGCACGAAGAGCACCTCACTGAGTACCTGAGCACAGCCGACAAGCTCGCCAGTCGCCAGCTCGAGCTGTGCCAACGCCGCGGCGAGGCGAGAGTCGCCCGCCTGAACGAGAGGCTGGGCGAGGCGACGGCGAGGCTGGACCAGCAGGACGCCGTCATCGCCGCCCTGACAGCCGAGCGGGATGAAGCCCGGCTGCAGCTGGCGGCTCTGGAGGCCAGACCGGCCGATGCTCAGCTTGCTGATGACGCTTTGAGAGCCGAGCAGCTGCTGAGGCTGAGGCGCGTCGGCGACTTCCGGCAGGGACTTCGGGCGGCTCGGGAGGGCGGCGACGTGGCGGCCTGCGGCGGCGGCGAAGTCGAAGCGCCTGCGGAGGCGGCGCCGAGCGGGTGAGGGCGGGGGCCGACGGGGTCATTTGAGGTCACGGTTAAAGAGCGGGTGAGGGAGCCGGGTCAATTAGGGTCACGTTATAATTATTGGTTCGTTTTAGGCATATTTTCAAAATCTCTAGAGCCTTTTCTGTTTTATTGCTGTGGGGTCATATAAGGTTATAAGGTTAGGCTGTAGCTTACATCTGTGGTGTCATCTAGCTTCATGATTAGGTCTATGAGGTCATCTAAGGTCATGCTTACATCTGTGGTGTCATCTAGCTTTATGATTAGGTCTATGAGGTCATCTAAAGTCATGCTTACATCTGTGGTGTCATCTAGCTTCATGATTAGGTCTATGAGGTCATCTAAGGTCATGCTTACATCTGTGGTGTCATCTAGCTTCATGATTAGGTCTATGAGGTCATCTAAAGTCATGCTTACATTTGTGGTGTCATCTAGCTTCATGATTAGGTCTATGAGGTCATCTAAGGTCATGCTTACATCTGTGGTGTCATCTAGCTTCATGATAAGGTCTATGAGGTCATATAAGGTCATGATTAAGTTGGTGGGGTCGTCTAAGGTCAGGTCTGTTGGGTCATCTAAGGTAATGCTTAGGTCTGTGGGGTCATGCAAGGTCATGGTTAGATCTGTGGGTTCATCTAAGGTCATTTGTAGTTCAGGTCAATTCAGAGGCTCCAATGAGGCAGTCCATTCTTTGCAGACATTCATTTGACACCCCTGAGCTGATTAAACAACATTTTTAATCCCGCAGCTGTCAGGGATTTTCCGAATGAGCCGCTGAGGTCACCGCCTGAGCATCCCGCATTTCACTGACCAAGTCTGCATCCGGTGCAGCCAGCTGTGCCACTGCAAGTACTGAATATGGCTCGCTTGACTGCAATCTGCATGAATTTGTGTCTGACTTTGCTGCCTTCACTTCACCCAGCTGTGCTACTGCAAGTACTGAATATGGCTCGCTTGACTGCAGTCTGCATGAATTTGTGTCTGACTTTGCTGCCTTCAATTCACCCTGCTGTGGCACCTCATCAATGGCACTTTGTGCTCAAATGCAGTTTAGTTATAAATTTATTAATAATTTTGCATTTGTACTCACGGCTTATTTTGCTAATCTTTATCCACAGTTCAGGTGTGCATTTTGTAATCCACCTTTGATAATCTTAGGAATTATTTATCTGGTGCAACAGACTGACACAGCAGTTCTGCATTAATCATTTTTATTCACCTGCATTGCTCAGATAAAATCATTGCTGTTTCAATTTCTCTGCCATCAATATTGGATGGCACTGCAGTGCAGCAATGTAAAGTATGTGCACGCAGCCATTGCTCATGTGCCATGACCCATATCTCATGCACGCAGCCATTGCTCATGTGCCATGACCCATATCTCATGCACACAGCCATTGCCCATGTGCCATGACCCATATCTCATGCACACAGCCATTGCCCATGTGCCATGACCCACATCTCATGCACACAGCCATTGCTCATGTGCCATGACCCACATCTCATGCACACAGCCATTGCTCATGTGCCATGACCCATATCTCATGCACACAGCCATTGCTCATGTGCTATGACCCATATCTCATGCACACAGCCATTGCCCATGTGCCATGACCCACATCTCATGCACACAGCCATTGCTCATCCATGTCATGAAAGGCTTTGATGTAGGGTGAGGGGCAGGGAGAGAGACAGGCTGGGATGTAGGGTGAGGGGCAGGGAGAGAGACAGGCTGGGATGTAGGATGGGGGGCAGGGAGAGAGACAGGCTGGGATGTAGGGTGAGGGGCAGGGAGAGAGACAGGCTGGGATGTAGGGTGAGGGGCAGGGAGAGAGACAGGCTGGGATGCAGGGTGAGGGCAGGGAGAGAGACAGGCTGGGATGCAGGGTGAGGGGCAGGGAGAGAGACAGGCTGAGATGTAGGATGGGGGGCAGGGAGAGAGACAGGCTGGGATGTAGGGTGAGGGGCAGGGAGAGAGACAGGCTGGGATGTAGGGTGAGGGGCAGGGAGAGGCAGGCTGGGATGCAGGGTGAGGGCAGGGAGAGAGACAGGCTGGGATGTAGGGTGAGGGGCAGGGAGAGAGACAGGCTGGGATGCAGGGTGAGGGGCAGGGAGAGAGACAGGCTGGGATGTAGGATGGGGGGCAGGGAGCGAGACAGGCTGGGATGTAGGATGGGGGCAGGGAGAGAGACAGGCTGGGATTTAGGATGGGGGGCAGGGAGAGAGACAGGCTGGGATGTAGGATGGGGGGCAGGGAGAGAGACAGGCTGGGATGTAGGGTGAGGGGCAGGGAGAGAGACAGGCTGGGATGTAGGGTGAGGGGCAGGGAGAGAGACAGGCTGGGATGCAGGGTGAGGGCAGGGAGAGAGACAGGCTGGGATGTAGGGTGAGGGGCAGGGAGAGAGACAGGCTGGGATGCAGGGTGAGGGCAGGGAGAGAGACAGGCTGGGATGTAGGGTGAGGGGCAGGGAGAGAGACAGGCTGGGATGTAGGGTGAGGGGCAGGGAGAGAGACAGGCTGGGATGTAGGGTGGGGGGCAGGGAGAGAGACAGGCTGGGATGCAGGGTGAGGGCAGGGAGAGAGACAGGCTGGGATGCAGGGTGAGGGCAGGGAGAGAGACAGGCTGGGATGTAGGGTGAGGGGCAGGGAGAGAGACAGGCTGGGATGCAGGGTGAGGGCAGGGAGAGAGACAGGCTGGGGGGCAGGGAGAGAGACAGGCTGGGATGCAGGGTGAGGGGCAGGGCGAGAGACAGGCTGGGATGTAGGATGGGGGGCAGGGAGAGAGACAGGCTGGGATGTAGGATGGGGGGCAGGGCTGGCCAATGGGAGGGGCCAAATACCCAAATACCCCCAAAATCGCGAATAAAACAGCTGTCATCAATCCAATCACTTCATCAGTTCATAACTTTCATCACTTCTTGGCCCTCTTGGGTATATAGTCGTCCAGGTCAAAAATACTTTTAAATCTCCGCAAACAATATCGCTTACAATACGCTACTCATAGTACTCAAAAGAATATCATTTTCCATTAAAGAGAAGAGCTGCATTGTATTCTCCAGAAATTCGTTTGCACCTGAAGATTCGCTATGCGCCTTGCGCTCTTGGGGGTGGGCGCTCAGTTTTGGAATTTTCCAGTGTCTCTTCGGTGCACTTCACTCTGCAACACTCATTCCCTCTCTCTCCCTCTCTCTCTCTCCCTCTCTCTCTCTCTCTGCCCAGCTTTTGTTGTTTTGTTGCGCATCTGTAAAAATTCAATTCTATTGCACATTCGAGTCAGCCTCACCATCACTTTCACTGTCCTGCCTTTGGCTTATAAAAAACTGGCTTCTCAAGCATTCTGTTGCATTGAGTAGCAACTGCTCGCTCAGCTCGGGTTTCGTTTAGCTGCGAGATTGAGCAGTCCTGCTCACTGGCCTCTCTTAGCCAGCTGCGCGCATGTCAACTGACAGAATTCAGCAATTCACCCTCGATTTGACCCACTGACCAGATGCTCCACCTTTCTTTTTGTATTTTTGTCTTCAAGAAGTCCAGAAGCAACAGCCAATCAGATTTTGCTTTCGATGCATAGCTTTTTAGCGGCGATGAAAGTGAAAATTGAATACCGATTTGTTATTTCGAATACGTTGGACTAACCTTAGAAAATGAGAAACAGTCCATCACAGGCGCGTGAGGTTGGTGCTGACTCACACAGCCTTTCTTCAGGTAGCTGACTGCTCACACAGCCTTTCTTCAGGTAGCTGACTGCTCACACAGCCTTTCTTCAGGTAGCTGACTGCTCACACAGCCTTTCTTCAGGTAGCTGACTGCTCACACAGCCTTTCTTCAGGTAGCTGACTGCTCACACAGCCTTTCTTCAGGTAGCTGACTGCTCACACAGCCTTTCTTCAGGTAGCTGACTGCTCACACAGCCTTTCTTCAGGTAGCTGACTGCTTACACAGCCTTTCTTCAGGTAGCTGACTGCTTACACAGCCTTTCTTCAGGTAGCTGACTGCTCACACAGCCTTTCTTCAGGTAGCTGACTGCTTACACAGCCTTTCTTCAGGTAGCTGACTGCTCACACAGCCTTTCTTCAGGTAGCTGACTGCTTACACAGCCTTTCTTCAGGTAGCTGACTGCTTACACAGCCTTTCTTCAGGTAGCTGACTGCTCACACAGCCTTTCTTCAGGTAGCTGACTGCTCACACAGCCTTTCTTCAGGTAGCTGACTGCTCACACAGCTTTTCTTCAGGTAGCTGACTGCTTACACAGCCTTTCTTCAGGTAGCTGACTGCTTACACAGCCTTTCTTCAGGTAGCTGACTGCTTACACAGCCTTTCTTCAGGTAGCTGACTGCTTACACAGCCTTTCTTCAGGTAGCTGACTGCTTACACAGCCTTTCTTCAGGTAGCTGACTGCTTACACAGCCTTTCTTCAGGTAGCTGACTGCTTACACAGCCTTTCTTCAGGTAGCTGACTGCTTACACAGCCTTTCTTCAGGTAGCTGACTGCTTACACAGCCTTTCTTCAGGTAGCTGACTGCTCACACAGCCTTTCTTCAGGTAGCTGACTGCTCACACAGCCTTTCTTCAGGTAGCTGACTGCTTACACAGCCTTTCTTCAGGTAGCTGACTGCTCACACAGCCTTTCTTCAAGTAGCTGACTGCTTACACAGCCTTTCTTCAGGTAGCTGACTGCTCACACAGCCTTTCTTCAGGTAGCTGACTGCTCACACAGCCTTTCTTCAAGTAGCTGACTGCTTACACAGCCTTTCTTCAAGTAGCTGACTGCTTACACAGCCTTTCTTCAGGTAGCTGACTGCTCACACAACCTTTCTTCAGGTAGCTGACTGCTCACACAGCCTTTCTTCAGGTAGCTGACTGCTCACACAGCCTTTCTTCAGGTAGCTGACTGCTTACACAGCCTTTCTTCAAGTAGCTGACTGCTTACACAGCCTTTCTTCAGGTAGCTGACTGCTCACACAGCCTTTCTTCAGGTAGCTGACTGCTTACACAGCCTTTCTTCAGGTAGCTGACTGCTTACACAGCCTTTCTTCAGGTAGCTGACTGCTTACACAGCCTTTCTTCAGGTAGCTGACTGCTCACACAGCCAGTGCAGTTACATGTACATTATTTATCCGGTGCAACAGACTGACTCAGCCGTTCTGCATTAATAATCTAGTTTTTCATCTGCATTGCTCAAATGAAAGTATTGCTGTTTCAATGTTTCTGTCAGATCACTAATGGATGACAATGCAGAGTCGCAATGTAAATCATGAACATGTGTTATGATCATATTTAAATCATGTGTCAATCTATGAAATTTGGTAGATAATATTGAAGTGGTAGATGAAACATAAGTAATAGCAGCATGTGTATAGATAATATATTGTCCCTTAAAAGACTCACATTTTACAATATTTCTACATTTTCTGTATAATATGCAGTTTAATGTAGTTTATCAGAGCCTAGTCTAGTTTAGTAGGTCCGTTTTGTTAAACCTCTTTCCTGGGTTAAGATTTGATAATTTAATATCGACTGTTTTTGTTCGTCCTGCTGTAGATGTCAGATACAATTTGTAATGCGTGCACCTGCAACCTCTGCTCCGCTCCAGACTGTCGCACAGCTGGTCATTCAAGGTGACTTTGACCAGGTGCAGCGGCTGGCAACCAGTCAGCTCGTGACGGCAACCGACCAAGCCAACCGGACCGTTCTCATGCTAGCAGCCGACTCGCCAAGAATTCCAGATCAGGCTGAAAAGTGCATTTTGTACTTAATTAAACTTGGCGCCGATACCAAAGCGATTGACGAGTCGGGCAACACGGCTGCGCATTTGGCAGCCCGACAGGACAACGTGCGGCTTCTGGCGCTGATGCCCTTCAATGCTAAGTGGCTGCAGAACTCGCCTAAGCAGAACGGCGGCGGCAAAGGACCCGAGAAGCCGAAGAACGAACGGAAACGCCTGCTTGGCCTGAAGGACCTCAACGGTCTGACAGCTGTAGACATTGCGACGCGCAATGGGCATGAAGAGCTGGCTGGGTACATTGAGAGGTGAGTAGCTTGAGTAGCTGGCTCTTGAAACTGTACTATTAATGGTATATAGTTCTGTTGACTTAAATCGAGCTGCATAATGCATGGCAGCCAATAAAAACGTTTTCATCCTACGGATCCTGCAGAATCATGCAGAAAAGTAGAAGTTTACATTAAAATTGTCTTAAATTGTAGGGAGATGCGCTTGGTGGTGACTATCGGTGGTCTAATCTTGGGCCTGACATCTAAGGTAAGCCGAAAAATTATTGAAAAAACGATAAATTTTTTTAAATAAACAACGTGCCACTATTTAACTCGGAAACTTTCGAACTAGATTAAGAATCCAGCCTTGCAGGCGCGCTTACCAGGAGAACTTGTAGCGATCGTAATGCTTTCGTTAAATCAACTATATTGCTACTTGTTGAATAGCGGGCACTGCTTCTGTAAGATAACGGCATTATTATGATCACGTTTATGATACGCACGTTTATGATCGCAAACATGTTACTTTACAGTCACCCGCAAACGTTCTGCTTTAAATACTCTGACAGTAGTGTGTGATGTTAGTTTCCTACTGATAACGCAGTGGTCTTGACATTTGAGGAGAGTTCAGAAAAGTCAAAGCAACGTCACAAAACAACTGGATATAAATCGTTTATTATTTATTGTAAGTCGACTTTTCAGTACCAATAAGTGCGTGGGATACTTACGGCGACTCTTAGGGCTCTTGGTAAGAGATTAAAAATCTTAATCAAGAAGGTACAAAAAATCTAAAGCTACAAGATTAGGACAAAAGGGAAAATGAAAACAAGAGAACAAGGATCTTCATTGATCGCATTCATTTAAACAGGTTGTATAATATCTAGCTAACTCTTAAGTGCATTAAAACAAATACACAGAGTTTAATAAAATTATAGTTAATAGCTCGTAGAAGTGTGTATACACAATAAGTCTATAAAATAATAAAACATATTTTAACTTCCTAATTTTTTAAGTAGATAAATTAGTAGAGCTCTGTGAATTGTGACGAATTCCGTCAGCGCACTACTTTTGGGTTTCTTTTGTTCACTTTTATTACATCATCTTCGAAATCGTCAACGAAATCTATGATGTCTAAAATGTGGTGGAAAATTGTCGACCTTCTTGATTTACCTACTTGCAGTAGTAGGTTTAGGTTTAATCATCATCATCATAAAACAAGTGATTGTTAGCAGCATTGAAATCTTCTCAAATCAAATGTTGATACCTTGAAAGAATTCTCTGCTCCACTTCATCAGCGTCGTCACGTTGAGAGATTTCCTTGAGCCAGTTGACAGCTTGGTAGTCGCCGGGTGTCAGTTCCAGTCGCAGGCACTGAAGCAGGGCCTCAAAGTTCATATAGTAAAAGTTCTCAAAGTTTTCCATCGGCAACGGGAAGCATTCAGAAATGAAGTCGTAAAAATCACTTTTCACTCGAAACTGAAATTTATGTCGCTGTCCGAATTTGAAGCAAAACTTCCACGCCGAATCCTGGGTTTCTAAATGCCTCCACACGATGCTTTCAGTTGCCTCAGCAGCTGGCCTGTCACTGGGCCATGCAAGACAACGGCAAACCTGGTGAGCTCGGCAGTCCGTCAGAAACTCCACGGCGGTGCTCAGGTCGTCAAACATAAGGCAGCTCAAAGCTTTGAGACTCTGCCGGGCTGATCGAGCGCAATATGGCAACCTGTCTAACTGCTCAAACAGAGTAGTAAGAGCCTCGCCACCTTCATGGTTAACTTCAAAGAGACTAAGTAAAGATTCCCTTACTAAATTATAAACTTTATGATACGCAGGCTCGTTCGACTTTTGATCCGGGTTCCACAAAAAAATAGGTAGTATGAGGAACGGATGAAAGTAAAACATGCCTTCAGCACTGACGGGTTTCAGATATTCATTGAAGCTCATCAGCAGCTGGGGCAAGTGGTCGATCACGTCTCGAAGAACTTGCACGATCTCTTCAAAACTGCTGCGATCGGCGCCCTTCAGATACAAAGCCGCATCGCTCAAGAAGAAATGCTCCATTATTCGGCCATCTGTATTGTCAGCGGAACGACTCGTCTCGACACTGTCCAACAGCATCTGCACCGATCGACGGATGAGTGTCATAAGGTTCTCCGGCTTCCACTGCTCTTCTGGTGTCTCTTCAAGCATTTGGAACGTGACCGTCTTCGCGTGATACGCCTTCAGACCGTGAACTCTGCGACCGATCACCTTCTTGACCAGAAACTTGAGCGTGACGAACAGCTGGCCCTGCAGAGTCGTGAGACTCCGTAGCAGGCGTCTCTCTAAGAAGGTGGTGCTCACTCGGAGCTGCTTGCCGGCTTGTCCAGGAGGTGCCGCGTGAACCACGTGACAGGGCGAGGCTTCGAGCTCGCTTGTGAGAGACTGCAGCACCGTTTGTGGGATGCTGGATTTGGCCAGTCGATGAGGCTGCAGCGGCCCGATTGGAGGATAGCAGCAGAGGCGACAGGCGCTCACGCGGTCCACAGCGGGTCGGAGAGTCGAACCGTTCTCTGGCCGGGCTGGGTTTGACGCTAAAGTTGGGAAGCAGAATTACGAGTATAATATAAAGTCCTTTCTAGATGACCAAAATACTAAATTTAAGCTCATAATCATTGAACCCTCACCAAATCCTTCACATTCTATATGCCCGTTGTAGTAACTTGTTGTTTGTCGACTGTTAGCATTCGGGCATTGGCAGAAGCGTCTCACGTGATACAATCGGCCAGGCATTAGCTGAACTACGTCAATGTCGGATTCAAAATCAGTTCTACCGTCCATACGTGTTAGACTGTTGCCCCAGCCCTCGGAGTAGCTTCCCACTACGAAGACCTCATTGTCATTCAGTCGGTTTCTTAGAATTGTTTCCAGTACGTCGGCCATTGCACTCTGCATTGCGGCTCTGGTTTCGGAAAATCCCGACTTGGTTAGTGCTGCGTGTAGCTGCAGACTGAGTTCTGTGTCTTCGGGTTGTGGTCTGAAGTTTAGTCAAGTTAGACATTTCTCCTTAGTATTCTTCTCGTACATGTGATAAAAATTACAGCTAAAATACCTGTTTCATAAAATGGAACAAAACTTACCCATACTTAGTAAGGTTTTCAAACTGTTCAAAACGTTTACTAGATAAGTTCGCTTCTGGCTGAAGAACAGGTGGAATATCAGTACTGTCTTTTATTACTTCAGAGTCTGCAGCGCAATAATCGAAATTTTCTTGAGCCCTTCTGAGTCGTCTAGCTACAGGCAGATGGTTTTGAGCGAGGGACAACTCCAAAGGCGTATTTCCATCAAGTGCGTGTGGCCTGATCGTGCATCTGGCTTCAAGCAGCAGCTCAACTACTCGATCATGACCTGACTTTGCGGCAATGTGCAGCGGCGACTTGCCACTCTTGGTTCGAATATCCGAATCTGCTTTAGAGCTCAGAAGCAAGTTGGTAATGTCAGTGTGACCCTGTTGGCTAGATATCAAAAGAGGCGAATATCCCTCTCCGACTTCTTGAAGATCTACTTCGGCTTGGCCTGTCAGGAGGGAAGACACAACTCCTACGTGACCCCAGTGCACTGCCAAGTGGAGCGGCGACTCTCCAGTATCCCTCTGGACGTCGACATTGGCCTGGGCTCCGATAAGCAAGTCAACAGTTTCCTGGTGGTTCTCTTGCGCTGCAATGTGCAAAGGTGCTAGAGAAAATTTCCAGAGGACATTCACATCTGCTTGCGACTTTATCAGAGCTTTGACGACTTCGCTATGGCCAAACTGTGCGGCCATGTATAAAGGCGAGAAGCCTCTTTCGTCTTGCAGTTCAACATCGGCTTGTGCCTTCAATAACTCATTGACAACTTTTTCGTGTCCTTTTTGGCAGGCAATGTATAAAGGTGACTGACCGGTAAGCACTCGTGTATTAATGTTTGCTTGTGCTTTTATGAGTGTCTTAACAGATTCTTGGAGACCATCCTGCGAGGCAATGTAGAGTGGTGTTGCCTGCTGTAGTTTGTAGTTTGTGGTCATTTGTAGTTCAGGTCAATTCAGAGGCTCCAATGAGGCAGTCCATTCTTTGCAGACATTCATTTGACACCCTTGAGCTGATTAAACAACATTTTTAATCCCGCAGCTGTCAGGGATTTTCCGAATGAGCCGCTGAGGTCACCGCCTGAGCATCCCGCATTTCACTGACCAAGTCTGCATCCGGTGCAGCCAGCTGTGTCACTGCAAGTACTGAATATGGCTCGCTTGACTGCAATCTGCATGAATTTGTGTCTGACTTTGCTGCCTTCACTTCACCCAGCTGTGCTACTGCAAGTACTGAATATGGCTCGATTGACTGCAATCTGCATGAATTTGTGTCTGACTTTGCTGCCTTCACTTCACCCAGCTGTGCTACTGCAAGTACTGAATATGGCTCGATTGACTGCAATCTGCATGAATTTGTGTCTGACTTTGCTGCCTTCACTTCACCCAGCTGTGCTACTGCAAGTACTGAATATGGCTCGCTTGACTGCATTCTGCATGAATTTGTGTCTGACTTTGCTGCCTTCACTTCACCCAGCTGTGCTACTGCAAGTACTGAATATGGCTCGCTTGACTGCAATCTGCATGAATTTGTGTCTGACTTTGCTGCCTTCAATTCACCCAGCTGTGCTACTGCAAGTACTGAATATGGCTCGCTTGACTGCAATCTGCATGAATTTGTGTCTGACTTTGCTGCCTTCAATTCACCCTGCTGTGGCACCTCATCAATGGCACTTTGTGCTCAAATGCAGTTTAGTTATAAATTTATTAATAATTTTGCATTTGTACTCACGGCTTATTTTGCTAATCTTTATCCACAGTTCAGGTGTGCATTTTGTAATCCACCTTTGATAATCTTTGGAATTATTTATCTGGTGCAACAGACTGACACAGCAGTTCTGCATTAATCGTTTTTATTCACCTGCATTGCTCAGATGAAATCATTGCTGTTTCAATTTCTCTGCCACATCAATATTGGATGGCACTGCAGTGCAGCAATGTAAAGTATGTGCACGCAGCCATTGCTCATGTGCCATGACCCATATCTCATGCACGCAGCCATTGCTCATGTGCCATGACCCATATCTCATGCACACAGCCATTGCCCATGTGCCATGACCCACATCTCATGCACACAGCCATTGCTCATGTGCCATGACCCATATCTCATGCACACAGCCATTGCTCATGTGCCATGACCCACATCTCATGCACACAGCCATTGCCCATGTGCCATGACCCACATCTCATGCACACAGCCATTGCTCATCCATGTCATGAAAGGCTTTGATGTAGGGTGAGGGGCAGGGAGAGAGACAGGCTGGGATGTAGGATGGGGGGCAGGGAGAGAGACAGGCTGGGATGCAGGGTGAGGGGCAGGGAGAGAGACAGGCTGGGATGTAGGATGGGGGGCAGGGAGAGAGACAGGCTGGGATGTAGGATGGGGGGCAGGGAGAGAGACAGGCTGGGATGCAGGGTGAGGGGCAGGGAGAGAGACAGGCTGGGATGTAGGATGGGGGCAGGGAGAGAGACAGGCTGGGATGTAGGGTGAGGGGCAGGGAGAGAGACAGGCTGGGATGTAGGGTGAGGGGCAGGGAGAGAGACAGGCTGGGATGCAGGGTGAAGGGCAGGGAGAGAGACAGGCTGGGATGTAGGATGGGGGGCAGGGAGAGAGACAGGCTGGGATGCAGGGTGAGGGGCAGGGAGAGAGACAGGCTGGGATGTAGGGTGAGGGGCAGGGAGAGAGACAGGCTGGGATGTAGGATGGAGGGCAGGGAGAGAGACAGGCTGGGATGCAGGGTGAGGGGCAGGGAGAGAGACAGGCTGGGATGTAGGGTGAGGGGCAGGGAGAGAGACAGGCTGGGATGTAGGGTGAGGGGCAGGGAGAGAGACAGGCTGGGATGTAGGGTGAGGGGCAGGGAGAGAGACAGGCTGGGATGTAGGGTGAGGGGCAGGGAGAGAGACAGGCTGGGATGCAGGGTGAGGGGCAGGGAGAGAGACAGGCTGGGATGTAGGATGGGGGGCAGGGAGAGAGACAGGCTGGGATGTAGGATGGGGGGCAGGGAGAGAGACAGGCTGGGATGCAGGGTGAGGGGCAGGGAGAGAGACAGGCTGGGATGTAGGGTGAGGGGCAGGGAGAGAGACAGGCTGGGATGTAGGATGGGGGGCAGGGAGAGAGACAGGCTGGGATGTAGGGTGAGGGGCAGGGAGAGAGACAGGCTGGGATGTAGGGTGAGGGGCAGGGAGAGAGACAGGCTGGGATGTAGGGTGAGGGGCAGGGAGAGAGACAGGCTTGGGGGCAGGGAGAGGGGCAGGGAGAGAGACAGGCTGGGATTTAGGATGGGGGGCAGGGAGAGAGACAGGCTGGGATGCAGGGTGAAGGGCAGGGAGAGAGACAGGCTGGGATGTAGGATGGGGGGCAGGGAGAGAGACAGGCTGGGATGCAGGATGGGGGGCAGGGCTGGCGAATGGGAGGGGCCAAATATCTATACTGATTGGACACCCAAATACCCCCAAAATCGCGAATAAAACAGCTGTCATCAATCCAATCACTTCATCAGTTCATAACTTTCATCACTTCTTGGCCCTATTGGGTATATAGTCGTCCAGGTCAAAAATACTTTTAAATCTCCGAAAACAATATCGCTTACAATTCGCTACTCATAGTACTCAAAAGAATATCATTTTCCATTAAAGAGAAGAGCTGCATTGTATTTTCCAGAAATTCGTTTGCACCTGAAGATTCGCTATGCGCCTTGCGCTCTTGGGGGTGGGCGCTCAGTTTTGGAATTTTCCAGTGTCTCTTCGGTGCACTTCACTTTGCAACACTCATTCCCTCTCTCTCCCTCTCTCTCTCTCCCTCTCTCTCTCTCTCTGCCCAGCTTTTGTTGTTTTGTTGCGCATCTGTAAAAATTCAATTCTATTGCACATTCGAGTCAGCCTCTCCATCACTTTCACTGTCCTGCCTTTGGCTTATAAAAAACTGGCTTCTCAAGCATTCTGTTGCATTGAGTAGCAACTGCTCGCTCAGCTCGGGTTCCGTTTAGTCCTGCTCACTGGCCTCTCTTAGCCAGCTGCATGTGCGCGCATGTCAACTGACAGAATTCAGAAATTCACCCTCGCTTTGACCCACTGACCAGATGCTCCACCTTTCTTTTTGTATTTTTGTCTTCAAGAAGTCTAGAAGCAACAGGCAATCAGATTTTGTTTGCGATGCATAGCTTTTTAGCGGCGATGAAAGTGAAAATTGAATACTGATTTGTTATTTCGAATACGTTGGACTACCCTTAGAAAATTAGAAACAGTCCATCACAGGCGCGTGAGGTTGGTGCTGACTCACACAGCCTTTCTTCAGGTAGCTGACTGCTCACACAGCCAGTGCAGTTACATGTACATTATTTATCCGGTGCAACAGACTGACTCAGCCGTTCTGCATTAATAATCTAGTTTTTCATCTGCATTGCTCAAATAAAAGTATTGCTGTTTCAATGTTTCTGTCAGATCACTAATGGATGACAATGCAGAGTCGCAATGTAAATCATGAACATGTGTTATGATCATATTTAAATCATGTGTCAATCTATGAAATTTGGTAGATAATATTGAAGTGGTAGATGAAACATAAGTAATAGCAGCATGTGTATAGATAATATATTGTCCCTTAAAAGACTCACATTTTAAAATATTTCTACATTTTCTGTATAATATGCAGTTTAATGTAGTTTATCAGAGCCTAGTCTAGTTTAGTAGGTCCGTTTTGTTAAACCTCTTTCCTGGGTTAAGATTTGATAATTTAATATCGACTGTTTTTGTTCGTCCTGCTGTAGATGTCAGATACAATTGGTAATGCATGCACCTGCAACCACTGCTCGGCTCCAGACTGTCGCACAGCTGGTCATTCAAGGTGACTTTGACCAGGTGCAGCGGCTGGCAACCAGTCAGCTCGTGACGACAACCGATCAGGCCAACCGTACCGTTCTCATGCTAGCAGCCGACTCGCCAAGAATTCCAGCTCAGGCTGAAAAGTGCATTTTGTACTTAATTAAACTTGGCGCCGATACCAAAGCGATTGACGAGTCGGGCAACACGGCTGCGCATTTGGCAGCCCGACAGGACAACGTGCGGCTTCTGGCGCTGATGCCTTTCAATGCTAAGTGGCTGCAGAACAGCCAAGGCCTGACCCCGCTGATGAAGGCGGCTCAAACCGGAAGCTGGAGCTGCGCCAAGCACCTGCTGCATCTGCTGCGGCAGTGGAGTCACATTGAGTGGACAGAGACCGACAAGAAGGAAGCTGAGAGTTCGGACTCGCCTAAGCAGAATGGCGGCAAAGGACCCGAGAAGCCGAAGAACGAACGAAAACGCCTGCTTGGCCTGAAGGACCTCAACGGTCTGACAGCTGTAGACATTGCGACGCGCAATGGGCATGAAGAGCTGGCTGGGTACATTGAGAGGTGAGTAGCTTGAGTAGCTGGCTCTTGAAACTGTACTATTAATGGTATATAGTTCTGTTGACTTAAATCGAGCTGCATAATGCATGGCAGCCAATAAAAACGTTTTCATCCTACGGATCCTGCCGAATCATGCAGAAAAGTAGAAGTTTACATTAAAATTGTCTTAAATTGTAGGAAGATGCGCTTGGTGGTGACTATCGGTGGTCTAATCTTGGGCCTGACATCTAAGGTAAGCCGAAAATTATTGAAAAAACGATAAAAAATTTTAATTAAACAACGTGCCACTATTTAACTCGGAAACTTTCGAACTAGATTAAGAATCCAGCCTTGCAGGCGCGCTTACCAGGAGAACTTGTAGCGATCGTAATGCTTTCGTTAAGTCAACAATATTGCTACTTGTTGAATAGCGGGCACTGCTTCTGTAAGATAACGGCATTATGCTACACTCGCACGTTTATGATCGCAAACATGTTACTTTACAGTCACCCGAAAACGTTCTGCTTTAAATACTCTGACAGTAGTGTGTGATGTTAGTTTCCTACTGATAACGCAGTGGTCTTGACATTTGAGGAGAGTTCAGAAAAGTCAAAGCAACGTCACAAAACAACTGGATATAAATCGTTTATTATTTATTGTAAGTCGACTTTTCAGTACCAATAAGTGCGTGGGATACTTACGGCGACTCTTAGGGCTCTTGGTAAGAGATTAAAAATCTTAATCAAGAAGGTACAAAAAATCTAAAGCTACAAGATTAGGACAAAAGGGAAAATGAAAACAAGAGAACAAGGATCTTCATTGATCGCATTCATTTAAACAGGTTGTATAATATCTAGCTAACTCTTAAGTGCATTAAAACAAATACACAGAGTTTAATAAAATTATAGTTAATAGCTCGTAGAAGTGTGTATACACAATAAGTCTATAAAATAATAAAACATATTTTAACTTCCTAATTTTTTAAGTAGATAAATTAGTAGAGCTCTGTGAATTGTGACGAATTCCGTCAGCGCACTACTTTTGGGTTTCTTTTGTTCACTTTTATTACATCATCTTCGAAATCGTCAACGAAATCTATGATGTCTAAAATGTGGTGGAAAATTGTCGACCTTCTTGATTTACCTACTTGCAGTAGTAGGTTTAGGTTTAATCATCATCATCATAAAACAAGTGATTGTTAGCAGCATTGAAATCTTCTCAAATCAAATGTTGATACCTTGAAAGAATTCTCTGCTCCACTTCATCAGCGTCGTCACGTTGAGAGATTTCCTTGAGCCAGTTGACAGCTTGGTAGTCGCCGGGTGTCAGTTCCAGTCGCAGGCACTGAAGCAGGGCCTCAAAGTTCATATAGTAAAAGTTCTCAAAGTTTTCCATCGGCAACGGGAAGCATTCAGAAATGAAGTCGTAAAAATCACTTTTCACTCGAAACTGAAATTTATGTCGCTGTCCGAATTTGAAGCAAAACTTCCACGCCGAATCCTGGGTTTCTAAATGCCTCCACACGATGCTTTCAGTTGCCTCAGCAGCTGGCCTGTCACTGGGCCATGCAAGACAACGGCAAACCTGGTGAGCTCGGCAGTCCGTCAGAAACTCCACGGCGGTGCTCAGGTCGTCAAACATAAGGCAGCTCAAAGCTTTGAGACTCTGCCGGGCTGATCGAGCGCAATATGGCAACCTGTCTAACTGCTCAAACAGAGTAGTAAGAGCCTCGCCACCTTCATGGTTAACTTCAAAGAGACTAAGTAAAGATTCCCTTACTAAATTATACACTTTATGATACGCAGGCTCGTTCGACTTTTGATCCGGGTTCCACAAAAGAATAGGTAGTATGAAGAACGGATGAAAGTAAAACATGCCTTCAGCACTGACGGGTTTCAGATATTCATTGAAGCTCATCAGCAGCTGGGGCAAGTGGTCGATCACGTCTCGAAGAACTTGCACGATCTCTTCAAAACTGCTGCGATCGGCACCCTTCAGATACAAAGCCGCATCGCTCAAGAAGAAATGCTCCATTATTCGGCCATCTGTATTGTCAGCGGAACGACTCGTCTCGACACTGTCCAACAGCATCTGCACCGATCGACGGATGAGTGTCATAAGGTTCTCCGGCTTCCACTGCTCTTCTGGTGTCTCTTCAAGCATTCGGAACGTGACCGTCTTCGCGTGATACGCCTTCAGACCGTGAACTCTGCGACCGATCACCTTCTTGACCAGAAACTTGAGCGTGACGAACAGCTGGCCCTGCAGAGTCGTGAGACTCCGTAGCAGGCGTCTCTCTAAGAAGGTGGTGCTCACTCGGAGCTGCTTGCCGGCTTGTCCAGGAGGTGCCGCGTGAACCACGTGACAGGGCGAGGCTTCGAGCTCGCTTGTGAGAGACTGCAGCACCGTTTGTGGGATGCTGGATTTGGCCAGTCGATGAGGCTGCAGCGGCCCGATTGGAGGATAGCAGCAGAGGCGACAGGCGCTCACGCGGTCCACGGCGGGTCGGAGAGTCGAACCGTTCTCTGGCCGGGCTGGGTTTGACGCTAAAGTTGGGAAGCAGAATTACGAGTATAATATAAAGTCCTTTCTAGATGACCAAAATACTAAATTTAAGCTCATAATCATTGAACCCTCACCAAATCCTTCACATTCTATATGCCCGTTGTAGTAACTTGTTGTTTGTCGACTGTTAGCATTCGGGCATTGGCAGAAGCGTCTCACGTTATACAATCGGCCAGGCATTAGCTGAACTACGTCAATGTCGGATTCAAAATCAGTTCTACCGTCCATACGTGTTAGACTGTTGCCCCAGCCCTCGGAGTAGCTTCCCACTACGAAGACCTCATTGTCATTCAGTCGGTTTCTTAGAATTGTTTCCAGTACGTCGGCCATTGCACTCTGCATTGCGGCTCTGGTTTCGGAAAATCCCGACTTGGTTAGTGCTGCGTGTAGCTGCAGACTGAGTTCTGTGTCTTCGGGTTGTGGTCTGAAGTTTAGTCAAGTTAGACATTTCTCCTTAGTATTCTTCTCGTACATGTGATAAAAATTACAGCTAAAATACCTGTTTCATAAAATGGAACAAAACTTACCCATACTTAGTAAGGTTTTCAAACCTTACTAAGTAAGGTTTAGTTCTGAAACGTTTTGAATTCTGTTCAAAACGTTTACTAGATAAGTTCGCTTCTGGCTGAAGAACAGGTGGAATATCAGTACTGTCTTTTATTACTTCAGAGTCTGCAGCGCAATAATCGAAATTTTCTTGAGCCCTTCTGAGTCGTCTAGCTACAGGCAGATGGTTTTGAGCGAGGGACAACTCCAAAGGCGTATTTCCATCAAGTGCGTGTGGCCTGATCGTGCATCTGGCTTCAAGCAGCAGCTCAACTACTCGATCATGACCTGACTTTGCGGCAATGTGCAGCGGCGACTTGCCACTCTTGGTTCGAATATCCGAATCTGCTTTAGAGCTCAGAAGCAAGTTGGTAATGTCAGTGTGACCCTGTTGGCTAGATATCAAAAGAGGCGAATATCCCTCTCCGACTTCTTGAAGATCTACTTCGGCTTGGCCCGTCAGGAGGGAAGACACAACTCCTACGTGACCCCAGTGCACTGCCAAGTGGAGCGGCGACTCTCCAGTATCCCTCTGGACGTCGACATTGGCCTGGGCTCGGATAAGCAAGTCAACAGTTTCCTGGTGATTCTCTTGCGCTGCAATGTGCAAAGGTGCTAGAGAAAATTTCCAGAGGACATTCACATCTGCTTGCGACTTTATCAGAGCTTTGACGACTTCGCTATGGCCAAACTGTGCGGCCATGTATAAAGGCGAGAAGCCTCTTTCGTCTTGCAGTTCAACATCGGCTTGTGCCTTCAATAACTCATTGACAACTTTTTCGTGTCCTTTTTGGCAGGCAATGTATAAAGGTGACTGACCGGTAAGCACTCGTGTATTAATGTTTGCTTGTGCTTTTATGAGTGTCTTAACAGATTCTTGGAGACCATCCTGCGAGGCAATGTAGAGTGGTGTTGCCTGCTCCACAGCTCCGAGATTTAGGTCAGATTGAGCCGTAATAAGCAAATTAAGCACGTTGATATGATTTTCTTGCGTTGCCATGTAAGCGGCAGTAGCTCCTGACCGAGATCGAAAATTTACATCGGCGTTAGCTGAAACCAATGCTTGCAATAACTTGCAATCACCATGCTTAGAGACTAAATGGATTGGAGCGAACCCCTGATCGTCCAGAATATCTAGATTTGAGCGTGCTGTAATTAGGAGGCTGCTCAATTCGCAAGAGGCTCTGTTTAGCGCAGCATGAAGAGCAGTTTCTCCTGATAATCCTGGAGTATTCGGATCTGCTTGCGAATTGATAAGAAGCTCAATAATGTGACGGCTTTCAGCTTGAGTGGCAAGAATGAGAGGTGTCATTGACTGTTCAGTCCGACAATCCAAGTTTGCCATTGCCTTAATTAATATCTGTACCACCTGTCTATGACCATTCACAGTTGCTGCATGCAAAGGTGATTTTTGGTCACAAGTTTGTGCGTCCGGATCAGCTTGCGCGTTGAGCAGAAAGGTCAAAAGTTTTTGATTGCCCTTTTCTGCCGAAATGAAAAGCGCGGACCTACCATTTCGAGTCTGTAAATTGACGTCAGCTTGCGCTAGTACAAGTGCTTTGGCTATGTGATACTGACCAGCTTTTGCCGCAATGAAGAGCGCTGTTGTCTCGTCTTTAGAGAGAAGATCGACATCAGCTTGAGCTGCAATCAGCATCTGAAGCACTTTCAAATAACCCTCTTGTGACGCCATGAAAATCGGTGACCAGCCCTCGTCGTCAGGCAAATTCACATCTGCATGTGCGTCCAGCAGCTGTCTGACAATTCCACGGTGATTGAACTGTACAGCAGCAAGCAGGGGTGTCTCACCAGACTCTGTTTGCAGGTTCACATCGACACCGGCCTTGATTAATTTCCTAACGAATTCGACTGAGCCATCCTGGCAGGCGATGTACAGCGGCGAACAACCGTTGCTTTGTCTGAGATTCAAGTCGGCTTGAGACCGAGCCAGATGGTACACAACATCGGGCCAATTGTCTTGAGCGGCAATGTGCATCGGGCTCGCCCCTTGAAACTGCTGGATATCCAAATCGGCCTGAGCCCTGATTAGCAGATCAACCACTTTGAGGTGGCCATTCTGCACCGCAAAGAATAACGGCGATTCGTTCCTGCTTGTCAACAAGTTGACATCCGCCTGCGCTTTGATGAGCCTGTCAACGACTGCGTAGCGACCGAGATAGCAGGCTAGGTGCAGTGGAGTTGTACGGCCTGAGCAATATCTGATCTCCTCATTTAGCTCTATTAGCTTCTGTGAAAGGTGCTTATCAACTATCTGCAAATTCTCCGTCTTGATTGCGTCCAGAAATTCTTTTTTAGCTTGCATGTCAGCGTTTTTTGCAAATTATTAGCAAAGTAAGACCCTCTTTGAGAATTGCGATGGCTAAAGAGCTGTAGACAGTAAGCGAGCCATGATAGTCTATTTGTACTGCATCGCTGCAAGTAATGCACTGGATTAGTTGAATTTGAAAAAAGCGCTCGGGTAAATGCACATGAATGCCAGTACTCGTAGTTTCTTTCTCCCTGCCATTTCTGTCTTTTTGGCGTACACTTCTGTACGCAGAAACGTGCGCGACCTAGGATAGAGAGAAAAATGTACGGCGGGAGTACCTTGTTCGCGGCATTACAATTAATAAGCACTAATGGTGCAATTATTTCAGGCGTAGCTCTGAAGCCCACTTTTTTCGATAGGCTCTTGGCACAGATCAAGTGCAGAAATTAAAGAGTAAATTTTAAGAATAGGTCAGCAACATGGAGATAGAGTATCTCCAGGCCCTACTATCAGGAAATCTAGTAGTTGTCGATGCCTTTATAGCTGCTGGAGTTCCCGTGGACAAAATGTTCTACATCGGCGACAACTCTGGAGCTGCCCTTCATTTGGCCTCGTCAACTGGTCAAGTTGCAGTGGTCGACTGGCTGCTGAGAGCTCAAGCCGATGTCAATAGACGTCAAGAAGCCGGCGCCACGCCGCTGTTCCTGGCCGCCGAGTTTGGGCACGCGGGCGTCGCCAAGCTGCTGCTTCAAAACGGTGCAAATGCCGACCTGCCGCGCTGGGACTCAGGCGACGCGCCGCTGCATATCGCATGCGACAAGGGCCACACGGCGGTAGTAGATCGACTCATTGCCGCTGGAGCCGACCTCAATCCTGTACAGGAGGCAGGCTGCACCCCCATCTACATGGCAGCGCAAAATGGCCACTCCAAGATTGTCGCTCGGCTGCTCAGAGCTGGAGTCGACCTTGACTGGCGTTGTCTAACCAACGGGAATTCTGCTCTGCTCGCAGCCACTCAGGAAGGTCACGCTCGCGTTGTTGCTAGCCTTATTCAAGCGGCAGCCAACGTGAATCTTACTAACAAAAAAGGTGAAACAGCGTTGCACTTTGCTGCTCAAAATGGACAACTCAAGATTACTCAGCTGCTTCTCAAGAGCCGCGCCAATGCCAACGTCAAAGCAAGCAACGGCTGCGAACCGATTCACACCGCGGCTCAGAACGGAAATCTGGCAATAGTGCGAGCCCTGATCGCAGCCCAGGCGGACGTCAACACTGTAGAGGTGGACGGTGCGTCTCCAGTTTACATCGCCGCACAGAATGGCCATCAAAGAGTTATCAAAGCTCTGGTTGAAGCGCAGGCTAACATTGATCATCAGCGCAATGACGGCGTGTCAACGATTTACATTGCCGCTCAAGAGGGTCACAGCGAAGTGGCCAGGCTGCTAGTGCGCTCTGGAGCAGCAAAAGTGGATGCACAAACAAGGACAGGAGAGACTCCACTGCACATTACTGCTCAGCGAGGCGACCAAGCGACTCTATACGAGCTTCTTCAAGCAGCTCAAGGCAGTCCAGTGAATTCGAAGCAGAACGATGGTTGCTCGCCGATTTTTCTGGCAGCGCAGTTCGGTTATTGGAAAGCCATTGAGCGTCTTATTCACGCTGGTGCCGATGTCAACACGACAAGAGCGACTACAGGGCAGACACCTCTGCACGCCGCAGCTGAGAATGGACATCCAGAAGCGACTAAATCGCTGCTCCGATGCTTTGCTGATGTCACTGCAACAGACAGGGATGGCCAGACACCTTTAGACTTGGCTAGAAAATTTAAGCACAAAATAGTAGCTGAACTTCTTGAGAAGGCCCTATCTGACAGGGATAATTCAGAAGATGTTGGGACTGTGCAAGACGAGCCGATGCCTTCACAAATTGATAAAAGCAGTTCCAGCTTGAGGTAATATAACTTCAATAAAGCCGCACAGTAAATATCCTTTACTCTGAAAATTCACATCAAGTTTCACTTTCAATTTCTCGTACGTATTTCAGCGAAGAAGAATTCAGTCAGCAACTGCACAGTTCCCTCCAGCAGGCTGGCTTTGAGCAGACCCGAGCTGCCCTTCAGAGCTCGTGTGCAGACGTCCTGCAGCGCATACTAAGACAACGCCTACGCAATGAAGAAGTTTTTGTTGTTGGCAGCTACTCGGAAGGCTGGGGAAACAGCCTCAGCCATTTGGATGGCAGAACGGACCCAGAATCCGACATAGACGTGATGCAGCTCATACCAGGAAGGATTTATCACCTGAAAGATGTCTGCAGGTGCACTGATCCTGACTCTGAACTAGTTGTGGAATATGACAACGGTCATATAATCTGTGAAGGATATGGTAAGCATATTTTTATTTCTCTAATCTCGAAACTCTAAAGCTCGAAGTTATAATAGTCTTCAGTAATTTACCAACCTCAATCAGCTTCCAGCCCAGCCCGGCCAGAGAACGGTTCGACTCTCCGACCCGCTGTGGACCGCGTGAGCGCCTGTCGCCTCTGCTGCTATCCTCCAATCGGGCCGCTGCAGCCTCATCGACTGGCCAAATCCAGCATCCCACAAACGGTGCTGCAGTCTCTCACAAGCGAGCTCGAAGCCTCGCCCTGTCACGTGGTTCACGCGGCACCTCCTGGACAAGCCGGCAAGCAGCTCCGAGTGAGCACCACCTTCTTAGAGAGACGCCTGCTACGGAGTCTCACGACTCTGCAGGGCCAGCTGTTCGTCACGCTCAAGTTTCTGGTCAAGAAGGTGATCGGTCGCAGAGTTCACGGTCTGAAGGCGTATCACGCGAAGACGGTCACGTTCCGAATGCTTGAAGAGACACCAGAAGAGCAGTGGAAGCCGGAGAACCTTATGACACTCATCCATCGATCGGTGCAGATGCTGTTGGACAGTGTCGAGACGAGTCGTTCCGCTGACAATACAGATGGTCGAATCATGGAGCATTTCTTCTTGAGCGATGCAGCTTTGTATCTGAAGGGTGCCGATCGCAGCAGTTTTGAAGAGATCGTGCAAGTTCTTCGAGACGTGATCGACCACTTGCCCCAGCTTCTGATGAGCTTCAAAAACAGCCTTTACCAAATTGGGTCAAACAATTTGTTTCATTTTCACCCATTTCTTATTCTCCCAGAGATCGATCCAAAGTTTTCAACAGGGCTGCACTTCCGCGATTATTACAGCATCTATGACATCGTAAGAGATTCGTTTGAATCTCTGGTCGTGCCTGACTTTAGCCGTGAATTCGAAGCCTCCCTGGTGAAGAAGATTGGCAGGTTGCCAGACTGTGCTAGATCAGCTCGCGAGAGCCTCAGGGCCCTGGTCTGCCTGAAATTTAACGATACAGTTGCCGCCTCTGATGTTTTGTTGGACTGCAACGGTCACATAGTAAGCAGAGGCATTAAGGAATTCGCTTCTAGACCCGCAGAAGGGTCAGGGGAGTCGGCAGTATTCAACCAGCTATGCAACAGCGACCTAGCCTGGAGATTCAGCTTCATGTTCCTAAACCGGCCGGATCTATCCAGCCTCTTACCGGATCATCTGGCCACCTGGTTTCCCCTGCGAATGGAGAACTACGTCGCGTACTACTATATAAACTTTGATTGCCTGCTGCTTTGTCTGAGTTGCGAGCTGCGAGTCAAAAGCGCCGAGGCTCGGAACGCTTGGCTTCTGGGTCTGCTTCTGCGCGACGAAGCAGACATTCAGGAACTGCTCACTGCCATGCGATACTGCTCAGATCACAGTCTGGCTCTATCGGTGATTAGAAAATTTCAAACAAGCATTCAAAGCCACGAGCTAACGTCTAAAGAACTGATAAGATTTCAACAGGAGCGTCTTCTGGCTGATTTACCACAGGCCTTCTAGAAGTTTGATAATTTGCCTTTTTTACTTTCTACAACATCTTGCGCAACGCTTTGTACTTCGGTTAGTAGTTCGTAACAAACGTAATGCCCGAAGTTAAATTTGTGTCGCATAATAATGCAATAATAATAACTGATTACACCTGTCCTCGTGGCCAGATTTGCAACCGACAGCTCAGCCGCAGCTATTTCGCGGCGCATCTGAAGGTTGCGTACAGCTGTTCAGTCCAAGGACTGGGGGGTGGCCACACACACCCTCAATTACCCCAGCTTATGCTGGCACCCATTTTACAGCTGGGGAACTGAAGCAATGCAGAGTTAAGTGTCTTGCTCAAATGGAACACCAATTGCTACGACTGGGTCAAAAATCGAACCCCCGACCTTTCATTCGTGAGTCCGATGCTCCAACCACAAGGCTACAACCCCCGCCTCCTCGTGCCGCATGAATATTTTTAGATTCAAATACCATCTACTACATCATGCTTCTCTATAAGACAAAAGAAAATTTATTTCAACTGAATCAAACAGTCGGGGGACCCTAGACCACTCCAATTGGAACAAGGAGGGGCTTTCTAAGAAATGGCAGTCGTAACAGCGCTGCTCCTGCTGCCGCTTCTCTAGATAGAAAAAGTCCAACAAGAAAGAAGCAGCCCTTGCCTTTATCTAGTTTTCTTTTTTATTTTATTTGATTCTGTCTCTCAGACTCCCTGCAGTGGCGTTGCAGAGCAGTGGAGGGACAGGCGGAGGCTTCTTGAGAGAAACTAAATCGGACTTCCATCAGAGAGAGCCTCGTCCTCAATTTTCTTGTCCTTCAGGACCAGTTTTAATCAATCAAGCAGAACAGCTGCCCCCGCTGCACCCTCACCCACTGCTGCAGCATAAGTGAGGAGCGTTGAGAGCTGAGCCGAGAATGCGGTGTGAGCACACGCGATGGTCAGTGCAGTCAAGCCCTAGTCCCAACTCCAGCAGCCCGATGCAAGTGCAGCTGCCGCATCATAATCCATCATCATTTTGTTAATGCGACAACAGCAACCCCAGCTAATCCCCCCAGCCGAACACCAAAGCCCCAGTAAAGGGAAGAAAGTGCGCTATTTGGCTTCATTTTGGTTCAAACAAATCAGCGCCAGTGTGCAGTGTTAGTTTGGCTGAGCTGCGAGTGGAGCTCTGTATCTGGGGATGGGAATCAGTATGATGCTGCTGAGGTCTTAGCGGTCCTGTACTCTGTGTGTTTTATTCTTATAGGACACATTATCAATGATACTTGCTTTCTTGATGTGAGATTCCTGTCTCACAGCAAGTTATATAATTCTTCTGTTTCATGGTATAATATTTATCTGAAATTTTTCTTCATTTCCTTTGGCACTTCTTGTCCGCTCTCCTCATCATTCTTCTCCTTCCCCTCCTTCTCCCCCTCTTTAAACACTGAAGACCCGAGAAGTGTGACTGCTGCAAACTCTGACTGAGCAGCAAATGGGGCAAAGCTGTTGCAGGGCTGCGCTTTTCACGCGCTCAGGTGCCGCTGCAGCCACACAGCTGCTGGGGTGGGGCGACGAAGCAGCAGGGCTTACGCTGTGGGCTCGTCTTCTGAGAGAGCGACTTCTCGCTTGAAGGAGTAACTGATAGAGAAAGTAAAACGTGCCTTATTGAACACGTGTCAGAACTCCTGTTACACAGATTGTGTCGGAGTAGAATTCTAGGATATGGCTGTAGGTGGATAAGTATGCAGAACGATAGATCGATAGATAGATAGATAGATAGATAGATAGATAGATAGATAGATAGATAGATAGATAGATAGATAGATAGATAGATAGATAGATAGATAGATAGATAGATAGATAGATAGATAGATAGATAGATAGATAGATAGATAGATAGATAGATAGATAGATAGATAGATAGATAGATAGATAGATAGATAGATAGATAGATAGATAGATAGATAGATAGATAGATAGATAGATAGATAGATAGATAGATAGATAGATAGATAGATAGATAGATAGATAGATGGATAGATAGGTAGTACACGTATCTACATATAGTCAATAGCTACTTAATGCATACATAGGTGGAAACCACACTAAAAAGTGCAGCTACTTTGGATTCCGCAAGCCTCTGCAGCTGCTATGTGATTGGACAGGAACCGCGAGTCCTGGACTGGAGGAAACTGGATTGGAAGGCGCGGGCATGGCATAGAAGCGGAGCAGACAGACGGGATAAAAGTGATCCCATCGCGGACGCCACGCCTCCTATTTCCAACTGCCTGAGCTGGCGTCACAGATCCCACTCCCAGCCGAGATCCCCAATGCCGAGAATGCGATTCCGGAGCTGCCCCAGTCTGACCTCACCTTGAAAGCGGCGCTGAGCGGCAGCTCCGGCGGAGCCAAGCAAAATAAGAGGCGAAGACAGAAACCCGGCATCGCGGATCTGTCTTTCTTTGCATTTGCTTTTTCTGCCGCAGCCTCACGACCCTGCCGCCGGTGACAATTTCCGTGGCGGCTCGGCTTCTTTCTACCTGATCCTTTCTCCCCGCCCCTCTACCTGCTGTTTCAGGAGGGTAGAAAGTGCAGCGCAGCAAGGAGAGACCGGCTGAAGGGAGTAGAAGAAAGCTCAATACGTGTCTCCAAGGCTGAGACTTGAGAAAGTCTTCAAGGATTTCTTGTCTCGATAAGCCTCTGTCAAGAAGCTGTCGAGTGTAGCATCGTGTAAGTGGCTCTCGTCCAATTTGTTTGGCAAAGTGCGCAGCAAATGAATATGCTTGGCAAGCCTGCCCACATTTCACTCTTTTTTGAGATTTTAGCATGCAGACTTTTCTTAGATATAAACAGCTGCAACTCGTTGTTAGGGAATACAGGATTAAGTATAAGTCGTAGACTATTGTTAAGCGTAGACATGCAGAAGTCATTGATGCTCGAAATATATCATCTGTAGGTCCTGTTCACCATAGGTAAATAGAGACATTCCCTGATCATAATAGACGTATTTTGTGGTTATTATTAGACGTTCTTAGTTATTAGATACAACCTTGATCACTAAGCGTCCTTAGATACACTTATTGCATACATCCTTGATCATTAAGCGTCCCTAGCTATTACATACATGTACATCCTTGATCATTAGGCGTCCTTAGATATTACATTCATCCTTGATCAGTAGGCATCATTTGAAATTACATACATCCTCGATCATTAAGCATCAATAGTTAGTACACACATCCTTGATCATTAAGCATCATTAGTTAGTACACACATCCTTGATCATTAAGCATCATTAGTTAGTACACACATCCCTAATCATTAAGCATCATTAGTTAGTACACACATCCTTGATCATTAAGCATCCTTGGTTATTACACACATCCTTGATCATTAAGCATCATTAGTTAGTACACACATCCTTGATCATTAAGCATCCTTAGATATTACATACATCCTTGATCATTCGGCATCATCAGATAGTACGTGCATCCTTGATCATTCGGCATCATCAGATAGTACATGCATCCTCGATCATTAAGCATCATTAGTTAGTACACACATCCTTGATCATAAAAGCATCCTTTGGCCCCATAGCCCATATCTGTCATACTGCCCTATAAGCTAACACACAGGGCAATCCATCCACTTCTGTAATAACAGACTCCCTAGTTAAAAGTTACACTTTTCCCCACCCGGTGCTTGCGGCAGTCGAGGCCGCCATCAGGAAAGTGGGCGGGGCCTCGCTAATTTGATCTTCGCTATGCGCAGTGCTCCGTGGTATCGAACTTCATCCTCCCTCTCTCTCTATTTGTAAGTGGGGCCAGAAACTGTGCCAAAGCGAGCGATTCTTTCTCTCCCAATTTTCCCCAGAAGTTCCAGATTTCAGACACTTATGCAGTCCCTCCAGATAGCTGGGAATGTTTAAACCGGATTCCCACAGACTCGTCCCGACTTGGCCCAAGGGAAATTTTTCAAAGAAAAGAGAAATAAACTTGCTTCTAGACGAAGCAGCAGTTGTCATTAGGAAGACAGACAGGCAGGCAGGCAGGCAGGCAGGCAACAACATAATCTTGGTGCGAACTGGGATCCGTGTTTCTCACACCCCCTTAGCATCAAGATGAGGCTGGGAAGCTGATTTCCCGGATAAGAAGATGACGGAAATCTGACTCTCTCACTAAAGAAGGGAATGCGACGCTAAAGAGGCTGAAGAGGCTTTCAGCTCCAAAAGATGCGCTATTGACAACATATCGGAATATATCTAATAAAGGGAAAAGTTCATATTCTCTTACTTTATGCTAAGAATAGCCTATTTGAAACGGTAGAACTTATTGCCTTAATACTTTGCATCCGTGAATTTAATCGTCTACTGTGTGTGAATCCATTGCCGTGTGAATCAAGGCCGTCAAAAAAGAAGTGAGCAAATCATTGCCCGTTTCGCTGACCACTTAGTGTCAGACAGACTGACACTAAGACAGACTGACACTAAAACTGACTGACACTAAGACAGACTGACACTAAAACTGACTGACACTAAGACAGACTGACACTAAGACAGATTGACATTAAGACAGACTGACACTAAGGCAGATTGACACTAAAACAGACTGACACTAAGACAGACTGACACTAAGACAGACTGACACTAAGACAGACTGACACTAAGACAGACTGACACTAAGACAGACTGACATTAAGACAGACTGACACTAAGACAGATTGACACTAAGACAGATTGACATTAAGACAGACTGACACTAAGACAGATTGACATTAAGACAGACTGACACTAAGGCAGATTGACACTAAAACAGACTGACACTAAGACAGACTGACACTAAGACAGACTGACACTAAGACAGACTGACACTAAGACAGACTGACACTAAGACAGACTGACATTAAGACAGACTGACACTAAGACAGATTGACACTAAGACAGATTGACATTAAGACAGACTGACACTAAGACAGATTGACATTAAGACAGACTGACACTAAGACAGATTGACACTAAGACAGATTGACATTAAGACAGACTGACTCTAAGACAGACTGACACTAAGACAGACTGAAACTAAGACAGATTGACATTAAGACAGACTGACACTAAGGCAGATTGACACTAAAACAGACTGACACTAAGACAGACTGACACTAAGACAGACTGACATTAAGACAGACTGACACTAAGAGGGATTGACATTAAGACAGACTGACACTAAGGCAAATTGACACTAAGACAGACTGGCACTAAGACAGACTGACATTAAGACAGACTGACACTAAGAGGGATTGACATTAAGACAGACTGACACTAAGGCAAATTGACACTAAGGCAGATTGACGCTAAAACAGACTGACACTAAGACAGACTGACACTAAGAGGGATTGACATTAAGACAGACTGACACTAAGGCAGATTGACACTAAAACTGACTGACACTAAGACAGACTGACACTAAGACAGATTGACATTAAGACAGACTGACACTAAGGCAGATTGACACTAAAACTGACTGACACTAAGACAGACTGACACTAAGACAGATTGACACTAAGACAGATTGACATTAAGACAGATTGACACTAAGGCAGATTGACGCTAAAACAGACTGACACTAAGACAGACTGGCACTAAGACAGACTGACATTAAGACAGACTGACACTAAGAGGGATTGACATTAAGACAGACTGACACTAAGGCAAATTGACACTAAGACAGACTGGCACTAAGACAGACTGACATTAAGACAGACTGACACTAAGAGGGATTGACATTAAGACAGACTGACACTAAGGCAAATTGACACTAAGGCAGATTGACGCTAAAACAGACTGACACTAAGACAGACTGACACTAAGAGGGATTGACATTAAGACAGACTGACACTAAGGCAAATTGACACTAAGGCAGATTGACGCTAAAACAGACTGACACTAAGACAGACTGGCACTAAGACAGACTGACATTAAGACAAACTGACTCTAAGACAGACTGACACTAAGGCAGATTGACACTAAAACAGACTGACACTAAGACAGACAGACACTAAGACAGATTGACATTAAGACAGACTGACACTAAGACAGATTGACACTAAGACAGATTGACATTAAGACAGACTGACACTAAGGCAGATTGACACTAAAACTGACTGACACTAAGACAGACTGACACTAAGACAGACTGACACTAAGACAGACTGACACTAAGACAGATTGACATTAAGACAGACTGACACTAAGAAAGATTGACATTAGGACAGACTGACACTAAGACAGACTGACACTAAGACAGATTGACATTAGGACAGACTGACACTAAGGCAGATTGACATTAGGACAGACTGACACTAAAACAGACTGACACTAAGACAGACTGACACTAAGACAGATTGACATTAGGACAGACTGACACTAAGGCAGATTGACATTAGGACAGACTGACACTAAAACAGACTGACACTAAGACAGACTGACACTAAGACAGATTGACATTAAGACAGACTGACACTAAGAAAGATTGACATTAGGACAGACTGACACTAAGACAGACTGACACTAAGACAGATTGACATTAGGACAGACTGACACTAAGGCAGATTGACATTAGGACAGACTGACACTAAGACAGACTGACACTAAGACAGATTGACATTAGGACAGACTGACACTAAGGCAGATTGACATTAGGACAGACTGACACTAAAACAGACTGACACTAAGAAAGACTGACACTAAGACAGATTGACATTAAGACAGACTGACACTAAGAAAGATTGACATTAGGACAGACTGACACTAAAACAGACTGACACTAAAACAGACTGACATTAAGACAGACTGACACTAAGACAGATTTACATTAAGACAGACTGACACTAAGACAGATTGGCATTAAGACAGACAGACAAAAAGACAGATCGACACTGAAACAGACATACTGACAGGTACTATAACTCACAGTATATAATTCCCATTATAAAAAGTAAAATTGTTTGTGTGCATTCACTATAGAAAATGGTTATTAGCAATAGTTACGGTTTTCACTATTTCCACTTTTTCCACTTTAAGCGCTAAACCTCAACCTTTAGTAGGCACTAAATGCAACTCAGTCTTCACGCCTTTGATCGCGTCCATCTGTTGTCCGCTTCCATCGTCTCTTGCCGATGCCGATCCCCCGACGATCCCCAGCTGTCCCCATTTAATTATCCTCATCAGTGCAGCTGAGCTCCGCCCCGCACAAACTGCCACGCTTAGAAGAGTGACAGGCATTAGACGCGCTGGCGATCTGATAGCCGCCATTATCCGTGCCAGCTTCTTTGAACGCGGATGTGGAATATTTTAGAGCTGAGCATTTTGATGCTGAGAATAGTGCGCGGTGTGAGCCGGAGGGTGAGCAGTCTGTATGCTAATGCTAAGCTCATGCCATTCTGACTGAGGCTGGGCATGAGATAAGGTGAGGACTGAGATAACAGAGAGACAGATAAAGAGAGAGTGAATTGACGGGCGGGGGGAGTTGGTGGAGTTGTAGTTCCACCCGTCCATGAAATTGAGTTGGATATCGGATTTCGTGTGGCTAAATTGAGGCGCGTTGGCGTACTACGGGTCCAGTTTTTTGTGATAACTAGTGTAGGCGGATGCAGACAGAAAGACAGACGACAGACAGACAAACAGACAAACAGACAGACAGACAGAAAGACAGACGACAGACAGACAGACAGACAGACAGACAGACAGACAGACAGAAAGACAGACGACAGACAGACAAACAGACAGACAGACAGAAAGACAGACGACAGACAGACAAACAGACAGACAGACAGACCGACAGACAGACAGACAGACAGACAGACAGACAGACAGAAAGACAGACGACAGACAGACACACAGACAGACAGACAAACAGACAGACAGACAGACAGACAGACAGACAGACAGACAGACAGACAGACAGACAGACAGACAGACAGACAGACAGACAGACAGACAGACAGACAGACAGACAGACAGACAGACAGACAGACAGACAGACAGACAGACAGACAGACAGACAGACAGACAGACAGACAGACAGACAGACAGACAGACAGACAGACAGACAGACAGACAGACAGACAGACAGACAGACAGACAGACAGACAGACAGACAGACAAACAGACAGACAGACAGACAGACAGACAGACACTAAAACAGACAGACAGACAGACAGACACTAAGACAGACAGACAGACAGACAGACAGACAGACACTAAAACAGACAGACAGACAGACAGACAGACAGACAAACAGACAGACAGACAGACACACAGACACACACACAGACACAGAGACAGTGGAGAGCAGAAATTCTGTCTATCTTTGAATGCTTCTTTGATTATCCACTCACCACATCACAGGTTGAAAGCAGCAAGCCGGACAGGCGGTGTCTCAAAGTCGAGAGACTGCATGGCCAAGTTGTCAAATTTTGTATCTGCATTTTTTATTTGTTGGCTGCAGCTGCTTTCGCAGCCGGAGAACTGCTCAGCAAGTCAAGCGTAAGTTTCCCGTCAAGCATCAATTACGAGCTATATGTTCATTAATATTTGGTTGTCTAAAGATTTTCTATCGGTTTAGGCAAATCATCATAGCTAAATAACCCAATTTTATCCGGATTTATATTTCCTTCATTTCCCCAATTTATCGCAATTTATCCTTGTTTCCTCATCGGAATTTAATGGAACTAATTATGGAATTTAGTGCATTATACATTAACTAACTAATCCCAAAAATTATAGTCAGAAAATATTTCTTATCGATCGCGCTTTTTTAGCCTGTCAGACGCTAACGATCACAATCACACGGATCATTTTGGAGCCGCGATTGAGCAGTCAATGAGGATGTAAGAGTTCTGCTTCAGGAAGCAATTGACTCTTCTTAGCGCATTCCGTGCCTGTAGGCAGTTTGCTGTAGCAACACTGTTGTGGTTTTATTTTCATAGAAAAGCAACAATTCGCACGTAAGTTGTTTCATACAATAGTGCTAAAATTCAGTTCAGCCTGTTCAAAACAAGCCGTGACGTCTTTCACCCCTTCAGCCAATTAGAAGCCGTTCTTTTCGTAACTTAGCACCCCACCTCACGCCGCGATGTCTCTCCCTCCTTCAGCCAATCAGAAGCTGTTCTTTTCGTAACTTAGTACCCCACCTCCCACCGCGGTGTCTCTCACACTCCGTCAGCCAATCAGAAGCTGTTTTTTTCTTAACTAAGCACACCCATCTCACGCCACGATATCTCTCACCCCTACAGCCAATCAGAAGCCTTTGTTTTTTCTCTCATGCACAGTTCAAATATATTAATTTGTTCCATAAGCCTGTAATTGTATTGATCCGATATTATTCGCTTGCGCGACAGTTGCCATGTACTAACAATATCTAATCATCTCATAACCAAATTAGTTTTTATAAAAAAATCTTGCTCTGAAAATTTCATTTTTTAGCCCAGAAATTTTAAGTAACTTTCAGGAACAGTATTATGCTGTTTTTGTACCTAAAAAGAATAATAGTACATCCGTGTCTTTTCGGTGATTCCAAATGCAGGAAAAACATCATAGATCGACTGCTGCAGAACTACACCCGCCAGAACAGTCCCCACGGAGGTGAGTGTGGAAGTGTAACAAAAGTTCTAAAAAATAATCTTGTTCTATTGAGCACCTCTCGAGTACATCCCTAGAGTTTGAGGATCATGTCAAGTACGATTATGTTTCTCAAGTAACACCTCTTCTGGGCGCTACAGGAGTTTCTAAACACCTTAAAATGTCTACAGAAGTTAATTAGCTCTTTTTGACTGGATAAGATCACTTTACGAGCGTAATTGTCCCTAGATTAAAAAACTCAAAAACAAAAGTCTCACTTTGTAAAAGTATGTATGATTAAATCTACTCTGCTGAACGTCTCAACTCATTTTGCTAATTATAACAAAGGGACGAATCTGTTACAAAGAGAGTCCCAGGAGTGAGCGGCCTTCTTGGCTTCCTGAAACCAAGTCTTGCAACCGTCAAAAAGTGCTCCAGGGGTGATGACGCCAAGGCGCTGAGATAGCGACCTGGGGACTGTAGAGGGATAATAATGCTGTTTATTACCCCTCTCGGATCTCCCAGTTGCCGCAATAAAATCCCCCAAAATATACTCAACACTAGCAGGATAAGATCTAGTTACCCGATGGCTTAGATGGAGGACAGTACACTGTGTGTGCGTGTGTTTTTGCATTGTAGAATCCTTCGACTAGAACTCACGTTGGTAGTTAGTCGTAAAGTATTAGGTAAATTAAAACGTCACTGGTTGTGATCATTTCAGACAAGCCTACAACTGTTCACCTGGGCATCTACATCAATAGTTTCTATTCAATCAGCGAGCAGACAATGGTAAGTACCAACTAACGCGTAATTGACAAAACCTGTTTTCTAAGACATCCCTATCTAAGACTCTTCATTAATTATTGCAGGACTATTCCGTGAACATCTATCTCAGGCAGCAGTGGTACGATCCCAGACTTCGTTTTAACAAAAGCGAAGTTTCCGACAATAAGGACTGCGTCAAATTGGAGGACAAGATTTGGGAGAAGCTCTGGGTGCCCGATGTGTTTTTCAGGTCTGAATTTTTATCTTCATTGTTTATTCATTTGATTCTGCGCATTTTTATGGCTGAGTTTGATCACGCATCGCAGTGTCCAGCTATGCAGTCCTGTAAAATCACTTGGAAAGTTACTCTCTATTATACGAGCGAATACACACGCTCACACAGAGTGTACACAGACTCAGTGTACACAGAGTGCCCTGACTTTCTAATCGTCACGCATGTACACTCTCTGTGGCTTGATGGTTGGCCCTCATGTGAATCGCAATAGAAGCCACAAATTAATCTGACTGCTGAATCGAACTAGGAGTCATGGCGCGAAAGCCATGTCCCTAATTAGGTTTAGTTACCCCTAATATGCATCCGTAAACCGAATGCCCCTGCTCCTCTAGTAGTTGGTTTTTTTCACTTCCTTCGACAACTTAACCAACAAAACTATTACAACCAACAATATTTTATCTGCAGAAACGAAAAGAAGGCTGACTTTCACCACGTGACTATACCAAACCGTTTCATCAACTTGTATCCAGATGGAAAGCTGTGGTACGTCATGAAGTAAGTGACTAACTTGACTAATTTTTCTTAACAGTTTTCTTAGAGTCATATTTTATTGGTTTGAGACTAAATGGACAGAAGGAAAGGAATGATATTCGTGGGATAATGTTGAATGAGTCAGAAGATCTGTCAGGAGGGTATTCAACCCTTAAAAATGTGCTCATTTCTATAGTGTGATAAGAGCAAAACAAACAAAAGATAAGAGCAGAGAGAGGTGGAGTGGAGAGAAGAAAGCTAGAGAGAGGAGAAGAGAGAGAGGAGACGAGAAAGGAAGAATCTGATGACAGTAAAATTCCTCACACATTGTACGTAAAATCTCGTATCGTACGAACTGGTGTAGTTAAATTTTTACGCTTAATCGATATGTATCGAAAAATAACTCTGTAAGCCGTAAAAATTCCATGCAGAATTTCGGCCACGCTGTCCTGTATGATGCAGCTGCAGAAATACCCGCTAGACACGCAGATCTGCCCTATGATGCTGGAAAGTTGTAAGTTAGAGCCAGTCTCTTCTGTGCTAAGTAGGAACAAAAATTAGAAAACTTAATGATCTGTAATCCTTCTTTGGGAGCGATAGTGCTCAAACCACATATTTCTGTCTGAGCAGCAATGCTTAGTCTGACTGGCATTCTCAGTGCAAAGAAAACTGTGCTGAACCCAACAATGCAAATATGGATTATTCTGGATTTTCTACAGCAGAGAAAGAGTTCGTTTCACAGGAAGTCTCTTTGGCTTTTTTTATTCAGTATTTTTATGGCATTGAGTTCTGAAAGTGTGCTCACGGTTATGGTCTAGCTTTTTTGGAAAATCTACTTATACAGCATACGGGACTATTTTAGCAAGTTTAATGTATGAAACTTACATTTTTGCTACACCTTCAGTGTCTTAAAACTCTGGTAATAGCGATATGGATTACTATAATAGCCAAAAAATCTTCAGGTCCGATAACTCCCTTATTTTCTTATCTCATAGATAAATCACTTTGCAATTTCTCATTCGTTTGGTTCTGATCTTAAAATGGTTTGATTGAGATTTTAAGAAACATTGGGCTCTTGAAATCTCCCTGAGAACTCCCTGAGACCATCTTGGCGTCTCTTTGAGAATCATCTTGACGGCTCTTAGTCTTTGAGAATCAGCTTGACGTCTCTTTGAGAATCATCTTGACGTCTCTTTGAGGACCATCATGAAATCTCGTTGAGAATAATCTTGACGTCTCTTTGAGAATCATCTCGACGTCTCTTTGAGAATCATCTCGACGTCTCTTTGAGAATCATCTCGAAGTCTCTTTGAGAATCATCTCGACGTCTCTTTGAGAATCATCTCGACGTCTCTTTGAGAATCATCTCGACGTCTCTTTGAGAATCATCTCGACGTCTCTTTGAGAATCATCTCGATGTCTCTTTGAGAATCATCTCGACGTCTCTTTGAGAATCATCTCGACGTCTCTTTGAGAATCATCTCGACGTCTCTTTGAGAATCAGCTTGACGTCTCTTTGAGAATCATCTTGACGTCTCTTTGAGAATCATCTCGACGTCTCTTTGAGAATCATCTCGACGTCTCTTTGAGAATCATCTCGACGTCTCTTTGAGAATCATCTCGACGTCTCTTTGAGAATCATCTCAACGTCTCTTTGAGAATCATCTCGACGTCTCTTTGAGAATCATCTCGACGTCTCTTTGAGAATCATCTCGACGTCTCTTTGAAAACCATCTTGATGTCTCTTTGAGAATCATCTCGACGTCTCTTTGAAAACCATCTTGATGTCTCTTTGAGAATCATTTTGACGTCCCATTTAGAACCGTCTTGGCACCTCTTTAATGGAATCATATTGATGTCTTTTTGAGAATCATCTTGACGTCTCTTTGAAAACTACTTATCATGAAGTTTCGATAAGAAACATCTTATTGTCCTTTAAGGATCATCTTGATCTCTCTTTGAGAACCATATTGATGTCTCTTTGAAGACCATCTTGACGTTCTTTTAAGAACCGTCTTTGCGCTTTTTAAAGAATGTTTAACATCCTTCAAAACCACATATAGATAGGAGCGCACAAACAATATCGCTCCTATCCATTTTCAGTTCAATTTTAAACTTCAAATTTACTTTACGAGCTAGTTGAATTCAAAATTCGACCCGAACTTATCCTCCCCCCGCTATCACTGCTCTCCAGTCGGTCACACAATGCAGACGGTGATCTTCAAGTGGCTGGTGAACAAATCAGTGGAATCCACTGACGAGCTCAGCATGCCGCAGTTCATGCTCAAAGGCTATCCAACAAAAGACTGTTCAAAGAATTACACAACAGGCAGTTATCCCTGTCTGCAGGTGGACTTCATCCTGCAACGGGATATTGGATACTTCATCATTCAGGTGAGGCTCATATTCGTTTAGCTTTTTTTCAGCTAGCAAAGCAGGCTGTAAATAAATTTGGAAACTCGGCGAAATTTACGACAGAAAACTATTTAAGCGATCGCTAAACTATTATTTAATTCGCTGGGGACTTTCCGCTTGGAATGGCTCGGTTTGAGTTCGAAAAAATACGATGGGCTGCTCTTTCTAGCACTGCGGGCTCGCTTCACTAAATTCCTGGGGAACTTCATTCAATAATTCGATGCCAAACTCATAAACTGCCATAACCAGACGACACTTGACTGGAATCGGGGTCAGAGAGAAATTTCATACTATTATATAGCCTAGCCAATTTTTTGCTGATTCGGCAAATATATCTAAAATGGGTAATAAGTTCTAGTTAAAGTAAAGTTAGTTTTCGATGAACTTAGATACGCATATAGGCACACACTCATCCAAGGTGTACACAGCAACAACTGATGACTACTACTCGTATCCCGTAGTAGTAGTAGTAGTAATAGTAGTAGTAGTAGTAGTAGTAGTAGTAGTAGTAGTAGTAGTAGTAGTAGTAGTAGTAGTAGTAGTAGTAGTAGTAGTAGTAGTAGTAGTAGTAGTAGTAGTAGTAGTAGTAGTAGTAGTAGTAGTAGTAGTAGTAGTAGTAGTAGTAGTATTAGTAGTAGTAGTAGTAGTAGTAGTAGTAGTAGTAGTAGTAGTAGTAGTAGTAGTAGTAGTAGTAGTAGTAGTAGTAGTAGTAGTAGTATTAGTAGTAGTAGTAGTAGTAGTAGTAGTAGTAGTAGTAGTAGTAGTAGTAGTAGTAGTAGTAGTAGTAGTAGTAGTAGTAGTAGTAGTAGTAGTAGTAGTAGTAGTAGTAGTAGTAGTAGTAGTAGTAGTAGTAGTATAGTAGTAGTAGTAGTAGTAGTAGTAGTAGTAGTAGTAGTAGTAGTAGTAGTATTAGTAGTAGTAGTAGTAGTAGTAGTAGTAGTAGTATTAGTAGTAGTAGTAGTAGTAGTAGTAGTAGTAGTAGTAGTAGTAGTAGTAGTAGTAGTAGTAGTAGTAGTAGTAGTAGTAGTAGTAGTAGTAGTAGTAGTAGTAGTAGTCTTAGTAGTAGTCGTAGTAGTAGTAGTAGTAGTGGTAATAGTAGTAGTAGTAGTAGTAGTAGCAGTGTATTCAGTATGTTCTAGAAAATGATCAGCGATTACCTATTTTACACAATCACTTGATCTGCCGCCACTTTTCAGGTGTACATTCCAACGATACTACAGGTGATCCTCAGCTGGGTGGCCTTCTGGATCAACGCCGAAGCGATCCCGGCTAGAGTGAGCCTCGGATTGCTCACCGGTAAGTGCGAAACTCTCAATCACGTGTAGCTAGGCAAAAAATACCTAATTTACTTTACTAACTACTGCTATATACTAACTACTAACTACTGTCAGTAAAGTAAAGGATTTAAGTCTTCTGAGTTACACAGTTTGAATAGTACAGTAACTATACGAACAAAGTACATGTAACCACAAACCAAGTTGTAGACTAGTGGTTAGAGCTTCGGACTCACGAAAGAAAGGTCGGGGGTTCGATTCTTGACCCAGTCATAAAAATTCGTGTTCTATTTGAGCAAGACGCTTAACTCTGCATTGCTTCAGTTCACCCAGCTGTAAAATGGGTGCCAGCATTAGCTGGGGTAATTGAGGGTGTGTGTGGCGACCCCCCAGTCCTTTGACTGAACAGCCGTACGCAGCTTTCAGATGCGCCGCCCATTTGGGCAGGTGTAGTGATAATTTAGTCTTAAAGATTCAAATAAGAATCATCCATGCTCAAACCTTCAGTGCTCACAATGACTACTCAATCTTCGGGGGCTGGCCAGTCTCTTCCTCGCGTGTCCTACATCAAAGCCATCGACGTTTGGATGAGTGTCTGCCTCATATTTGTGTTCGCTTCGCTGCTGGAGTTCGCCGTGGTCAATGTGTACAGCAGGAAGGACACTAACAGTGTTAAACCAGCTGGCAACGGGGATGCTGGGGCTGCTGAAGCTGCTGAGAATTTTGGCGTCAGATCGAGTCTGAGGCTGCACGATCAGGAGCAGCAGCAGCAGCAGCAGCAATATCAGATTCCGAAAATTCTGCCAGTAAACTCTGGCGGTGCTCAAACTCCTGGCTCTGGTCGAAATCGGATTTTCTACTCTGACGGAGCCGGAGCGGCTGCGGAGAGCGTAAGCTAATGCTACTGCTTTAAGTAGGCGACTTAGGAAATCAAGTTAAAAAGCTAAATGCTTGAGTATCTGATATGTCTATTTCATGATTATTTCTTTCATCACACTGCGAAATTCTGGTAAAGGGTAGACTGACTATGTGTTGGTGCATATAGATTGCTTCATGGACTGTTTCTCTCAGACAGGTCATCGACTGGTATAGACAGTTTGTAGACTGCCTATCGATTTTTGGTCATTTATTGGTCATAGACTAAACATAGTCTGGTCATAAAATTTTCAAAGACGGTTCATAGCTGCGATGTCCCAACTCACTCCCGCAGACTATGCTGCTGCTAAGCAATGAGAAGTCACCTCCACCGAAGCAGCAGCAGCAGCCGGAGTCAGCAGGTCAGCAGTCGTCCAACAGCGCAAAGTTGACTTCAGCTCAAATTATGAGCACTAATACTGCCAGAAAAATTGATAAAATTTCGCGCAGACTTTTTCCTTTAATGTTTCTGATCTTTAATGTTATCTACTGGGTAATGTATGTTGTGGTAAAGTGAGTATAACTGTCGAGAACTTGATTTGCACTTTTTAATGGTTAAAAGTCAGAAGTGGCTGAGAATTTACCTGACAATTTCTTCACTATAGAACTACGCTCACACTGAAGGTTTGAGTAGTAGAATACACGGTGTCGTCTTTTAATTACTACGACGCTATTTTTGAAATCCGGAATAAATAGCCGCTAACGCAAACGCAACTTCGGACGTCACTTTGAGAGAATTGTAAATTTTTTAAATTGTTACAATTAAACTAAAACAAAAAGCCTAGACAATAAGTGGAACTACGAGTATCTCATTGTTGTTTGGATAAATACTTTCCACTGTAATTTTAATTAAACAAGCTATAACGATCATAAAATATTCTTTGAAAAAGCATATTCATTATTGTACATTTTTGCTGGTATCTACCGCACTATGTTTTGTGCGGTAGATACCAGATACCAACAAAGAATCTTAATACGTTTGCTCTGTCATTTGACTTACTCATGTATTGCGATTTTTCTATAAATTATAACTGCATCATGAACATGACTTTATTCAAAATCATTGATTTTCTAATCCAATGGTGTCAGTCACAATTTACAAGCGTATATATTGTATACACAACATAAGTTTTCTTGCATAATTTTTGGTTTATTCTAAATATTATCATAGCCAACATTAAAATTTTTATATCTTTGAAGCTACGGGCCTTGCTCTTAGGTCTGAGGCCTGCTGCACTATTTTCCAGTCACTTCGGTACAAATGTCCTGAGTGGCGGCAAGGTCTGAGTGAGAGTCACCGGAAGTTCCGGTGTTACGAATAACCTCGGTTGGCGCTCCAGCAGCCTCAAGGGACGCGTCGGGAGTAAATGAATACTCTATGAGTCGCTAAAAGACGAATGGGGACTAGAGGTGAGAAGCTTCTGGGGCCGTAACACCAAACCCAACAGCCAGTCAAAAGAATAGAGATCGGGGGTAGCTTAGGCCCTTTCCGCCCTCTCCGCTAGCAACCGAGAAGCTCACCGGCTAAGAGCCAGAAGCTGAACCGTAGGTCCATCAGCGTGGTACTACACTGGGCCCCTAAGGGAGACAAGAAGGATGTCTCCGGAACCTGCGGACTGGCCGCATACAAGTACCCTGTTAAGGTCAGAGGGTGATACCACCTGTTCCTCAGAGCCGTGGCCAGAAGTACCTGATACGAACATGTTCACATCCGGGCCCATCCGTACCCAAAAATGGCCAAGACAGAAGCCAAGACCATTGGATGGGTCGGCTTGTGAGTGAGCTTAGAAAGAGTTCTCCTAGCATTCCTGCAACGCAGTAGAGGAAGTTCAGTTGTGTAGGATCTTTGCAGACATTAGCTCGCAAGCCTGGTCTGTCTCATGCAACACAGACGTGCTGAGCCCTCCATTGCATGGAATTGATATGAGTGACAAGGCTACTGCAAACCCAACAAGTCAAAATATACATGAAAAATTGTCTTCAAGTGTATCTTCATTCTTATTCAACGTCCGCCACTCGAAGAGGCCTGTCACTGTAGAAGCCAAAGGGCTCGGTCGACCGCGCGGCGTCGCTCTTCGTCCCGATGTTCTAATGGATTCATTACCACCCGGAGATCCAATCTTCTTATTTTCGTCTTTATCATATTAATATCAATGTTTACATCGTCAATAGGCCAGGTTATAAAAATGACTCGACCATTCCCCAACTTTGCCACTTTGTATTGAGCGCCTGCATCAGAGAACAGGGTGTAGTGCGGTGCCTTTGATGTCGGTTGCGGTGACAGTGAAGGTGCACAGCTAGGGAGCCAGCTTAAATTCAGGAGACTTCTCGACAGCTACGGAATTTGCCTGGTTTTCCGTGTCTCTACACAAGGGGTTCTCTATGGAACGACGTTGCGTTAATAAGCTTTTTAGTATTGATGCGGATAGTCAGTGGCGGATCCAGAGTTTCATTTTGGGGGAGGGGCGGTCCAAGTTTGGGGCGCCAACACGAGTGGAAGGGGCGCCAATTTTTAAGCTAGGGGGCGCAAAAATGTGCGTAGGGGGCGAAAAATCAAGCTTAGGGGCGCAAAAAATGCGTATAGGGGGCGAAAAATCACGTTTAGGGGTCGCAAATTTAGGTTTTTGGGGGGCGCAATATGTTCGGTCAAGCTATTTTGGGGGGGCGGCCACACAGCTATATTTACGGAATAGCGTAAAAATTGTCTGATAATTGTTCAACAAACCGACTTCCACCGATGCACCATGGTAATTCCGCCAAAGTCAGCCAATCCCACTCCGTAAAACCTCTGGTTCGTCGTTGAGGCGGGCTGGTGGCGCCAAAGACGTTATCGCTAAATACCACACAACAGCGTGAAGGGAGTGATACAACACCCAGCACCTCTCCCTGGTCAGGCTGGCAACCTGATCATGGCTACAGCAAAAACGTTTCCGACATCCATTCACGTCACTAGCAAATGGGCATTTTTCTATTACGCCGACAAATTATGACGTTATACTTCGGCTTTGAAGGTCTAAGTCATATTTTTCATCCTTGTATTTGGTAATGTGCTTCAAATGTAAAATTAGGAAATAATTACATTTATTTTTTATTACTTTGTTCTCGATTCGGGCAGATCATGAAAAGAAATCTGTAGAATCATTCATTTAACGTTTTGAAAATGTTTACTAGTACTTCTTTTCTTAAAAAAAAGTTCGTATCTCTAAGGCTCAACGCATGTACTAGTGCCTTTGGGCAGGTCCTTTATTTTTGTGACACACGAAAAAGCCACTTTAAAAAAGATTTACATAAAGGCATGGCTGCGATAAACCAATTCATTGCTACTCATAGTACTCGTAAATCCAATGCTCGGCACGATAGGTTTAACAACGGGTTACGAGTTCCAAAGATCGATCTCTGAAATGGGCATCAGCTTGTTGTCACAGCGCAGCATCCGGGCATCAGGCGAAGGGCGAGACGCACTCGCACAGAACGGCAGACACAGTCCATGTCTCGGGACAGTCGGACAGACCAGCGGAACCATGGTAGCTGAATATAACGTTTTCGTCAAGCCCATTGTTGGGCTCACCGTAGGCCCACAGAGCAGCGTCCACGGTGCCATTGCAGCCGACCCAGTACCAGCCGCCCAGAGGCTCAGCACTGCCTGCTGGCTGGAGGCCTCCGAGCCAAATCGATTGTCCAGAGCTGTAGTTCGAGTAGATCGAGTCCACGTGGCTCATCTCCTGCTCGCTGGTCACGTCGGCCATGATGACCAGACCGCTCTCTGACTCGCACTTCTGCCTGCTCGGCCACCACGTCCCGATGCCAGAGTACAGCCTGTACTTCACTCCGCACAGGTCCATGCCGTAGCCAGACGGACACAGCGCGCCCGCCTCGAGTCCCGGCCGCTGCTTGACAAACACCCGGCCTCTCCTGGAGCAGCCGCAGCTCCTCACCGACTTGCTGCACTTGTCGAACACGAACAGCTGGCACGGACCGTCAGCCAGACTGAACGCCTGACAGCGCTGGTTTTGGGAGCACAGAGCGGCGCACTCGACTTTGCTGATTTCGCTTGAGTAGGTCTCAACAAACTCGCCATTGATGCAGAGATATCCGTTGATGAGAACATACAGCTGCTGGTTGTCACTGCCGAGCGTGAGGCCCAGAGCCAAGAACATTGTCAGGAGATTCATGCTCATATTGTCAACGCTGAAGAAACTACGGCGGTAAACTCGACAGACGGAGCTGCTTTCATGCGAGTTGCAACTCAAAAATTTATGGCTTCTTTGAGAGAGTTTCTTCTTAGAAGCGTTGCCTTTTCAAGAGTTTCTTTTCTATCCGTAGCTCCTCGCCTCAATTGGCTCTCTGCTTTGGCAACCGCTGCACACAACTTTACTGATGCCAGCAGATTTTTTTCAGTTGTAGGACATCAAATTAGAAATGATTGACGTGCTGCAGTTGTCATTCTTTTCCAATCTCCCCTGAGTCTCTGAAGCAGGTGTCCGTTCTCTCTAAGACAACGGTTTTGGACTTATGAAGCTACCAAAAGAAAATATTTAAACATTATCCTGTCAGTTAATAAACACTTCAATTTTGTTGAGAGGGTGAAAAATTGAGCCAACCTGTAGGAGAAAATAAAACTGGAGATGTTTAACACCTTTGATAGCTCATTACTCAAGGAAAAATTAGTCGATGTGAAATTATGAAGTGTAAGAGCTGAGGGCAAGACTTGATATTAAGATATCCTAACCATCTTAAAGCTCTCAAGTGAGCCAGTTCCGATATTTTATATCTACGAGTAATTATCAATGAGATAAAATTGGCGAATCGATAACATTGAGTGGCCTACCAGTGAGAGGAGGGAAAGCGAGCAAGGCCGAAGCACGAAGCACAAGGAACAGACAGCCAGACAAAGAGAGGGAGAGAGGGAGAGAGGGAGAGAGGGAGAGAGGGAGAGAGGGAGAGAGGGAGAGAGGGAGAGAGGGAGAGAGGGAGAGAGGGAGAGAGGGAGAGAGGGAGAGAGGGAGAGAGGGAGAGAGGGAGAGAGGGAGAGAGGGAGAGAGGGAGAGCCTCCAATCCCGAAGGCGCTGACACAGCAAAGCAACAAGCCAAACAAAAAAGCTAAAGAGTGTTAGTCGCCGATATTTCGAATATGAACTTCTTCATCAGGGCAAAAATGAATATCACTAATAAGGTGAGAAGCCGACAAATAAATATAAGCGAAAAGTGGGGGAGAGATCGCTCATGTGCATACTGTATGTACATCAACTATGAGTCAGAACTCTATAAAGTCAAAACAGGTTGGCTGAAGCGAGATTGCGCAATACAGTGGGCCCAAATGCCTCTTAAAGGTTAAATAAATGAAAACAAATAATAAAGAACTAAATGAAGTGAGTCAACACAAACTAATAAAAGTAAATAAGTTAGTAAACAAGTAAGTAAATAAGTAAGCACAAGGCCAACGCACGGAGCAAAAGGAGCAGACAGCCAGACAGAAGAGAGAGAGAGAGAGAGAGAGAGAGAGAGAGAGAGAGAGAGAGAGAGAGAGAGAGAGAGGGAGGGAGAGGGAGAGGTAGAGAGAGACATTGCAAGGTACGAAAAGAGTAGGACTAGCCATTCAAAAAATATCACTTCTACCGTTATTTAATCAATTAAATTAGTTATATAATATAACTATATAATTAAATAATTATTCATATTGTGACCTGGAAAGACCAGCAGAGAAGCCAGCCAACAGGAGGAATCATTCAGGGTCGAAGGCTTGTCAGTCGCCCGCTGTTTCTTCTTCGGTGACAACCGCGGACGCTCTCCGGACAAGGACTACTTAAGTAACGTAATCTTCTAGTGGTCCTTGATATTACACTTTTCTGTTTGTCCTTCTCCTGGAATTTCGATTGTCAGGGTGCAGAAGGTCGTATTGTTGTGTATGGACTTTTGGTTTAGCAAATGCACTAATGCTTCCCTTCTTTTGTCTATAGTCTAGGGTACAATCTTTTATTTCTTTAAGAGCCGAAGGCTAACAGTATTACAAAGGGCAAACAAAACGTGCGCCGGCTAGAGGCAAATAAAGCTTGTGAACAGCTCGTATTTTAAATAATGCTTCTTCGACTTGACTTTGATGTCAGATGGTAGCCTGGAGGCAATAGTCGGTATAGAAGCAGAAGAAGAGGACATAACACGTATCGAACAGTATAGCTCATTTCGCTTATGCCAGGGTTCGGAAAGCATTTTTACCTCAAGGGCCAGATAGAGAACCTAGAGCATGACTGCGGTCCTAGAGATGAGAGAGGTGAAAAAAGAAAGAAGGGAGATAGGAGAAAGGAGAGGCGATGGAATAAAGGAGTAAAGAGGAAACGAGAGGAGAGTAGAGATGAATTAGGTAAGGAGAGTAGAAAAAAAGGAGAGGGAGAGGATGAAGGAGAGAGAGGAGAGGAGACGAGAGGCGAGAAGAGAGAAGAGCGCTAAGAAGAGACAAAAATTGAGCAGGCCGGATTGCTATTGTGCAGTTTCAAAGGACCGCAAAGGCCGGATAGAGAAGCTTTGCAGGCCCCATGTGGCCTGCGGACTGGAGTTTGCAGACCCCTGGCAAATCTGATGGAAATTAAAAAAAATAGTTTACAACCTGACTGGCGTAATGACCAATCAATTTTGAAGCGACAGTAAGACAAGACGGAGAGTTGTTGAAATAGAGTGGCTTGAGTTGAGTTTTTGTGTGTTGCGCAACTTGGGGTGCTGTGTACGAAGCAAGCGACCAATGTACAGCGTTTTAGCTGACCAACTGGCTTTTGCGTTGTTAACTTTTGTCGCCGAATTTGTAAATTCAAACAAAGGCTGGTGGCTGGTACTGGGTCGGCTGCTACGGCACCGTGGACGCTGCTCTGTGGGTGAACAATGAGCCCACCGATTCGGTTAACAAAAACGTTATAATCAGATACCATGGTTTTGCTGGTCTGGCCGACTGTACCGAGACATGCACCGCGTCTACCGTTCTGTGCCTGATGCCACGCTGTCACAGCTAGCTGATGTCAACTGCATAAATCGATCTTTGGAATAACCAGTTGTTAGATCTGAACAAGTGATTTACCTCTTGAATTTTAGCTCGATCTCGATCTATCGATATATATGAATTCCAATGTTTCGAATTACTCGTTGTGTTAGGACGCCACAAAACGTTCCCCTATTTTGTTTCATTTTTTTTACAAAAATTTATGACATGAGCTAAATCTTAATCTCTCTTAATTCTAGTAATAGCTTAGTCTTTCGCTCTGAGTACTGTTACGGGATCAAAGGCACCACGAGCAGGCACTGTTATGCACAGGCTGAGGTTGAATTGGATGCAGCCCAACCATAGAGTTAGATACAGGTGCAGGTCGTAAAACATTACAGCGGCAGTCAGGTTAATGGTTGATCAAGCTTGATGTTCCCAGCTGACATCGAGTGAAGATACGTCCAACAGCTTACTAATCAGCTATACTGAGCTCGGTCTGCCAACGAAGACGTGCCTGAGAGCAATGCTTGTTTTTAAACCAGGGCGACACCGGAAACACAAAATAACAGCTTCCCGTGAGCTTTCAGCTTTTCGGCTCTCTATTTATCCGTCGCCATCTTCTGTCTCTAAATTGAATTTTCTGCCCTGAATTTCAAGCGGTCGCACAGTGAATCTCAAATTGAGGACAGCAGAGATTAAAACAAAATGGAGAGAAAAGACTCGTTTCCAAGGCAACCGGAGAACAATAAATGCGACAAGCACATTATAAATGCATTTACTTTCAAGCGCCCGAAAGCCGATCCTGACTAATCAAGACAGTGAATTTCTGTTTCAAAAGACTCAAAGCACCTTGACGACATGCGGCTGTCAAACGGTCTCGCTGTTTGCCTCGCCCTGATGTGGGCGAGTCTTCAAGGCTGCGCGGCTTTCGAGCCCGTCCAGCCACTCGAGTTTCGCTACGTTGGCTGCTATAAAGACGGCGACAGTCGCGATCTCAAAGGACTTTTAGGAATTTTTCACTATGGCCCCTACGAAATGTCAACATTTTCTCCGGGCTTCGTTGAAGGCCGATTCACAATGACTCTGGAAATGTGCAACCAGATTTGCTCCTACGGTCGGTTCCGCTACTTCGGCACTCAGTACTTTTTCTTCTGCAGCTGCAGCTCAACCATCGGATCCTTCGGCAAAGCGGCGGAGGAGGAATGCGATTCCAGTTGCCATGGAAACTCGCTGCAGGTGTGCGGCGGCGCAATGAGAAACTCGATTTACGAAGTCACCTACTCACCGAGTAAGATGAGCGGCAGATTCAATCTGCTTCAAGTGTTTGAGTCAATAAACGGTTTTACAAAATTTGATTTCAACCCCACCCACAGCTGGATCGAAGCTGACGAAGCTGCCGATTGCGTCCGTTCCCAGCATCTCCGCCGACTCCTCGTACGGCTCCATCAGCCACAGCTCCACGGTGACGGGCAACGCCATCCAGTGCGCTGCCGCCTGCCAGCGCAGGCCGGACTGCCTTGGCTGCGCCTTCGTGGCCTCGAGCCGCGTGTGCCGCCTGCTGAAGTTCTTCGCTGTGCCCGCCGAGGTGGCCAGTGAAGTTGAGCACGTCTGGATGAAGCTGTGAAGAGAGTAGTAAAAATGAAGGGACGCCGACCGCAGTTACTGGTCTGTTGATATGCGGAAGTTTAAAACTGAATTACGCTCTACTCGTAATTGTGCTACCATCCTGTTGTTTACGATGGCTATCAGGTCCCCTAAAAATCTGCGGTTCAGATATTCTGGATTTAAAATCAAATAAAAAGTTCGACGCTAACAGTTAAAGACTGTTGAAGCACCTGGCAAACAGCTTTCATTACAGACACAGTTCTCTTATGCATCAAGGAAGGTTTGGAGACTGAATAAATCAACCAAACATTTTAGCGGAAACTAAGTGATTCCTATCTGTATCAAATCACCTTCCCCATTTAAAACATACTCCTCACTTGAGCAAATCAATTAGACTCTTGAGAGCCTTTAGCTGCCTTTTTTCAATTCGGCGTTAATTGAAGGCGCAAAAAATGCTTTCATGTTGCCATAAATGGTGAGCTCACAATGAACCACTTAAGTAAGCGCATCGCTTCTTAGAACGCATCGTTGCGTTAATTAAAAGTCAATCCCGAACTGAATATTTCATAGATCAGTATTTTAACCAACCCTGCTAAGAGGCCCACCTGTCGGCTTTGCCTCTAATGGACTGCAGAGGTTGGGCTTTGAGAGACGCATTTTATTTCAATTTGCCTGCAGTCTCATTGCAGAATGTGCTGAAAATTAATTCTATCCCGATGAAAACAGCACTTAAGCCACGAAGCGTCCCAGAGTCACTTGCGTCTCCTTAGAGTCGTTTTAGGGTTGATGCAGGTAAAACAGGTAAAAAAGGAAAGAAGTGACTTTAGACGACTCAAAAGCAACAACATATCACGGTACAAGCGTAGAAGTCGCCAAAAGTTGTCAAAGAGTCGCCTAAGAGTGAGTTCGAGGCGTTTTATGACACGACTCACCGAGGGACGCACGAGTGGTCTGACGTGCGAATCGGCTCGAATAACGAACTCCGAACTGACCTTTAACCATCGCCTGATGCGACCAACGAACAGTTCTCAAATTATCTGTCTCGCCCCGTAGCAACGCGCTAATCTAATGTTGCTGTGTCTGCTTTTGGCACCCCGCCGTTGCTAATCAGCGGCGGGGGATGACGTGTACCTAAATTCTATAAAATAGACACGGCCTCGGCCCCGAAATGAGCTACGGGAGAAGAATCCAAGGGACAGCAAGAGTTCCAGTGCAACTCACGGAAATCCCAAGACTACTGTTCGTTATTTGTGCTACAGGCACGAGTCTTGGCCAACAACTTGCGATCTCTGCTGTAAGATCTTTTAGGCTCCAGATCGAGTGAAACTACATATTGATCAGAACGGAAACAGAGACCAAACTTAGTCAAGAATAGGCGAAGCCAAAATGAAGTCTTACAAGAACAATGAACCTCTGCTTTCTTCAACTCCTCTTTTGGAGCGCCCATATTCTCTTTTTACTTTTTACAGGACACTTTTGCTTGGCCCGGCTGTCCGTGGAAAGAATCTGCCGCTGCACTGGTGAGTTGGGGATTCAAAGCCTCACTTGGCCTCAGAGCATCCCTTTCGTCCGTGATCTCGTCTCTGAATTGGAGAACAAGGACTTTTGGATTTCCCAGCGAGGGAAACAGTAAGCCCAGCACTGGTTGGACCTATTGCCAGAATAACAGACAAATTATACCTGTGTTGTCGGCTTCGAGATTAAAGAATCATGGATAGAATCACATTTTATAGTAACACATTCGGTATTAGAGTCCATGAGGCTGCTGTAAGCCAATTTGCTTGACAACTGGCATTGAGGAAACCACGGTAATAAGTTTTTGAGTCAGCAATATGGCAGCAGTTGGCTTGTCTACTCATTCCTTTCTCTATTAGCTCAGAGCTGCTTGTCTGTGTGAAGTCTTTTGTTACCTTTTGCCTCTCATTACTCGCTTGACCGGCTGACCACATATTTTTGTTGTCTTGGTTGTTGTTGCTTTTGTTGTGAAGTACGCTCGTAGCTTATGCGAACCAAGAACTACTCAAGTACTCTACTCTGAGTAGTCCTTGATGCGAACCTGCGGTTGTCTCCTCCCTGACAGGAATACTCAAGCATCTCAAGCAGCAGCAGAAGCCCCGGACAAGACAACAACAGCTCAAATAATCTATAAGCTACTTGGCTCCTTCTTAGCTTCTAAAACTCAAAAAACAATGGAATCATGCGGCTGTCACTCAATCCCAACTTCCTCAGCCTCAAGGATCAGCCATTGTGTGAGCAGCTCCTTCTCTTAGCTGCGAGGGGCTCAACAGCAGTGCAGACGCAATGCGTCTCTCTGCAAGCTGCAACTCAAGAAAAACCAATTCTGGTTCTTAACTGTTGTTCGGTGCATCTTTAGCGGCTGCAACTCCATCACCGGATGCTGGCAGGCGAACGCGGCCTCGATTCGCGTACAGGCCCAGAAACGTACCTTAAAGACGCTGTTTTTAAAAGACTTGACGCATACTGTATTGTTTTTATTATGATTGTAGCTTTACAGGCTTTAGGCAACTGCGTGGGCTTTCTGATTACTTGAGTGTTACTGGGCAATTGTCATGCATTGGTCACTGCAGGCATTGGTCACTGCAGGCATTGGTCACTGCAGGCATTGGTAACTGCAGGCATTGGTCACTGCAGGCATTGGTAACTGCAGGCATTGGTCACTGCAGGCATTGGTCACTGCAGGCATTGGTCACTGCAGGCATTGGTCACTGCACGCATTGGTCACTGCAGGCATCGGTCACTGCAGGCATTGGTCATTGCAGGCATTGGTCACTGCAGGCATTGGTCACTGCAGGCATTGGTTTTGCTACCGTTGCAAGCACAGCAGCACTTGAAGAACTATGTTAATACAGTTCCATCAGCACACTTTTTGACCCCTTGCTGATCTTGGATTTCCTTTGCGTAGCTGGTGCGAAATTAATGACCAACTTTTGTGGTCTTGAACAGCAACTACAGCAAAACACGTTGCGTGCTTTTGTGCGGCTCACAAGCTTCCTGTTACAACTGGGGCAGTCAATCACAAAAGCATGAAACTGAGTAGCCACAGCTTAGGTGAAGAGAGTTGCCACCACATTCGATTCAACCACAAGGTTTTACAACCTATAGCCTCACTAACATAGGGGTAATTTTGAATGTCGTGTATTTTCGAAACTGACTTCATGGGACTCTGAAATTAATTGGATGTGTCTGCTGGTGCATCATACTGTAATCTGATCGAAAATCTGTACATCAGTCAGGCGATTCGGTGACTCATCGATAGTTGGAACGAGCCGCAGAAGATGGTTTGTAATATTTCCCACAAGTTTCCAGGCTCAGCTGCAGGATATGAAACAGCTTGAAAAGTGTTTTTAGAGCTCGCGACCAACTGTATTGAGTATTTACTCCTGCAAAGGCTGACTTGCAGGAGATGCTCAAGAAAATTTTCTGTTATCTGCTTAGATCAGAACTCCTATCTCAAGCGGCATCTTCAAAGCCGATTCTCAGTGCTTGTGAAAATCTATTCATTTGTCGCTATCCAATGACAAGCATCCAGTGTGCTGTATCCAATGACAGGGTAGAAGCTCATAGGAGCGTATAAAGATAACGATATTTACGCAAAGTCTGTCTCAAAAGCGTGAAAACTTGTAGTTTGCCAGTTCCGAAGCCGAGCTAATGAAAGTGAGCCGAAAAGAAATGCCTTTAGAAACTGTCTTCGCTGTCTATTCTCTGTTGCTCATTTGGCTCTGGAGCTGCATGGCCTCTGCAACTCCGAGTCCGCTGGGTTTTCAGTACATCGGCTGCTATGTGGACGGTCTCTATAACAGCAACCGAGACTTGCGAGGACTTCAAGGTATTGTCAAATTCGGTCCGTACGCCATGAAACCGACTGTGCCCGCCTTTGTGCAGAGGCCGGGCGAGATGACGCTGCAGCTGTGCGCCGACATCTGCAAGTGCGGCTGATTCCGCTACTTCGGCGCTCAGGCGGGCGAGTACTGCTGCTGCGGGTCGGCCTACGGCTCTCTCGGAGCCGCTCCTGACTCCCAGTGCAATTCTCAATGCGGCGGGAATGCATCGCAGGTGTGCGGTGGTGGCTATAGAAATTTAATCTATGAAATCATCTACCAGAAGTGTAAGCGAATGAAATGATTGTCAGTATGGGTAACTTAGGCGTCGTGCACATGATGTGTTTGAATCGAGTGGGTGTGTTATTAAGCATGAGCTCGTAAGCTCAAGATTTTAATGTAAGCCAGCATCAGGGTCTTTAGCACATGCCCTATACCAAGGGCTTCATCACTAGGGGCTTTCAGCTTTAGTGCCCGCTTTAGCACTAAGTCACCACTTTGTATGCTAATTCAGCATGCAAAATAAACTTAGGACTCAGATCTCCTTACATTCTTGCACGCTCAGATAGCGACAAGAATATAATCGTATAGTTAGAATAATACATCAGAATCACACATACATACACAACTCATTTTTAGGATATAGGAAATGAAAATTTACCGTGGAGACATCAAAAATGGATGAAAGAAGAAGGCTTCCATATTTTATGCAAGGATTGTCAGCAAAATATCCAATCACCATTGATTCTATCCAGATGAAAACATGCCAAAACATCCCAACATGAGCAGCGCTCAGAGCTCCATGACTCACAGCAGTTTCCCAGCCAGAGTTGAATTCGAGTGCAGCGCCGCCTGCCACAGCAGCCCGAGCTGCCTGGGCAGCGCCTTCTCGCCATCAGGCCGGATGTGCCACCTGCTGAAGTTCCACGCTGTGCCCGAAAAGTTGGCCAGCGAGTTCGAGTACGTCTGGATAAAGCCGTGAGGCTGGGAGCAGCCAGCAGCTGCCAGAATGGAATCGATTGCAATAACTAGCCAATCAGAACTCTGGGAATTGTGAGCGAACAACGTTGAGCTGAATTTTCCACGCTGTGCCCGAGAAGTTAAGTGAAGGGATGGTGACTGTAGGGATGGTGACTGTAGGGATGGTGACTGCAGGGATGGTGACTGTAGGGATGGTGACTGTAGGGATGGTGACTGTAGGGATGGTGACTGCAGGGATGGTGACTGTAGGGATGGTGACTGTAGGGATGGTGACTGTAGGGATGGTGACTGTAGGGATGGTGACTGCAGGGATGGTGACTGTAGGGATGGTGACTGTAGGGATGGTGACTGCAGGGATGGTGACTGTAGGGATGGTGACTGTAGGGATGGTGACTGCAGGGATGGTGACTGCAGGGATGGTGACTGTAGGGATGGTGACTGTAGGGATGGTGACTGTAGGGATGCTGACTGTAGGGATGGTGACTGTAGGGATGCTGACTGTAGGGATGGTGACTGTAGGGATGGTGACTGTAGGGATGGTGACTGCAGGGATGGTGACTGCAGGGATGGTGACTGTAGGGATGCTGACTGTAGGGATGGTGACTGTAGGGATGGTGACTGCAGGGATGGTGACTGTAAGGATGGTGACTGTAGGGACGGAGACTGTAGGGATGGTGACTGCAGGGATGGTGACTGTAGGGATGGTGACTGTAGGGATGCTGACTGTAGGGATGGTGACTGTAGGGATGGTGACTGCAGGGATGGTGACTGCAGGGATGGTGACTGTAGGGATGGTGACTGTAGGGATGGTGACTGTAGGGATGCTGACTGTAGGGATGGTGACTGTAGGGATGCTGACTGTAGGGATGGTGACTGTAGGGATGGTGACTGTAGGGATGGTGACTGCAGGGATGGTGACTGCAGGGATGGTGACTGTAGGGATGCTGACTGTAGGGATGGTGACTGTAGGGATGGTGACTGCAGGGATGGTGACTGTAGGGATGGTGACTGTAGGGATGGTGACTGTAGGGATGGTGACTGTAGGGATGGTGACTGTAGGGATGGTGACTGTAGGGATGGTGACTGTAGGGATGGTGACTGTAGGGATGGTGACTGTAGGGATGGTGACTGCAGGGATGGTGACTGCAGGGATGGTGACTGTAGGGATGGTGACTGTAGGGATGGTGACTGTAGGGATGGTGACTGCAGGGATGGTGACTGTAGGGATGGTGACTGTAGGGATGGTGACTGTAGGGATGGTGACTGTAGGGATGGTGACTGTAGGGATGGTGACTGTAGGGATGGTGACTGTAGGGATGGTGACTGTAGGGATGGTGACTGCAGGGATGGTGACTGCAGGGATGGTGACTGTAGGGATGGTGACTGTAGGGATGGTGACTGTAGGGATGGTGACTGTAGGGATGGTGACTGCAGGGATGGTGACTGTAGGGATGGTGACTGTAGGGATGGTGACTGTAGGGATGGTGACTGTAGGGATGGTGACTGTAGGGATGGTGACTGTAGGGATGGTGACTGTAGGGATGGTGACTGTAGGGATGGTGACTGTAGGGATGGTGACTGTAGGGATGGTGACTGTAGGGATGGTGACTGTAGGGATGGTGACTGTAGGGATGGTGACTGTAGGGATGGTGACTGTAGGGATGGTGACTGTAGGGATGGTGACTGTAGGGATGGTGACTGTAGGGATGGTGACTGTAGGGATGGTGACTGCAGGGATGGTGACTGTAGGGATGGTGACTGTAGGGATGGTGACTGTAGGGATGGTGACTGTAGGGATGGTGACTGTAGGGATGGTGACTGCAGGGATGGTGACTGTAGGGATGGTGACTGTAGGGATGCTGACTGTAGGGATGGTGACTGTAGGGATGGTGACTGTAGGGATGGTGACTGTAGGGATGCTGACTGTAGGGATGGTGACTGTAGGGATGCTGACTGTAGGGATGGTGACTGCAGGGATGGTGACTGTAGGGATGGTGACTGTAGGGATGCTGACTGTAGGGATGGTGACTGTAGGGATGGTGACTGTAGGGATGGTGACTGTAGGGATGCTGACTGTAGGGATGGTGACTGTAGGGATGGTGACTGTAGGGATGGTGACTGTAGGGATGGTGACTGTAGGGATGCTGACTGTAGGGATGGTGACTGTAGGGATGGTGACTGTAGGGATGGTGACTGTAGGGATGGTGACTGTAGGGATGGTGACTGCAGGGATGGTGACTGTAGGGATGGTGACTGTAGGGATGGTGACTGTAGGGATGGTGACTGTAGGGATGGTGACTGTAGGGATGGTGACTGTAGGGATGGTGACTGTAGGGATGGTGACTGCAGGGATGGTGACTGTAGGGATGGTGACTGTAGGGATGGTGACTGTAGGGATGGTGACTGTAGGGATGGTGACTGTAGGGATGGTGACTGTAGGGATGGTGACTGCAGGGATGGTGACTGTAGGGATGGTGACTGTAGGGATGGTGACTGTAGGGATGGTGACTGTAGGGATGGTGACTGTAGGGATGGTGACTGTAGGGATGGTGACTGTAGGGATGGTGACTGTAGGGATGGTGACTGTAGGGATGGTGACTGTAGGGATGGTGACTGTAGGGATGGTGACTGTAGGGATGGTGACTGTAGGGATGGTGACTGTAGGGATGTGACTGTAGGGATGGTGACTGTAGGGATGGTGACTGTAGGGATGGTGACTGTAGGGATGTGACTGTAGGGATGGTGACTGTAGGGATGCTGACTGTAGGGATGGTGACTGTAGGGATGGTGACTGTAGGGATGGTGACTGTAGGGATGCTGACTGTAGGGATGGTGACTGTAGGGATGGTGACTGTAGGGATGGTGACTGTAGGGATGCTGACTGTAGGGATGGTGACTGTAGGGATGGTGACTGTAGGGATGGTGACTGTAGGGATGGTGACTGTAGGGATGTGACTGTAGGGATGGTGACTGTAGGGATGGTGACTGTAGGGATGGTGACTGTAGGGATGGTGACTGTAGGGATGGTGACTGTAGGGATGGTGACTGTAGGGATGGTGACTGTAGGGATGGTGACTGTAGGGATGGTGACTGTAGGGATGCTGACTGTAGGGATGGTGACTGTAGGGATGGTGACTGTAGGGATGGTGACTGTAGGGATGGTGACTGTAGGGATGGTGACTGTAGGGATGGTGACTGTAGGGATGGTGACTGTAGGGATGGTGACTGTAGGGATGCTGACTGTAGGGATGGTGACTGTAGGGATGGTGACTGTAGGGATGGTGACTGTAGGGATGCTGACTGTAGGGATGGTGACTGTAGGGATGTGACTGTAGGGATGGTGACTGTAGGGATGGTGACTGTAGGGATGGTGACTGTAGGGATGGTGACTGTAGGGATGGTGACTGTAGGGATGGTGACTGTAGGGATGGTGACTGTAGGGATGGTGACTGTAGGGATGGTGACTGTAGGGATGGTGACTGTAGGGATGGTGACTGTAGGGATGGTGACTGTAGGGATGGTGACTGTAGGGATGGTGACTGTAGGGATGGTGACTGTAGGGATGGTGACTGTAGGGATGGTGACTGTAGGGATGGTGACTGTAGGGATGGTGACTGTAGGGATGCTGACTGTAGGGATGTGACTGTAGGGATGGTGACTGTAGGGATGGTGACTGTAGGGATGGCTGACTGTAGGGATGGTGACTGTAGGGATGGTGACTGTAGGGATGGTGACTGTAGGGATGGTGACTGTAGGGATGGTGACTGTAGGGATGTGACTGTAGGGATGTGACTGTAGGGATGCTGACTGTAGGGATGGTGACTGTAGGGATGGTGACTGTAGGGATGGTGACTGTAGGGATGGTGACTGTAGGGATGGTGACTGTAGGGATGGTGACTGTAGGGATGCTGACTGTAGGGATGGTGACTGTAGGGATGGTGACTGTAGGGATGGTGACTGTAGGGATGGTGACTGTAGGGATGGTGACTGTAGGGATGGTGACTGTAGGGATGGTGACTGTAGGGATGGTGACTGTAGGGATGGTGTAGGGATGGTGACTGTAGGGATGGTGACTGTAGGGATGGTGACTGTAGGGATGGTGACTGTAGGGATGGTGACTGTAGGGATGGTGACTGTAGGGATGGTGACTGTAGGGATGGTGACTGTAGGGATGGTGACTGTAGGGATGGTGACTGTAGGGATGGTGACTGTAGGGATGGTGACTGTAGGGATGGTGACTGTAGGGATGGTGACTGTAGGGATGGTGACTGTAGGGATGGTGACTGTAGGGATGGTGACTGTAGGGATGGTGACTGTAGGGATGGTGACTGTAGGGATGGTGACTGTAGGGATGGTGACTGTAGGGATGGTGACTGTAGGGATGGTGACTGTAGGGATGGTGACTGTAGGGATGGTGACTGTAGGGATGGTGACTGTAGGGATGGTGACTGTAGGGATGGTGACTGTAGGGATGGTGACTGTAGGGATGGTGACTGTAGGGATGGTGACTGTAGGGATGGTGACTGTAGGGATGGTGACTGTAGGGATGGTGACTGTAGGGATGGTGACTGTAGGGATGGTGACTGTAGGGATGGTGACTGTAGGGATGGTGACTGTAGGGATGGTGACTGTAGGGATGGTGACTGTAGGGATGGTGACTGTAGGGATGGTGACTGTAGGGATGGTGACTGTAGGGATGGTGACTGTAGGGATGGTGACTGTAGGGATGGTGACTGTAGGGATGGTGACTGTAGGGATGGTGACTGTAGGGATGGTGACTGTAGGGATGGTGACTGTAGGGATGGTGACTGTAGGGATGGTGACTGTAGGGATGGTGACTGTAGGGATGGTGACTGTAGGGATGGTGACTGTAGGGATGGTGACTGTAGGGATGGTGACTGTAGGGATGGTGACTGTAGGGATGGTGACTGTAGGGATGGTGACTGTAGGGATGGTGACTGTAGGGATGGTGACTGTAGGGATGGTGACTGTAGGGATGGTGACTGTAGGGATGGTGACTGTAGGGATGGTGACTGTAGGGATGGTGACTGTAGGGATGGTGACTGTAGGGATGGTGACTGTAGGGATGGTGACTGTAGGGATGGTGACTGTAGGGATGGTGACTGTAGGGATGGTGACTGTAGGGATGGTGACTGTAGGGATGGTGACTGTAGGGATGGTGACTGTAGGGATGGTGACTGTAGGGATGGTGACTGTAGGGATGGTGACTGTAGGGATGGTGACTGTAGGGATGGTGACTGTAGGGATGGTGACTGTAGGGATGGTGACTGTAGGGATGGTGACTGTAGGGATGGTGACTGTAGGGATGGTGACTGTAGGGATGGTGACTGTAGGGATGGTGACTGTAGGGATGGTGACTGTAGGGATGGTGACTGTAGGGATGGTGACTGTAGGGATGGTGACTGTAGGGATGGTGACTGTAGGGATGGTGACTGTAGGGATGGTGACTGTAGGGATGGTGACTGTAGGGATGGTGACTGTAGGGATGGTGACTGTAGGGATGGTGACTGTAGGGATGGTGACTGTAGGGATGGTGACTGTAGGGATGGTGACTGTAGGGATGGTGACTGTAGGGATGCTGACTGTAGGGATGGTGACTGTAGGGATGGTGACTGTAGGGATGGTGACTGTAGGGATGGTGACTGTAGGGATGGTGACTGTAGGGATGGTGACTGTAGGGATGGTGACTGTAGGGATGGTGACTGTAGGGATGGTGACTGTAGGGATGGTGACTGTAGGGATGGTGACTGTAGGGATGGTGACTGTAGGGATGGTGACTGTAGGGATGGTGACTGTAGGGATGGTGACTGTAGGGATGGTGACTGTAGGGATGGTGACTGTAGGGATGGTGACTGTAGGGATGTGACTGTAGGGATGGTGACTGTAGGGATGGTGACTGTAGGGATGGTGACTGTAGGGATGGTGACTGTAGGGATGGTGACTGTAGGGATGGTGACTGTAGGGATGGTGACTGTAGGGATGGTGACTGTAGGGATGGTGACTGTAGGGATGGTGACTGTAGGGATGGTGACTGTAGGGATGGTGACTGTAGGGATGGTGACTGTAGGGATGGTGACTGTAGGGATGGTGACTGTAGGGATGGTGACTGTAGGGATGGTGACTGTAGGGATGGTGACTGTAGGGATGGTGACTGTAGGGATGGTGACTGTAGGGATGGTGACTGTAGGGATGGTGACTGTAGGGATGGTGACTGTAGGGATGGTGACTGTAGGGATGGTGACTGTAGGGATGGTGACTGTAGGGATGGTGACTGTAGGGATGGTGACTGTAGGGATGGTGACTGTAGGGATGGTGACTGTAGGGATGGTGACTGTAGGGATGGTGACTGTAGGGATGGTGACTGTAGGGATGGTGACTGTAGGGATGGTGACTGTAGGGATGGTGACTGTAGGGATGGTGACTGTAGGGATGGTGACTGTAGGGATGGTGACTGTAGGGATGGTGACTGTAGGGATGGTGACTGTAGGGATGGTGACTGTAGGGATGGTGACTGTAGGGATGTGACTGTAGGGATGGTGACTGTAGGGATGGTGACTGTAGGGATGGTGACTGTAGGGATGGTGACTGTAGGGATGGTGACTGTAGGGATGGTGACTGTAGGGATGGTGACTGTAGGGATGGTGACTGTAGGGATGGTGACTGTAGGGATGGTGACTGTAGGGATGGTGACTGTAGGGATGGTGACTGTAGGGATGGTGACTGTAGGGATGGTGACTGTAGGGATGGTGACTGTAGGGATGGTGACTGTAGGGATGGTGACTGTAGGGATGGTGACTGTAGGGATGGTGACTGTAGGGATGGTGACTGTAGGGATGGTGACTGTAGGGATGGTGACTGTAGGGATGGTGACTGTAGGGATGGTGACTGTAGGGATGGTGACTGTAGGGATGGTGACTGTAGGGATGGTGACTGTAGGGATGGTGACTGTAGGGATGGTGACTGTAGGGATGGTGACTGTAGGGATGGTGACTGTAGGGATGGTGACTGTAGGGATGGTGACTGTAGGGATGGTGACTGTAGGGATGGTGACTGTAGGGATGGTGACTGTAGGGATGGTGACTGTAGGGATGGTGACTGTAGGGATGGTGACTGTAGGGATGGTGACTGTAGGGATGGTGACTGTAGGGATGGTGACTGTAGGGATGGTGACTGTAGGGATGGTGACTGTAGGGATGGTGACTGTAGGGATGGTGACTGTAGGGATGGTGACTGTAGGGATGGTGACTGTAGGGATGGTGACTGTAGGGATGGTGACTGTAGGGATGGTGACTGTAGGGATGGTGACTGTAGGGATGGTGACTGTAGGGATGGTGACTGTAGGGATGGTGACTGTAGGGATGGTGACTGTAGGGATGGTGACTGTAGGGATGGTGACTGTAGGGATGGTGACTGTAGGGATGGTGACTGTAGGGATGGTGACTGTAGGGATGGTGACTGTAGGGATGGTGACTGTAGGGATGGTGACTGTAGGGATGGTGACTGTAGGGATGGTGACTGTAGGGATGGTGACTGTAGGGATGGTGACTGTAGGGATGGTGACTGTAGGGATGGTGACTGTAGGGATGGTGACTGTAGGGATGGTGACTGTAGGGATGGTGACTGTAGGGATGGTGACTGTAGGGATGGTGACTGTAGGGATGGTGACTGTAGGGATGGTGACTGTAGGGATGGTGACTGTAGGGATGGTGACTGTAGGGATGGTGACTGTAGGGATGGTGACTGTAGGGATGGTGACTGTAGGGATGGTGACTGTAGGGATGGTGACTGTAGGGATGGTGACTGTAGGGATGGTGACTGTAGGGATGGTGACTGTAGGGATGGTGACTGTAGGGATGGTGACTGTAGGGATGGTGACTGTAGGGATGGTGACTGTAGGGATGGTGACTGTAGGGATGGTGACTGTAGGGATGGTGACTGTAGGGATGGTGACTGTAGGGATGGTGACTGTAGGGATGGTGACTGTAGGGATGGTGACTGTAGGGATGGTGACTGTAGGGATGGTGACTGTAGGGATGGTGACTGTAGGGATGGTGACTGTAGGGATGGTGACTGTAGGGATGGTGACTGTAGGGATGGTGACTGTAGGGATGGTGACTGTAGGGATGGTGACTGTAGGGATGGTGACTGTAGGGATGGTGACTGTAGGGATGGTGACTGTAGGGATGGTGACTGTAGGGATGGTGACTGTAGGGATGGTGACTGTAGGGATGTGACTGTAGGGATGGTGACTGTAGGGATGGTGACTGTAGGGATGGTGACTGTAGGGATGGTGACTGTAGGGATGCTGACTGTAGGGATGGTGACTGTAGGGATGGTGACTGTAGGGATGGTGACTGTAGGGATGCTGACTGTAGGGATGGTGACTGTAGGGATGGTGACTGTAGGGATGGTGACTGTAGGGATGGTGACTGTAGGGATGGTGACTGTAGGGATGGTGACTGTAGGGATGGTGACTGTAGGGATGGTGACTGTAGGGATGGTGACTGTAGGGATGGTGACTGTAGGGATGGTGACTGTAGGGATGGTGACTGTAGGGATGGTGACTGTAGGGATGGTGACTGTAGGGATGCTGACTGTAGGGATGGTGACTGTAGGGATGGTGACTGTAGGGATGGTGACTGTAGGGATGCTGACTGTAGGGATGGTGACTGTAGGGATGGTGACTGTAGGGATGGTGACTGTAGGGATGGTGACTGTAGGGATGGTGACTGTAGGGATGGTGACTGTAGGGATGGTGACTGTAGGGATGGTGACTGTAGGGATGGTGACTGTAGGGATGGTGACTGTAGGGATGGTGACTGTAGGGATGGTGACTGTAGGGATGGTGACTGTAGGGATGGTGACTGTAGGGATGGTGACTGTAGGGATGGTGACTGTAGGGATGGTGACTGTAGGGATGGTGACTGTAGGGATGGTGACTGTAGGGATGGTGACTGTAGGGATGGTGACTGTAGGGATGGTGACTGTAGGGATGTGACTGTAGGGATGGTGACTGTAGGGATGGTGACTGTAGGGATGGTGACTGTAGGGATGGTGACTGTAGGGATGGTGACTGTAGGGATGTGACTGTAGGGATGGTGACTGTAGGGATGCTGACTGTAGGGATGTGACTGTAGGGATGGTGACTGTAGGGATGCTGACTGTAGGGATGGTGACTGTAGGGATGGTGACTGTAGGGATGGTGACTGTAGGGATGGTGACTGTAGGGATGGTGACTGTAGGGATGGTGACTGTAGGGATGGTGACTGTAGGGATGGTGACTGTAGGGATGGTGACTGTAGGGATGCTGACTGTAGGGATGCTGACTGTAGGGATGGTGACTGTAGGGATGGTGACTGTAGGGATGGTGACTGTAGGGATGGTGCAGGGATGGTGACTGTAGGGATGGTGACTGTAGGGATGGTGACTGTAGGGATGGTGACTGTAGGGATGGTGACTGTAGGGATGGTGACTGTAGGGATGGTGACTGTAGGGATGGTGACTGTAGGGATGGTGACTGTAGGGATGGTGACTGTAGGGATGGTGACTGTAGGGATGGTGACTGTAGGGATGGTGACTGTAGGGATGGTGACTGTAGGGATGGTGACTGTAGGGATGGTGACTGCAGGGATGGTGACTGCAGGGATGGTGACTGTAGGGATGGTGACTGTAGGGATGGTGACTGTAGGGATGGTGACTGTAGGGATGGTGACTGTAGGGATGGTGACTGTAGGGATGGTGACTGTAGGGATGGTGACTGTAGGGATGGTGACTGTAGGGATGGTGACTGCAGGGATGGTGACTGCAGGGATGGTGACTGTAGGGATGGTGACTGTAGGGATGGTGACTGTAGGGATGGTGACTGCAGGGATGGTGACTGCAGGGATGGTGACTGTAGGGATGGTGACTGCAGGGATGGTGACTGCAGGGATGGTGACTGCAGGGATGGTGACTGCAGGGATGGTGACTGCAGGGATGGTGACTGTAGGGATGGTGACTGTAGGGATGGTGACTGCAGGGATGGTGACTGCAGGGATGGTGACTGCAGGGATGGTGACTGCAGGGATGGTGACTGCAGGGATGGTGACTGCAGGGATGGTGACTGCAGGGATGGTGACTGCAGGGATGGTGACTGCAGGGATGGTGACTGCAGGGATGGTGACTGTAGGGATGGTGACTGTAGGGATGGTGACTGTAGGGATGGTGACTGTAGGGATGGTGACTGTAGGGATGGTGACTGCAGGGATGGTGACTGCAGGGATGGTGACTGCAGGGATGGTGACTGTAGGGATGGTGACTGCAGGGATGGTGACTGTAGGGATGCTGACTGTAGGGATGCTGACTGTAGGGATGGTGACTGCAGGGATGGTGACTGCAGGGACGGGGACTGTAGGGATGGTGAGTGAAGGGATGGTGACTGTAGGAATGCTGACTGTAGGGATGGTGACTGTAGGGATGGTGACTGTAGGGATGGTGACTGCAGGGATGGTGACTGCAGGGATGGTGACTGCAGGGATGGTGACTGTAGGGATGGTGACTGCAGGGATGGTGACTGTAGGGATGGTGAGTGAAGGGATGGTGACTGTAGGGATGGTGACTGTAGGGATGGTGACTGTAGGGATGGTGACTGTAGGGATGGTGGGTGAAGGGATGGTGACTGTAGGGATGGTGGGTGAAGGGATGGTGACTGTAGGGATGCTGACTGTAGGGATGGTGACTGTAGGGATGGTGAGTGAAGGGATGGTGACTGTAGTAATGGTGACTGTAGGGATGGTGACTGTAGGGATGATGACTGTAGGGATGGTGAGTGAAGGGACGGGGACTGTAGGGATGGTGAATGAAGGGATGCTGACTGTAGGGATGGTGACTGTAGGGATGGTGACTGTAGGGATGGTGACTGTAGGGATGGTGACTGTAGAGGATGGTGAGTGAAGGGATGGTGACTGTAGGGATGGTGACTGTAGGGATGGTGAGTGAAGGGATGGTGACTGTAGGGATGGTGACTGTAGGGATGGTGAGTGAAGGGATGGTGACTGTAGGGGCCACAATGGCTGTTTGCCACCTGTTTAAATTATGAACAGAAGGAGCAGCAGAGATTCACCTGAACTTGTAAATTCAACCCAGCGGATTCTCAATTGCCTGAAGTGCACCCGAGAGGAGCAGAGGCGAGAGGCGAGACTGGCCAGAGTGCAGGGTGAGAGAGAAAACTGCCCAGTTTAACAATGCATTTTATTGTACATTTGACCGCCTCCTCAAACCGATGCACTGCGGGACTGAGCAGCATTTTACACCGCTCAGTGGGCCATTAAATGCATTTAAAGATCTCACACTGCACTGAGGCACAATGGGTCAGCTCAGCCTCATCAAGTACAGCTTGGGGTGGCCGCTGCAGCCGCAGCCTCCCCGTTGCCATGCTGGGTGCACAGAGGCGAAGGCGGCGGACTCAGCGCTCATGCTCGGGAGAGAAGTTTCGGCTGCTCAGGCCGGGGGTGGTCGGCCTCGCCAGAGGCTGCAAAAGGGGGGCAGCTGAGAGATGAGGCGGTGAAATCTTTCTGGCAACCGGCTGCACAAACCATTGAAACACCTGCCGCTCTGACAGAAGCCGTAACTGACATCTGCCACTCTGACAGCAGCCGTGACTGACATCTGCCACTCTGACAGCAGCCGTGACTGACATCTTCCACTCTGACAGCAGCCCTGACTGACATCTACCACTCTGACAGAACCGTTTCTCTTTTTATCTTTCCTCTCTCTTCTCTTCGGTCTGTTCTGTTCCCTCTACCGTTACACCACCTTTATTCCACTTACCGCACTTTATTACGGCTGTCTGAAACAATGGGCCAAAGCCAAAGCCGGCATCGTGTCGTCACCAGCAGCAACAACCCACAAGATGCTCGAAGGGCTGCACAGCGTGCTAACTTCGAAATCGAATATGCTATAATTAGCGCTGCAATAAATGGTCACTTAGAAGTCGTCAAGTTTCTCGTATCGAATGTTTCCGAACAACAAAACAGAGAGTGCTGCATTTACGCTGCAGAATCAGCTGCAAGACATGGTCACTTAGAAGTCGTCAAGTTTCTCGTGTCACAATTCGCTGACCAAGCAATCAGAGATCGCTGCTGCATCAAGGCTGCAGAATCTGCTGTAGAAAAGGGTCAGTGGGAAGTCGTCAAGTTTCTCGTGCCACAAGTCGCTGACCAAACAAACAGAGATCGCTGCTGCATCGACGCTGCCGAATCTGCTGCAGAAAAGGGTCAGTGGGAAGTCGTCAAGTTTCTCGTGCCACAAGTCGCTGACCAAGCAAACAGAGATCGCTGCTGCATCGACGCTGCCAAATCAGCTGCAAGACATGGTCACTTAGAAGTCGTCAAGTTTCTCGTCTCACAAGTCGCTGACCAACCAAACAGAGATCGCTGCTGCATCAAAGCTGCCGAATCTGCTGCAAGACATGGTCACTTAGAAGACGTCAAGTTTCTCGTGTCACAAGTCGCTGACCAAGCAATCAGAGATCGCTGCTGCATCGACGCTGTCAAATCTGCTGTAGAAGATGGTCAGTGGGAAGTCGTCAAGTTTCTCGTTCCACAAATCGATGACCAAACAAACAAAGATCGCTGCTGCATCGACGCTGCCGAATCTGCTGTAGAAAAGGGTCAGTGGGACGTCGTCAAGTTTCTCGTCTCACAAGTCGCTGACCAAGCAAACAGAGATCGCAGCTGCATCGACGCTGCCGAATCTGCTGCATATACTGATCAGTGGGAAGTCGTCAAGTTTCTCGTCTCACAAGTCGCTGACCAAGCAAACAGAGATCGCTGCTGCATCGACGCTGCCAAATCAGCTGCAAGACATGGTCACATAGAAGACGTCAAGTTTCTCGTGTCACGAGTCGCTGATCAAGCAATCAGAGATCGCTGCTGCATCGACGCTGCCAAATCTGCTGTAGAAGATGGTCAGTCGGAAGTCGTCAAGTTCCTCATCTCGTGTCTCTCAAGTCCAGATCAGAAAATGAATCTCCGTTTCCAATGCGCAGTCAACGCTTGCTCTCGTATTCGCGAAGATGTCGTTGCCTCCCTTGGCCTCGAGCCCGACTGGCTCTTCCAATCCAGCACCATCCTTAGCTTTACTGCAGCAATGGCCATCGAGGGCAGGAACTCTGTTCTCACTGACACCCTCTCTCGAATGCAGCCAGCTCACATCACACAGCTGCTCCGTCTCTCCGTCTCTCAAAGACACGTCGCTCTTGCTGACACAATTGCTGTCACACTGATCAATGATGAGCGAGTCAGCAAAGAGCATGTCGATCTGCCAGACAGCACTGGAGCCACTGCTCTCATGCTGGCAGCTGATGCAGGTCATCACGAGCTCATTGAGAAACTCATCGATCTCGGTGCGTCAGTACGTGCTGAAGACAGTCAGGGTCGGACTGCTATGTCACGAGCGTGCGAAGCCGGTCACGTGCGAGCAGCCAAGGCTTTGATGGACAGAGGAGCTGATGTGAGTCATCGAGACGGTCGGGGTCTGACGTGTTCGCAGGTGGCACAGCGATTTGAGCAGCGGCAGATGCTGCGACTGCTGGATGTCAGTGTAGCGGGGTGAGTGAGGCGATAATTGCGCGAATCTTTTCAGTACTGCATCGTGCTTGTGAAACATTTCTGTAACTTTATCAGAAAAATCTTGTTGAAATGATTCTGTTATAAAATGTAGGCCTGTTTGGTTTTAGAAGAAGAGGCGAACACAGTGACGAGGAAAGAAGTGAGCGAGAAAGAAGGAAAGAAAAAGAGAAGACAGGAAATACAGAAAGATTTTTTTGCATTTCATTTTCGGATCAAACAAGGGATGGTTTTTTGTCCCACATCGTGCAACAGCGAAAGATAGGGGAGTGTCATGAAGCGAGCTCATATGGACAAAAACTATTTTACTTGAATTTGATACTTGAGTAAAACCGTGTACTGTCGGCACGTCTCTGCTGCTCTTAAGGCTGGCAGCTTGGGGCAAAAATTGCAGCAAAACTCAGGAGGGTTGAGATTGGGTTAGACTGAGTGCTGCAACAGCTGCACTCTCAGCTCTCATGCTTGAGATGCCAGTCTGAGTGCTGCAGCAGCTGCACTCTCAGCTCTCATGCTTGAGATGCCAGTCTGAGTGCTGCAGCAGCTGCACTCTCAGCTCTCATGCTTGAGATGCCAGTCTGAGTGCTGCAGCAGCTGCACTCTCAGCTCTCATGCTTGAGATGCCAGTCTGAGTGCTGCAGCAGCTGCACTCTCAGCTCTCATGCTTGAGATGCCAGTCTGAGTGCTGCAGCAGCTGCACTCTCAGCTCTCCTGCTTGAGATGCCAGTCTGAGTGCTGCAGCAGCTGCACTCTCAGCTCTCATGCTTGAGATGCCAGTCTGAGTGCTGCAGCAGCTGCACTCTCAGCTCTCCTGCTTGTTCTGCCCATCCAACTCTGAGCAAATCACCCACACGCTTCTTGGATCATTCCAGGCTCTCAGATGACTCCCAGCAAGACAGGCGCCTGAGCGAGGAGCTGCATCGAGAAGGAGGTCTCCAAGCGGTGCTTGACTGATTTCTCAATTGGGCTAAGTGACTAAGGTTAACCGTTCACGTATCGCTTGCAGTTTCTTTGATTTAAGCTGCTAATGTCACTGTTTCTTACTTGTTAACTTGAGTCAAGTATCGTTTGTAATCTCGGAGCGAACAAAAGACGAAACCCAGAGTCACGCAATAATACCAACAAAACCCTGAGACAAACAGACCCCGCCTGGGGGGGGAGAGAACCCGCGCCAAAGCCGGCCCGGCCGCAGCCAACCAGCCCTGAGCACGGAGGGGCACGCGCAAAGCCCGGCCGCGGCCAGACTCGGCCACGCCTAGCCAGCCCTAGCCAGCCCAAAAGTGCATGGCGCCCTGCAAACCGACGAGGGCGCATGCACAACAAACGCATCATTTCAATCCCCTCTGTAGTCATCCAACCGGTAGTGACATCCGCGGCGTGCGGTGTGCGGCTTGCACAGGACACGTGCCATGCGATCGAGTGCTGCAGCAGTTTCTGTCAGTCTTTAATCCGAAGACAAGACGGTTGTATCTGAAGTTCCCGAATGGTGTAGACATCACGGTGATATCCTTGGAAGAGTCGTCTAGGTGCACCTGGTTATATGCCTTCTCGAGATCCAAAATCGGGTAGTATTTGCAATTTGTCACTGCTGCGAATGCTTTTTCAACTGTTGGCAACGGGTAGCTATCTTGCTGTAGCTTTGGATTGACTTATAGTCGTCTTATAGTCGACACAGATCCTGAGACTGCCATTGGGTTTTTGCACAGTCACAATGGGTGACGCCCACTGCGAAAAGCTAACTTGCTCGATAACTCCGTCAGTCACAAGCTTGTCGATCTCGCATTTCAGACGCTCGCGCAATGCGAATGGCACAGGCCTCGCTTTGATGTACTTAGGCACTGCGCCATCGACTAATCGTAAGCTTGCCTTGAATGGAGCTGAATCCTTCATCTCTGTATGTCCAATAGAGACGCATTCCGGATTGAATTTGATGAAATCTCGTCCGAGCAATGCAAAGTTGCGGTTTGAGCGTACTACTTGAAACGTAACCTTCATGTTTCTTCCTTTCCATTCCGTGACGACAGGCAATGAACCCAATTGGTCGAATTTGTGTCCGTCGGTGTAGCCCACCAAAGTCGAGGTGCTGCCTCGCAACTTTGGCTTTCCAAATTTCCACCGCAGCTTGCTGGACAAAACTGAAACCGAAGCTCCTGTGTCAATCTGACAGATTATGGATTGCATTTTGCCTTCTACTTGACAAGCCAGCTTCACTGTAGAGCACGACGCTTCTCTGCCAGTGTCAGTGTGCAAAATGTCTCTTTGTGCAGAATCCTCAGCCACAAAGTTCTGTTGACTGGATAAGCTTGACCGACATGCCTTTTGAAAGTGGTTTGGCTTACCGCATCTCTTGCAGGTTTTTCCCATAGCCGGACATGCTGCCTTTGGATGCTGGTTGCCACCACAACGAGGGCACTTCTTGTCTCCTCTGGGTGCGATCGGCTTTGACAGTGTTGGTTTTGAGCGGCCGATTTTCATGACCATCCCTTCTGCTTTCGATGCCGTCGCTGACTGCATTATATGTGTGTCCTTCAGTGACGCATACGCCTCGGCTTTTGCCACAGCAGCCTTGAAGGTTAGCTCCTCAAAATCTTGGATTAGCAGCTTTGCTATGATGACCTTGTCATTCAGTCCGCAGATGAATTGGTCCCGGAGCCGTTCCTCCTTGTTGCAAAATGCACATTTATCCGACGCTTTGAGCAGCCTCTCAGCGAATGCTCGAATGCCCTCTTTTGCGTCCTTCTTGGCATTTTGAAAGGCGTACCGTTCAGACAGGACATATGTTTTAGGCACCAGGATCTCCTTCAGCGCCTTTTTGAGCTCTTCGAAAGACATTGTGCTCGGTAATGTAGGAGCCAGATGATCCGCCAGCGTGTCGTACAGACCAGCAGACAGACGCATGAGCAAAATCTGCGCCTTTTCTTCCTCTCCCCATTTGCAGAGATTGGCCGTAACTGTGAAGCGTTCCATCCATCGTGGAAACGACTTTCCTTCCTCGAGCTTCTCAATGTCGATCATGTTGAGCATGTTGTTTCCGATCATTGGCTGGTGGAATTGTGCAGTTTGGCCGATTCCTTCCAGACTCGCAGGCTGTGGCACTTTGCCATCCTTAGTAACCGTCTTTGCTGCAGACTTCACTGGCGATGCCATTTTCTCAGCTGCCGGTGTTGGTGGTGCCATCCTGCTCGCGACGCCACTGTTGTGTCTTTTGTTTGTTTAATGATAAATCAAATGAACAAGTCTTGAACTTAAATTAACTAGCCGATCTTCGGCTCTTGCTTTTTGTATTTTATTATTATTATTTCTGCAAGCCTAACTTGCTCTCATTACGCGTAGAAGCGTATGGTGTGCTGGGAACCATTTTGTCTATGGTTCGACTTGGCTTGGCTTATAGCCACAGCAGTTTTAAACTTTCTATTTCTAACAATTTTCGCCAAATGTCTGCAAATTAGTTTTAATGCCTAAAGATGTCCAGGTACATCTTTCCTTTGGACTTTAATATCAGACCCAATAACTGTTCAGTGCACTTTACAGGTGAGTGTCCCTTATTTTCTTCTGATGAATTCAGTTGATTCTATAGGTTTTAAACTTTCTATATCTAACAATTTTCGCCAAATGTCTGCAATTTAGCTTTAATGCCTAACGATATCTGTACATCTTTCCTTTTGCTGACTCAGTTGCGCTTCTAAAAAATGCGCACATCGAGACACATTACACTGCATGCTGAATTGATTTTTCTGTTTAAACAGCGCGTCTGCTTTGATGCTGTCTTTTCTCTGAGATTTTGTTCTGCGGACTTTAATACCCAATGGCTAATGCTGTTCAATGAAAATATTCAAGCCAAATGTACAGGTACAGGCAAATGTAAAATTCAAATGTCGGCTGGGTCAGCGAGAAGTTGGGAATACTTGCTTGATGCAGCAGCTTGAGCTGAACTCATAATTTTGTAATCTTCTTTGGCTGTTTGAAAACTTTAGTTCTCAACACTTGTAGGTTTCGATTTTTAGACTGACAGCTTCCATTGTCTCTCCTCTCCTCTCCTCTCCTCTCCTCTCCTCTCCTGTCTCTATTGCCTTTATTATAAAGTCCTTACCTTGACTATTATGGCTGAGGCGTGTCTGTCAGTAGCGGTTTCTTACAACATCGATCTGTCTCGGTATTTTTTCTAATCTCCCAGCTCTCTTGCCGAGTCTACGGCCGTTTCGCTGACAAAGAGTGTACGGATGATCTTGCTTCTCTCTATTTATTGTGATTAGTCTCGCCGGTCTCCGGTGGTGAATTTGACCAGTGATCACGAAACACTTGTAGGTTTCGATTTTCAGACCGAAATTCAGCTTTGGTCAAATAAATGATCGAGAGACCGTTCCTTCTTTTATAACACTTTCTTAATGACTCTCGTGCTCCACCCGTGTTCCATTACAGTGCTCCATGACCGTTATTTTACAATGCTGAAGTTTTAAACTGAGTTTCACTGTAGTTTTGATTACGAAGTAGTTCCCTATTAACCTGTAGTTCGGATATTGTAGATTTCAAATCAAATAAAAAGTTGGACGCCTCATAGTTGAAGACCATTGAAAAGCCACCGCGAAAGCTGCAGATGCACTTCTTGCCAAGATGTTCATTACTCAAGCTGCAGGATGCAGAAGCAAAACGCTACCTGGAAAGGCGATAAAATACGAATTGATAAATAGCTTAATAGATTATTGTATGATGAGTCTCTTCTTGAGTTCTCTATGCACGGAGGGTTTGACGCCTGAATAACCAGCTCTCCATGCTTCGATACGATGCTGCTGCCGCATCCTCTGCCACACCAGTGCGGGGTTGTCACTAAGATCCTCATCGGAACCCGCTAGAGAGCCTTATTTTCAGTCAGTTGGGTCTCAAGCAAAACAAGAAAGCAAGCATTTCAGTGATTCTGTCTGCATCAAGTGATCGTCCTTTCCCCTCGAAATATATTCCTCACCTAAGCGTTTCGTTAATTAAAAGTGAATCAAGAACTGAAAATTGTGTAGATCAGTATTCTAACCAGCCCTTCTCTGACCATCCTGTCGGTTTTGCCTCTAATGAAATATTTCAATTTGCCAGCTGTCTCAATGTAGGATATGCAGAAAATTCCAAAAAGTCTTTTCATGTTTGACATCGAAATCCTCATGCCAACTGAGCTGGCTTGGGATAATTGGGAAAATATTAATTATAAAATCGGAGGGTTTATTTTTAGAGGGTACAAACTATGATATCACATAAAGGGAACATGTTGGCCTACAAATGCAAATATTCTGACTGCAGTTATTGAGCATCTTCCACAGCTAGCTATGGTCTCTGTTGCAAATTATTGAATGCAAATGGACTTCTGTAAAACGTATTTATTATACAATATACGCCCCAGCTCCGCTCCACTGAAGGTCACTTGTCAATCAGGGTGACGAGAATGTTCGGCAGGCCGTACAGGATCATGTTGAATGACGTCCGGTTCGTAGACAAAGTTGACGGCTTGGCCCACCGTCTTGCCGCCCTCGAGCACGTCTGAGGGGTTTTGAAGCCAAGTTTGAGGAGCTGTTGGCTTTGATTCACTTTTATATAGAATAATATAAGAGGTAAATATAGAATTTCTATTCCTTGGACACATAGGGAGAGGTAGCTCAGTGGTCTGACGCAGTGCTCTGATGTGCCAACGGTCCAGGCTCGATTCCAAGTGCACTCGCATGAATTTGGTTCTAAATTGGAATCTCGGCTCTTCACTGCTCGCGCAGTTAATGTGAAGTGTACATGCCTAACGTACAGGTGTAGCGTAAAGGGGTTGTAGTATAGTAGTTAGAGCGTCGGACTCACGACTTTAAGGTCGGGGTTCGATTCCCGATCTTCCACGGAACAATTTGTGTACTTGAGCGAGACACATAACTCTGCATTGCTTCAGTTCACCCAGCTGTAAAATTGGTGCCAGCATTAGCTGGGGTAATTGAGGCTTTAATAAAATCGAAACCTATCAGCTTTTATTCAAGATGCCATTATACGAGTATCTTCTAAAGTTCTAAACAAAAAGGGGATGCTTTGTTTTTTCTGAATTCCGTAGGTGCTAGCGATGATCAACTATGCGGGAAGTATACTCAGCAACAGTCAAAATTTCCACCCTCCAAGCAAGTTTTGTCACTTATTGCGACAACTTCTCACTAACAATTCAACCCTCAATTTACGCAGCAAAGCCGTCGCGAGGAAGGGAAAGTTAATTTAATCAATAATAAACGTCAGTCACACAAAATCATAACAGTTTACGCTCGTATTTTTAAGCAGTCAATCAGTTAAAATCGCGATGCTTAATAACGCGTGTGGGATCCCCTCGCACGCGGAAGTGCAGCGACCCTGCGGGGCATCCCCAGGATGAGGCGGCGCAGAAAGTCCTTGGGAAGCTGCTGCCAAGCTTTTCAATGGCATGACGCAGCTCCGCAACATTCTGTGGTTAATTCTCTTTTTGAATGCAGTGTTTTAGGAAGTCCCAGACATGCTCGATAGGATTCATGTCTGGGGACGGGGAAAGCCAGCGCAGAGTGCGCGGCTGTAGCTGTTCTTTCAGCTGACTAACACAGCATCGGATTGGTGTGGCGGCGCGTTGTCATCCTGGACAACCTCAAGTGGCAATAAGCTTCTCGCGTGCCGTCAGTTGCATCACTCGCAATAAGTGAGAAAAATGCATCTCGCTTGGAGGGTGGAACTTTTGACTGACTAACTTTTTATAGCTTTTGATCTCTGAGCAATTTCTCTTGGACTATTCTGAAAAAAAGGATGCGAGAAAACTGATCGGGGTAGCTTTAATCCGTCCAACCCTCGCTGGGCACCCCCCCCCCCAACTTCATTCCTCAAGTAGCTAAGTTGCGTCACTCGTAAAGATTGAGAGACTTTACCTGCACTCTCAAAAGTGGCAAACACAGACGGAACCTTCTGTGATGGCGAATTTTCGATGTTGCTGAGTATATATAGCATAGACGAGCGTGTGGTGACGTCTGGGGGAAGCAACACGCCGTTCTGCGCCTTCGCCTACTTCTCAGGCAGCAAAGTGAAATTCGCCAACTTGTTTACCCGTCTGACTGGGTTCCTCACGGATGCTCCATTACCTCTGGTGCTTTTGGAGAAGTTCTACATGGGCCTGAGCTACAGCAGTGCTTCTGGAGCTCACACTGTTGTCTACAATGACACAGCCTGTTCTGTTTCAACGCAGACCAACTGCGAGCTGAATATTGATGCCGAGTACACTGAGATCTGGCTGGGATCGCAAGGGACCAGCGATTCTGCCGCCTTTATTGAGTGAAGAATAATCTGCTTTGCACTTGCTCCCGTGTCCATGACGACTGAGGACTTTCAAGCTTTGGGTTCAGTTTGCTGAGTTGTTTGTCACGAGTGTTACGGATTGAACTGACAACAAAACCGTTTTTATTGTTTTTTGTCAGCCTTGAAGTTACAAGAAACACTGACAAGATATAAGAAAATTTGCACAGTGGCAGTGCATAGTAAAATATCTACTTTATCTGAGCAACTTTTTTCTGAAAGTTTTTTTGGTTTGCCTGTCAGATTAAAAATCAAATTCAATCTAACGACCCACTCCGTTAAAAAATTCGAAAAACTAACCAGTTTATACTTTCTATTGATTCATGGTTCTCTTTTTGATCCACCTAGCAAAAAAATTGTGTTGCTATCCATTTTAATTAATAGTCCTTAGCTCTCCTCTGTTGTCAAAAGGCCCTAAAATATTTGAATACTAATAATATGGGAATATCTTAATATAATTGGCTCACGCTGTTACGCGGCGGCACAAAAGAAAGTGCTAAGCAATGTCTTTATATGTTAGTTTCAGCAGGTATCGTCTTACGTAACGACAAGCCTGCAAAAGAGGCATCCTTGATCACAAGCCGGTCGACTTTTCGCTTGGGACTTTTGCTTTACGAAGTCCCAGACGAGCAGACTCCGATTGAAGCGAAGTGTTCTTCTGCGCCTGTCTTCATGCAATTACAGTTTGTAGGCACTGGACTAATCAATCAATCAATATTCAATCAAAAAGCTGCTACACTCACTTCCGATCAAATTGGATAGTCTGATGTACACTTTGATATTGACTCTCATAGTTCGTGTGAGTCCATTTCTTTTTTCTTGCTACAGAAGTGAATTTTAGCCCCGAAAATTTGCTGGATATGCTTACAGAGTACACATGCGCACGAAAGTAACCAAGTAGGCTCGTACTAACTTCAGTATCAAAAAACTTATCTCACCCCTGCCGTGTGTCCACCAAATCTGAGAAAGTTAGATAAGATGCACTAAAATGGTTTTAATTGCTTTCATGTCCTCCCATGTCCCCCCGGTGGCGACGACCCATGGTTGATTATACGAGTTATATGCACTTAGGCTTTTAACATCGTTGGCATCAGCCCTAGACTTTCTCTCATTAGCAAGTTAAAAGTCTTAGAAGAAGAAGCATCTCAAATCCTAGGAGGTTTCCCTCAGCTTCCTCTCCCAATTAGAACAACGACTGAGCCCTCGTATAGTTTTGAGCCGCAAAAAAGGCCGTAAAAATTAAGTAGCCGCTCCTGTTTGAACAATTACAGACAGGTGCATGTTTTCTGTTCTAATACAGCTGAGAGCCACCTAAATCGGAGGCCACGAGTATAAATCTTGAGCTAAAACTCAGCTGCAGATGCGTCTGTTAATTTTACCGCCGTGGTTTCTTAAGCGTTGACAATGAGCATTATTCTCTTGACGATGTTCTTGGCTCTGGGCCTCACGCTCGGCAGTGACAACCAGCAGCTGTATGTCCTCATCAACGGATATCTCTGCATCAACGGCGAGTTTGTTGAGACCTACTCAAGCGTACTCAACGAAGTCGGCTGCGCCGCTCTGTGCGCCCAAAACCAGCGCTGTCAGGCGTTCAGCCTGGCTGACGGTCCGTGCCAGCTGTTCGTGTTCGACAAGTGCAGCAAGTCGGTGAGGAGCTGCGGCTGCTCCAGGAGAGGCCGGGTGTTTGTCAAGCAGCGGCCGGGTCTAAAGACGGGCACGCTGTGTCCGTCTGGCTACGGCATGGACCTGTGCGGAGTAAAGTACAGGCTGTACTCTGGCATCGGGACGTGGTGGCCGAGCAGGCAGAAGTGCGAGTCAGAGAGCGGTCTGGTCATCATGGCCGACGTGACCAGCAAGCAGGAGATGAGCCACGTGGACTCGATCTGCTCGAACTACAGCTCTGGACAGTCGATCTGGCTCGGAGGCCTCCAGCCAACAGGCAGTGCAGAGCCGGCTGGCGGCTGGTACTGGGTCGGCTGCAATGGCACCGTGGACGCTGCTCTGTGGGCCGACGGTGAGCCTAGCAATTCGGGTAACGAAAACGTTATAATCAGATACCATGGCTTGGCTGGTCTGGCCGACTGTTCCGAGACATGCACTGTGTCTGCCGTTCTGTGCGAGTGCGTCTCGCCCTTCGCCTGATGCCCGGATGCTGCGCTGTGACAACAAGCTGATGCCAACTTCAGAGATCGGTCTGTGGAATAACTTTTAAATTATTAAATCTGAAAATTTAATTTACCAGCTTTTGAATATTAGCTGAACAGCGAATCGTCTTGATTTGTTTAAACTTTAAAGTTTGTGCCGTATCTTCTGAAGAAATATACCGGATATATGAATTTCAGTGTTTCGAATTACTCGTTGTTCTAGGACGCAACACAAATGCTCCATATTTTGTTTCAATTTTTATGTGCCATATTTTTATGGCACAGTCTTTCATAATGCCAAAATGGCTTAGTCAAGTCTTTTGCATTGTGTATTGTTACGAGATCAAAGGCAGACATATGGTAGATTGTGTCTATGGTTTTGAAGGTACGAGGGGCGTACTGAAAGTTTTGAGATACGGCTGACTCATAAGTCACAACTGCACAACTTTTTATGTACACATTCTACCACCCTTAAGATGATTGAATATTAGTTTTTAGCCTTTGCGCTCCTGTCAATTTTTCATAATCACTCTTCAAAGTCAATACCCCCTACCAAACTGTACTTGCTCCAATGGAGTTGACAAGCCGCGACTTTCGTGCCATGATAGTTTACGACCAGCGAAAAGGTCTCACGCAGGAGCAGTGCGTTGAAAGTTTACGTGCTGCTTTTGGAGACCAAGCCCCTTTACGTGCCACAGTTTTTCGGTGGTACAGCGAATGTAAGCGGGGCCGAAGCAGCCTTGATGACGAGCCTTGGACGGGATGTCCAGCTTCCGCAGTCACGTCCGAAAACATCACTGCTGTCTGGAGAATGATTGCCGAGGACCGGCGAGTGACTTGTGCAGAGATCTGAGAGGCTCTCGGCATTGGATCGGCAGCGGTTACGACCATCCTGCACGACAAGCTGGGAACCTCCAAGCGGTGTGCCCGCTGGGTGTCCCACAACCTGACGGAGGACCAGAAAGCGGAGAGGGTGCGTTGGTGCGAGTTTATGCTCGAATGATTCGATTCTGGGACCTCAAAGCGATGCTGGGAGATCATCACAGCTAATGAGACCTGGGTCTACCAGTACGACCCGGAAACCAAGCAGCAGTCGGCAGTTTGGCTCCTTCCGGACGATGCCACCCCAACGAAGGTCAAGCGGGCCCGCAGCGTCGGGAAGCAGATGGTGGCGACTTTCTTCAGTCAGGCTGGCCACCTGGTGACCGTAGCGCTCCAAGACAGACGGACAGTCAATGCCGACTGGTATATCAACCAGTGCCTGCCGCTCGTGCTCGATGCGTGGCGCAGACGCCGGCCGCGCACCGGACTTCGTGGCCTGCTCCTGCACCACGACAACGCCAGTGCGCACACGGCTGCTGCAACTTTGGCATTTCTGGCCCAGAATGGAGTCCAGTTGGTGACGCATCCTGCATATTCCCCTGACCTGGCACCCTGCGACTTTTTCTCTTCCTTTTGGTGAAGAACCAACTGCGTGCATGGGACTCGGTTTGAGAGCCCTGAAGCAGCAAGATTCAAGTTCGAGCGAGTGGTGTCAGCATGCAGTGCCAAAATAAAAACACTTATTCACAAAACATTTCTGTAAGGTGCGAGTACTTCTAACGCAGAAAGTCATAATTTCAATTTGGATACACGATCAGCTCTACTCAGAGCAGCAGTATAGATGAGGAAAGTCAACAAAAGAAGGTTTGATTCAAACCTAAAAGTTGCCTAACAGGCTGTAGTACTCGTATATAAAGCAGTGAGACAAGAGTTCTCAGCACAAGAAAAGAGACCAAGATGTCTCCTCTTGTCTATCGCCCGGCAGTCTTGGCAGCAGCCTGCTACTCTCTCCTGCTGGTCATTGGCGTCACCGCTGCTCGAGTCATTCAAGTCTCCTACATTGGCTGCTTCATGGACAACAGCACCAGGGACATGAGAGGCTTGTCAAGAATCAGGAGTGTCGGCGAAATCTCCGTTTCGGATTCAAAGGTGTCGAGCGATAACATGACTCAGGAGTTCTGCAGCGGCTTCTGTGCACTTGGAGGCTTCCCGTACTTCGGGTTGCAGTACGCAAGGGCCTGTTACTGCAGCTGGGACTTCGGCTCGGTCGGACCTGCCAAGGAAAGCGACTGCAATATAACTTGCAACGGAAACTCCAGTCAGATCTGTGGAGGCTTTTGGCGAAATTCGGTGTTCGCTCTGACCTATCCGAGTGAGTTTGTCTGCACTCAGATTGCACTCCAATCAGAATTGGTGTACCATTTCTTTTAGCATATACATGCAGCCTCAAGCAGTCTAAGTGATGAATTGAAACGAAACGCGAGTTCATAGCAACAAGACATTAATGATCAATTACTGCATTTAGGCCGTATTTAAATATTATATTGCAATAGATGGCGACTTATCGCGTTCAGAACTGAACTTTAGTTCACTAGTCTAGCTATTCATTAGACTAGCTGCGAGTGTAGCACTATGGCTATTGATCGAATAGTTAAGAAGCAGAAGACGTACATTCACAGCGACAGAATTCACAGTTTCTGAGGAACATGCACGTGCCATCCCGAACGGAGCATTTTCTCCAGCAATCAACGGAGACAATGAAGCAGGTGCTTTTGTTAACCAAACAGAAGATGAAGATTAGACTTTGACGCCTCAGAAATCCATCATTCAGTCGGATGTAGCATCGGAGCATCGGAGTACAGTATTCTGCACTTGCACTTCTATTTTTTTATGCCTCTGCTTCTGCTTCTGTTCCCGCTTCTGTTCCTGCTTCTCTCACTCTTTAGAAATGTGTCTGCTTTAGAATCTACTCTGCTTTCTCTACAAGTATATTCCATGCATGTAACCCATTACCGGTCAGGATGTTTGACCAAAGGCAGTGCTTCGCTTTAAAAAATCTCACATGAGTCTTACTGCAAGTCAAAAAAGTTTACTCATGTCTTTTAAAAGATTTTCTTGACTAGCAAGAATTTCTACCGAGATTCTCTTAATATCATATCTATTCATAGCGTCCATTGAGCCAAAGTTCATACATTTCTTGACGTCTTGACGTCTATTCTTACAGATGCTTTAACTAAAATTAGCCCTGCTTGTTTGCTTCAGAGCGGAGCTGCTTCAAGCAGTCGCAGATGCCCAACCTCAACGTCTCGTCGACCCTGCCGACCTCCTGGAGTCTCGCCGCCCAAACAGCTCTGGACTGCCTGATCCCGTGCGAGGCCTCAGCTGACTGCCAGGCTGTGATTTTCTCTGGCCAGCAGCGCCTGTGCCACCTGCTGAGGTTCGCCTACCCGCCTGCCAGTCTGAGCAGCACCGATGGAGACTACTTTCTGCGCGGCTGAGTCTGCAGTTGCTAAAGAAACATTAAATGGCTTCACAACTATATCTGAGAGCCACTGGGGATATGAAAGTCTATAAAAATCGGCCTCCTACTTTTGATAAATATTTGCCAAATAAAGAGTCTCAAAACTGTAATAGTTACAAAGAACAGAAGGCATGCAACAAAACTTATAGTGTGTGTAAGTATTAGTTCTTGGCTCTGAACAGCTCAAGATGAATCTGAATGGAATCATTGATATGCTTTAAATTGCTGCTTTAAAACATTGCTACTAAAACACACAAAAATTTGTAAGGAAACATTGCCAAGTTGGAAGCAAAGGCACTTCAGAATCCTGAGTAAAACACATTTCTTATTTTAAATAAACCATTTTAAACATTAAACATTAAATAACCTTGGGCTTATCGATATGCATGTAGAAGAAAACAACCAGAAGACCTCACTATTCCTTTGAATCCACAAGTACATACATAATACATAGCATACGCTTAGCTCTATGGGCTCAATCGACGCTATGAATAGATATTGAGAAAATCTTCTTTCTTTCTTATCTTATAAATCTCTAATCTATGTCTGTCTGTCTGTCCGTGTAAAACGCTCTACAGACTGCAATTCATGACCAATTTCGATCGCGTTTTCGCCAAAACATTGCAACTCAACCAAGGATTGTATGGTTAACATTTCTTTTATCTGCTTCAATTCTAAAGGTCTTAAATATTCAAAAAACTGTATTTTCCCTATCTAATTAGTGTATTTTTGTCGCAGTGAGAGCTCGAAAAATAATAATACGTCTATGGCCATAGACTAAACTTTAACTTCTTGAGCTGATGCTACGAGCTATAAATAATTAAATTATTCGCAAGCTTCAGAATATGCACGTGGGAGATAAAAATATATTAAATTTTTAATTTTCATTTATTTTTAGCTTGTGCCTGGACTAATCGAACATTTTTTGATTAAAAGCAACTACTAGCAATTTAAGCCCCCCGTTGGGGGACGCAAGAATGACGCCAAGTGGTTTTTATTTTGGCCAATGAGTAATAACCTTACTTATTATTCAAAATTCATTAATCAAAACTTACTTTTTCTCATTTTTGGCAAAAATAAATTGCCATGAATCAAAACCTTCACCAGCCAAAGGCTAACTGGGAGGAATTGCTGAGATGTCAAGGCTTACTGGAGGAATTACTGAGATGTCAAGGCTTACTGGGGGTGGGGGGAATTGCTGAGATTTCAAGGCTTACTGGGGGAATTGCTGAGATGTCAAGGCTTACTGGGGAAATTTGCTGAGATGTCAAGGCTTACTGGAGAATTTGCTGAGATGTCAAGGCTTACTGGGGTAATTGCTGCGATCTCGAGGCTTACTGGACTGGGAGAATTGCGTAGATGCCGAGGCTCGAGTTTAATTGCTGCAATGTCAAGGCTTACTGGGGGGATTTCTGAGATTTCAAGGCTTAATGGGGTAATTGCTGCGATGTCGAGGCTTACTGGGGGAATTGCTGAGAGGTCAAGGCTTACTGGGGGAATTGCTGAGATGTCAAGGCTTACTGGGGGAATTGCTGAGATGTCAAGGCTTACTGGGGGAATTGCTGAGAGGTCAAGGCTAACTTGGGGAATTGCTGAAATGTCAAGGCTTACTGGGGGAATTGCTGAGATTTCTAGGCTTACTGGGGAATTACTGAGAGGTCAAGGCTAACTGGGGAATTGCTGAAATGTCAAGGCTTACTGGGGGAATTGCTGAGATTTCTAGGCTTACTGGGGGAATTACTGAGATGCCAAGGCTTACTGGGTGAATTTCTGAGATTTCAAGGCTTAATGGGGGAATTGCTGAGATGTTAAGGCTTACTGGGGGAATTACTGAGATATCAAGGCTTACTTGGGGGGAATTGCTGAGACTTCAGGACCTACTGGGGGAATTGTGAGATGTCAAGACTTACTGGAGGAATTACTGAGATTCGAGACTTACTGGGGAATTACTGAGATTCGAGACTTACTGGGGAATTACTGAGATGTCAAGGCTTACTGAGGGAATTGCTGAGTTGTCAAGGCTTACTGGGGGAATTACTGAGACTTCAAGGCTTACTGGGGGAATTTATAAGATTTCAAGGCTTACTGGGGGAATTGCTGAGATGTCAAGGCTTACTGGGGGAATTGCTGAGAGGTCAAGGCTAACTTGGGGAATTGCTGAAATGTCAAGGCTTACTGGGGGAATTGCTAAGATTTCTAGGCTTACTGGGGGAATTACTGAGAGGTCAAGGCTAACTGGGGGAATTGCTGAAATGTCAAGGCTTACTGGGGGAATTGCTGAGATTTCTAGGCTTACTGGGGAATTACTGAGATGCCAAGGCTTACTGGGTGAATTTCTGAGATTTCAAGGCTTAATGGGGGAATTGCTGAGATGTTAAGGCTTACTGGGGGAATTACTGAGATATCAAGGCTTACTTGGGGGGAATTGCTGAGATTTCAGGGCCTACTGGGGGAATTGTGAGATGTCAAGACTTACTGGAGGAATTACTGAGATTCGAGACTTACTGGGGAATTACTGAGATTCGAGACTTACTGGGGAATTACTGAGATGTCAAGGCTTACTGAGGGAATTACTGAGACTTCAAGGCTTACTGGGGGAATTTATAAGATTTCAAGGCTTACTGGGGGAATTGCTGAGATGTCAAGGCTTACTGGGGGGAATTACTGATATGTCAAGGCTTACTGGGGAATTGCTGAGATGTCAAGGCTTACTGGGGGGATTTCTGAGATTTCAAGGCTTAATGGGGTAATTGCTGCGATGTCGAGGCTTACTGGGGAAATTTCTGAGATGTCAAGGCTTACTGGGGTAATTGCTGCGATGTCGAGGCTTACTGGGGAAATTTCTGAGATGTCAAGGCTTACTGGGCTGGGAGAATTGCGTTGATGCCAAGGCTCGCCTTTGCGTTGCTGCGATGTCAAGGCTTATTGAGGGAATTGCTGCGATATCAAGGCTTACTGGGGGGATTTCTGCGATGACAAAGCTTACTGGGGAAATTATTGAGATGTTATCAAGGCTTATGGCATATTGAGCTCCTGCTGCGGACCAGAATATGCCCAGGCCAATGACGATATGCACTAAGAGTTTGTGCTTGAAAGGATAAGTACTATTTGCTGAATGAGAAAGGGTTTTGGGCTGATGAAGGAAACTTTGGCTGGTGAAGGTTTTGATTCATGGCAATTTATTTTTGCCAAAAATTTGAAAAAGTAAGTTTTGATTGGATTTTGAATAATAAGTAAGGTTATTACTCATTGGCCAAAATAAAAACCACTTGCGTCATTTTTGCGCCCCCCAACGGGGGCTTAAATTGCTAGTCTTATATACTAAATCTCTAATCTATGTCCGTGTAAAACGCTCTACAGACTGCAATTCTTGACCAATTTTGATCGCGTTTTCACCAAAAAATTGCAACTCAGCCAAGGATTGTATGGTTCAAAATTTCTTTTATCTGCTTCACTTCTAAAGGTCTTAAATATTAAAAAAACTGTATTTTCCCTATCTAATTAGTGCATTTTTCTCGCAGTGAGAGCTCAAAAAATAGTAATACGTCTATGGCCATAGACTAAACTTTAACTTCTTGAGCTGATGCTACGAGCTATAAATAATTAAATATTCGCAAGCTTCAGAGTATGCACGTGGGAGATAAAATACGCGTATAATAAATTACGCGTAGCTTGTACCTGCCTGGACTAATCGCTAAAATGCAGACGATGCAAAATCTTCGTTGCATTGATGTGCAAAAGACTGCCAATATCTATCGAAAATTGATTATATAATGAGCCGTACAATTATTGAAAGGATCATTGCAGCTTCCTGAGGATACTGAGGAGCCAGCAAAGAGGAAAACTGCAGACTGCTGAGGGGATAAATGAGAATTGTTGTAGACTGCAAATGGAATGATCAAATATCGAAGGGATCATTCATTTAAACTGAAAAGTTGAAAAACGAAAAACTGCTGAGGTAGTTCCTCCAGACTTATGAGTGTATAGCTGCAAACTTCCGATGGGATAACTATCTACAGAGTTTAAGTGGATAATAACTGTGAATGATTAAGTGCAAGTTGAGGGGATAACTGCAGACTGCTGAGTGAAGGTTTTGATTCATAGTAACTGGGGAATTGCTGAGATGACAAGGCTTACTGGGGAATCGCTGAGATGTCAAGGCTTACTTTGGGGAATTGCTGAGATGTCAAGGCTTACTGGGGAGAATTGCTGAGTTGTCAAGGCTTACTGGGGGAATTGCTGCGACTTCAAGGCTAATTGGGGGAATTTCCGAGATTTCAAGGCTTACTGGGGGAATTCTGAGATGTCAAGGCTAACTGGGGGAATTGCTGAGTTGTCAAGGCTAACTGGGGGAATTGCTGAGTTGTCAAGGCTAACTGGGGGAATTACTGAGTTGTCAAGGCTTACTGGGGGAATTGCTGCGACTTCAAGGCTAATTGGGGGAATTTCCGAGATTTCAAGGCTTACTGGGGGAATTCTGAGATGTCAAGGCTTACTGGGGGAATTACTGAGATGTCAAGGCTTACTAAGGGAATTTCTGAGATGTCATGCCTTACTGGGGAAATCGATGAGATGTCATCAAGGCTTATGGCATATTGAGCTCCTGCTGCGGACCAGAATACGCCCAGGCCAATGACGACATGCACTAAGAGCTTGTGCTTGAAAGGATAAGTACTATTTGCTGAATGAGAAAGGCTTTTGGGCTGATGAAGGAAACTTTGGCTGGTGAAGGTTTTGATTCATGGCAACTGGGGGAATTGCTGAGATGACAAGGCTTATTTGGGGGAATTGCTGGATGTCAAGGCTTGGGGAGAATTGCTGAGTTGTTAAGGCTTATTTGGGGGAATTGCTGAGATTTCAAGGCTTGCTGGGGGGAATTGCTGAGATGTCAAGGCTTACTCGGGGAATTGCTGAGATTTCAAGGCTTACTCGGGGAATTGCTGAGATTTCAAGGCTTGCTGGGGGGAATTGCTGATATGTCAAGGCTTACTAGGAGGAATTGCTGAGATGTCAAGGCTAACTGGGGGAATTGCTGAGATGTCAAGGCTAACTGGGGGAATTACTGAGATGTCAAGGCTTACTGGGGAATTGCTGAGATGTCAAGGCTTACTGGGGGGAAGTGCTGAGTTGTCAAGGCTTACTGGTGGAATTGCTGAGATTTCAAGGCTTAATCGGGAAATTGCTGAGATTTCAAGGCTTGCTGGGGGGAATTGCTGAGATGTCAAGGCTTACTGGGAGGAATTGCTGAGATGTCAAGGCTTACTGGGGGGAATTACTGAGATGTCAAGGCTTACTGAGGGAATTGCTGAGATGTCAAGGCTTACTGGGGGAATCACTGAGATGTCAAGGCTTACTGGGGGTAAGGTTATTACTCATAGGCCAAAATAAAAACCATTTAGCGTCATTCTTGCGTCCCCCAACGGGGGGCTTAAATTGCTAGTCTTATATACTAAATCTCTAATCTATGTCTGTCTGTCTGTCTGTGTAAAACGCTCTACAGACTGCAATTCATGACCAATTTCGATCGCGTTTTCACCAAACAATTGCAACTCAGCCAAGGATTGTATGGTTAACATTTCTTTTATCTGCTTCAATTCTAAAGGTCTTAAATATTCAAAAAAACTGTATTTTCCCTATCTAATTAGTGTATTTTTGTCGCAGTGAGAGCTCGAAAAATAATAATACGTCTATGGCCATAGACTAAACTTTAACTTCTTGAGCTGATGCTACGAGCTATAAATAATTAAATTATTCGCAAGCTTCAGAGTATGCACGTGGGAGATAAAATACGCGTATAATAAATTACGCGTAGCTTGTACCTGCCTGGACTAATCGCTAAATTGCAGACGATGCAAAATCTTCGTTGCATTGATGTGCAAAAGACTGCCAATATCTATCGAAAATTGATTATATAATGAGCCGTACAATTATTGAAAGGATCATTGCAGCTTCCTGAGGATACTGAGGAGCCAGCAAAGAGGAAAACTGCAGACTGCTGAGGGGATAAATGAGAATTGTTGTAGACTGCAAATGGAATGATCAAATATCGAAGGGATCATTCATTTAAACTGAAAAGTTGAAAAACGAAAAACTGCTGAGGTAGTTCCTCCAGACTTATGAGTGTATAGCTGCAAACTTCCGATGGGATAACTATCTACAGAGTTTAAGTGGATAATAACTGTGAATGATTAAGTGCAAGTTGTTGAGGGGATAACTGCAGACTGCTGAGTGAAGGTTTTGATTCATGGTAACTGGGGAATTGCTGAGATGACAAGGCTTACTGGGGGAATCGCTGAGATGTCAAGGCTTACTTTGGGGAATTGCTGAGATGTCAAGGCTTACTGGGGAGAATTGCTGAGTTGTCAAGGCTTACTGGGGGAATTGCTGCGACTTCAAGGCTAATTGGGGGAATTTCCGAGATTTCAAGGCTTACTGGGGGAATTCTGAGATGTCAAGGCTAACTGGGGGAATTACTGAGATGTCAAGGCTAACTGGGGGAATTACTGAGATGTCAAGGCTAACTGGGGGAATTGCTGAGATGTCAAGGCTTACTGGGGAATTGCTGAGATGTCAAGGCTAACTGGGGGGAATTGCTGAAATGTCAACGCTTACTGGGGGGAAGTGCTGAGTTGTCAAGGCTTACTGGGGAAGTGCTGAGTTGTCAAGGCTTACTGGGGGAATTTCTGAGATTTCAAGGCTTACTGGGGGGATTGCTGAGATGTCAAGGCTTACTGGGGAAATTACTGAGATGTCAAGGCTTACTGGGGGGAATTGCTGAGTTGTCAAGGCTTACTGGGGGAATTACTGAAATGTCAAGGCTTACTTGGGGGAATTGCTGAGTTGTCAAGGCCTACTAAGGAAATTTCTGAGATGTCATGGCTTACTGGGGAAATTGATGAGATGTCATCAAGGCTTATGGCATATTGAGCTCCTGCTGTGGACCAGAATACGCCCAGGCCAATGACGATATGCACTAAGAGTTTGTGCTTGAAAGGATAAGTACTATTTGCTGAATGAGAAAGGCTTTTGGGCTGATGAAGGAAACTTTGGCTGGTGAAGGTTTTGATTCATGGCAACTGGGGGAATTGCTGAGATGACAAGGCTTACTGGGGGTATCGCTGAGATGTCAAGGCTTATTTGGGGGAATTGCTGAGATGTCAAGGCTTACTGGGGGAATCACTGAGATGTCAAGGCTTACTGGGGGTAAGGTTATTACTCATAGGCCAAAATAAGAACCATTTGGCGTCATTCTTGCGTCCCCCAACGGGGGGCTTAAATTGCTAGTCTAATATACTAAAGTTGAGTTTGTTTGTTTGTTTGTTTGCTTGTAACAGAAAATCTTGCGAACGGAATGACCGATTTTCTCCGTTTTTGCACCATTAGATGGCAAATTGTCCGGAATCGGTACACGTATTTTTAATAAGCTATCCAAATTAAAGAGGCCTCTCAATTGTCAGAAAACAGGTTTTTGCCCATCTCGCTAATGTATTTTATCGGCAGTGAGAGCTTGCAAACGGTTTTGGCCATAGATTATAATGCTAATAGCTGTAGGCTGCTTGGTTTTTATGTAGCCCACTGCTTCCTTTCCTTCTTTCTTTTCTTTGGTTTTTGAACCCTCTAATAGTGCTTTATCTATTTAGCCCCACTGTATGATGGTGCGCCGTGGCGCAAGCCATTTGAAGAGAAGCCGTGACGCAAAGAAAAGACGACTGGCCGAGTCTGCTGGAGAGCGCGATGCCCGTCTGGAAGAGCAGCAGCTTGTGTATTTCAACGAGCGGACCGCCAGCGCCAAAGCCAAGGCGCCCAGAGATTCGACACTGACGGCCTTCTTCAAGCTGTGCCGCACTGACGAGTTTGCTCGGCGTCTACTCTACAACGAGGTGGCCTCCTACTTTGTGTGCCATCCGAGTGCAAGAGAGTGGCGTCGGGCAAAGCAGGGCGCCGATGTCGAAGGGCATCCTGGCGTAAAGCGCAATTCAAACATATCTCGCATGTACACAGTTAGTCCTAGAGCAGGTGACCTGTTCTACCTGCGACTGCTGCTGCTGCACGTGCGAGGACCGACCAGCTTCGAGTCGTTGCAGACCGTGGCCGGTGTTCATTTCGTCAGCGCCAAGGCTGCCTGCATGGCTCTCGGCCTGCTGCAACGCGATGACCACTGGCACCACTGCCTGACTGAGGCTGTCCAGAGCCGAATGCCGCGAGCTCTGAGGCACCTGCTGGCTGTCGTCCTCATCTGGGGAGAGCCAGACGATGGCGCCAACCTGTGGAGCAGCTTTGCAGAGGATCTCTGCGAAGACCTGCGATTCCACAACCCGGACCTGAGCGCCGAGGAAGTCAGCGACTTGGCTCTGCGAGAGCTGCAGAGCATGCTGACGTCAATGGGCGGCAGCAGTCTGCCAGAATACGGACTTCCTGCTGCCTCCGCTATGCCGCAAGTCGGGCCGCAGCAGTTCGACACGGTCGAGCAGGCGGAGATCACAGAGACGCGGCTGCCAATGCTGACGGCTGAGCAGCGGGTCATCTATGAGGCCGTGACTGAGGATATTTACAATGGCTCAGGTGGGCTGCATTTCCTTGACGCTCCCGCAGGCACCGGCAAGACCTTCTTGCTTGAGGTTCTGCTGGCGTTTGTGCGTAGTCGAGAGGAAGTCGCACTCGCCGTTGCGTCGTCTGGCATCGCAGCCACCCTGCTGCCGGGTGGACAGACGGCGCATTCGACATTCAAGATCCCAGTGCGGCTGGTTCGCACCGACAAGGACGTGTGTTCTGTCCGAGCCCAATCAAGACAGGCCGTAGTGTTTCGCACCGTGCGGCTTATAGTCTGGGATGAAATCTCCATGACGAATCGGAAGGATCTGGAGGCTGTCGACCGCAGTCTCCGAGACCTACGGAAGCAAGACCGTCCATTCGGCGGCATCGTTTTGGTCTGCGCTGGAGACTTTCGCCAGTTGCTGCCGGTGGTGCAGAATGGCACCAGGGCAAACAACATTTTAGCTTGTGTGAGCAAATCTAATCTGTGGCCTTTATTCCACAGGCACAGACTTTCTAAGAACATCCGGCTCCAACGCTGTGCTGATGCTGAGCTGTACAATCGCTATATGCAACTGCTCATGCAGGTGAATATTTCTCTTGCTGCTTATATGAGCGTGGCAACATGAGATTCTCATGCATTTTCTGCACATCCCGCACAGATCGGCTCAGGGCCGGCTGATCAGTCGGATGACACAGTCCGCCTTCCTGCCGAGATCGTCATTCCGGCAGAGGCGCCGCTCTCCGCGCTGATCCAGTTCGTGTACCCTTCGTTCGAGGCGTCAGCGGAGCGTGACGGCTACTTTTCAAGCCGGGCAATCCTGGCGCCCTACAACGATGCGGTTGACGCGATCAACAGCGAGTGCCTGGCAATGTTCCCAGGCCAACTGCGAGAGTATCGCTCAGTGGACAGCGTGGCTGACGAGGAAGCGGCCACGCACTTTCCTCCGGAGCTGCTGAACCAGCTGGATGCTCCGAACTTTCCTACTCACCTGCTTAAGCTCAAGGTGGGCATGCCGCTGGTTCTGCTGCGGAATCTGAATCCGCCAAGGCTGTGCAACGGCACCCGGCTGATCATCCTGGAGCTGGGCGAGAACGTGCTGCGCTGCAAGGTCGCTGCCGGCCAGTTCTCTGGTGATGAAATCTTACTGCCGAGGATTCCGCTGCAGCCCAACAATGCTGACCTGCCAGTCTGCTTCAAGCGGCTGCAGTTCCCAGTTAAGCCGAGCTTTTGCCTGACGATCCACAAGTCACAGGGCCAGTCGCTCGACACCGTGGGCATCGACCTGGCTGTCGGCTGTTTTGCGCACGGCCAGCTGTACACTGCGCTGTCGCGAGCAAAGAATGCGGCCAATGTACGGGTCCGAATCTCTGGAGATAAGACGAGAAATGTCGTGTACCCTGAAGTGCTGACTGTTTGAATGGCCATCTAAAAGGATTGCTCACAATTACTATTAAGACGAAATAGTATGCACACTGTCAATCTCTGGGGTTGGGTGTTGCAGCTGCTCAATCGTGATAAATAAATAAAATGCACACTGTCAACTTACACGCATGTGTAAATACAGAAAAATATATCCTTTCTATCGGATTGTCATTGAATAACAAGTTATCGATGGAAAAGCACAAGTGTGTGTGTGTGTGTGCGTTTGTGCGTGATCTCGAGCAGAACATCGCAGCTTGTACGTCTATGTTAAAAAAGTACATGTGCCACTTAGGCGTCTATGACGCATACAGGTAAGCCTAAGCGGTTGGGATTAAAGCCCGAAAAATAATTCACGCTTCAAATCAAAGTCAAAACTAAATCTTTCTTCATCTACAGCAGCCACCGCGTGTCAACAATAAAGATAATCTTTCTTCATCTACAGCAGCCACCGCGTGTCAACAATAAAGATAAGTGCATTACTATTTGTCAATTAAATCAATTATAAACTGTGCTAATCAAATTATAATGGAAGGTTCCTGCACAGTGCCCAATCAGCAGAGGCTGAACATCGCTGCGCTGGTGTCCGGCATGATGAAGGGCGCAATAATCGGATTGGTGTCAATGCTAACGGACATCAGAAATTATTCAAACGCAAAGGGAACTGGCCAAGTGTTCTCTTTTAATCTTGCAGACGAAGACAGCGAGATTCGGGTAAGCGTGTTCGGAACAAATTTGAGAACACACCATTACTTGTGCAAAAACGCTACGGCCGTGCGCGTATCTGGTGGTTGGTTGAAAGCCTCAAATTCTATGTACAACTCAACCGACAACGAGCTCGAAATGACTCTGTCAGTGGATAAAGATGGAGTCCTTGTTGCTAGCAACGAAATTGTCCAGCAGCGCAAAGCCCAGTACATAAAAATTGGCGTTCTCTCAACCTTTACACTGAGAAAGTAAGTTAAAGTCGTACTCGTACCATTCATTCTAAGCAACATTCGTTTTGGATGTGATTAACAATTAATGGCAAAATTCTTCAATGGTCATGTAGGAAGGTTGACATTCGAGGCGTCATTTCCAGTACTATGGCGCAAAGGGAAATCCAAACAAAACGAGGAACTACCACTAACTTGGCCAAGGTGACACTAGTCGATGACTCGGCATCGTCTGACTCCTGCACATTCTGGGCCGACAGTGCAAGTCTGGTGAATCACTGGACTGTGGGCGACACCCTAGAGGTTCAAGGAGCCCAAGTGCAAGAATATGGCAATGATATTTCGCTAAATTGTACCAGGGCCAATGTTCGCCAATATCCTGCCAATGACTCTGACTTGACGGAGTGGTTTGAAAGGGCTCAGTCGAGTCAGCAAATCTTTGAGCCAGTCCAAAAGACCCAATCGACTGCGAGACCGCCTGATAACCAGGAAGTTCGGAGGGACACATTTGTGTTCCAGTGCTCTCCTGAAATGTTCGCATCATTCCGCAATGTACAAATAATGCAAGTACGCTGCGGAGACGACGAAATTATTTTTTCGCGAGACAAACGCGGAGGCGACGTGTCACTGGGCCAAATGGAGTCTACTCCAATCGCTGGACCGTCGCATTCTACTATCAATGAGGACGATTAAAAAGAATTGTCATTGATAAAGCAACACAGTCAATCTCTGGTGTTGGGTGTTGCAGCTGCTAAGTTTAATAACAATAAAGTGCACACTGTCAATCTCCGGGGTTGGGTGTTGCAGAAGCAGCAATGTTATTCTGATAATAATTCTGATTGATTGTTGATACTAAAAAAAATAATACAATAAACGCTGTATGCATCTGATTCAGTAAAAAATAAGAGAATAATACAAAAAAATAACTATTGTTTTCAAATAAATAATATAATCAATTCATTGCTCTGAACCTGAGCATTGCCATAATTGTCTATAGCCAACATTCTCCTTCTTACTTTTCGATCCTCTATTCTGTAATGGAGATAGCTTGAGTTCTTTCTTTCTGTGGTGTATTGTAGTGTAATAAAATATTAATGACTAAATGAATGAGACCTATGAATAAGAATGAATATAAAAATTGATTTATGAATATTCATATTGAATTATTGAGATATTGAATTATAGATACGGTGAATAAGAGAGATTATTATGAATATTAGTTAATCAATTGCGATAAATAACTGTACTAAATACTCTCCCCGAAGGGGGGTCAACTATTGCTAGTATGTAGCTACTTGTGAATCCAAATAATTTAATTCAGTTGTGTCACACAAACATTGTCTCATTAGTCTAGTAAGCCTTGAGCAATGATTTCGAATTAGTGTTGAAAAATAAGCGTACATAGCGCAATATGGGACTAATGCAGCAGTTGCAGGGGAGGATTTTCACGCAGACGATCGTCTTACGCAGACGATGATGGCGCCCCCTTTTCCTTTGCCCTAATAAAAGAAAGGTCCAGCTCACCGTCCTCAGTTTGCTCAGTATGGCGCCCCTCTCGTGTATTATGCCGCCCAAAACAAGTTTGGTTTTATGCATGCTTTTGTGCGGACAACCCGCACACTTTCGTCTTACGAGATCTCCTCTCATATGGGGGATTTCACTTAATGTACTTAATTTCCAATGAGGGAACCGTACGATGAATTAATCAGGCTACGTTTGTAAAGATATATAAGAAAATCTAGTACAAGCTTACTGTCAATTTTATTTTTTAAATGTTTTTTGAGTGGACTGCGGATCGGACCACGTGCACGGCCCCCTCATTTAATTTCGAAATTCGATATCCGCGATCCCCAAATAAAAATTTAAGCGAACTCACTCTTCGTACGATCCGTACGTACGAATTACGTACGGATCGTACGAAATTGAAGATATAGTTTGGGCGTGCGGCTTCTCTTTAAAAAGTGTACGAATACACTTTTGCGACATCCATTTTTTTACAGCGGTATGATATAAATCGAAAACTGACCTTGCCTTGACTTTTCTAAGGGATCACATAAACGAATCAACGCGGCAATATAAATACAGTTTAGCTCAAGTGCAAGGGATCGAATAACGAAACAGTGCAACAGAGGGGTCGCATAACGAAAGAATGCCAGAAATTCATTGCCATTGTCATTTAAGGGATCTTTTAATAAGTGAATATATGCATTGCCTGCAGATGAATTGCTGACTTACAAAGTTTATTTTTTGTTGGTATTGTTCAAGTAAAAGGATTGTAGGCTAACAAATCAACACAATAATTCAAAAGGAATTTTTACGCAGATTTTTTGGGTGCTGACCAATTTGGCGACGAACAAATTTGGCGACGGAGATTTAAAATGGACAAATTTGGAGAAAGCAAAAATAAATTGTTTATAATGCTAGAAATTCCATTTGTACAATGGTATTTGTCAATGCATATAAGTTTTTTTTAATGAGTTTGTTTTATCCATTTTTCACCTTTCAAAAATGGTTTCCAAGAAATGTCGGTTCATGAAATTCCATGCAATTTATTTCGAACAATCCAACACATTTTTTATCTATGGGACTATTGGCTTTAGTATGAAATCAGTGCACTTTCTTCGCAGCGGAGGACAAATTTTAAAATTTTAAACTGCACAAAACAGCACAAAGTGGTCCCTTTAAGCTTAATAATCTTCATTTCACGAGACTTTAGCTAATATTTCATATATGCAATTGCCTAGATTGTCGCCGATTTTGCTTTCGCCGAATTTGTCTGTTGAATAAAATTATTTGTAGCCGAATTTGCATGCATTCAATTTTTTACCTGAATTTTTTTGACACTGTTTGATATCAAATATTTTTAATAGCAGAGTCGGAGACAGTTCACTCTGGCAACAAGGTGCTTTGCTGACTAATGGTAGAAGTGGCAGTGATACTGGTAGGCCTAGTCTGGTAGAGACATTAGCATTTGTGACTATAGTATTAGTGCCTCAGTGCCTGGGATATAAGTGCAGGAGACATTAGCAACTAAAACTTTAGCTGTTGGGACAGATAGTACTAGAGATAATAGCATTGATCCTGGCTTTTTAAGTTATGCCATGGTAAATGCCAAGTCTAGTAATTTAACAATTACCTAGCTGGCTATAAATAAAAATGCTAATTTGTTACAGAGTTATACTTATAGCTTTTTAGAAATTCTTAAAAATTACATAGCCATAAAAGGAAAGCATTATTTGCTAGGACTTAATGCGATGACTTTTTAAGTGGCTTATGCAAAATGTGGCGCATGACCAAGATGGCCACACACTAAGATGGCCACAGCTCTGAATGGCTGCTTGGATAGGAATAGGTCTATATATTTCCTCATTTCCTATTGGCTATGATTGGGGTAGGGTATGACCTAGCTTCAAGTCTCGGAGAAAACAGATTTCGTTAGTGAAATTAGACTAAGTAAAACAAAAAACAATTCCCTTTACAGCAGGTATTACTACCTACTAACTAAAGCTAATAGCACTACTAGCACAAGACATTTGATTTTTGTATCATGGATAATAGTTTCAAACCTATTTCAATATACTAAAACTGACGTGTTGTTTGTAGTTTGTATATATTAAAAGTTAGAGGTAGATGGTAAAGGTATTAGTTATGATAGAAGTAAGCAAAAATTAGCTTGCACCTTCAACAAAAACATCACTTCATGATTGCACAACTCAACATATGATCATAAAGATGGACAGTCCTAATCTATTCAAGAATTCAAAGAATAGAATATAACAATTAATAAAACCAAAGGCAAATACAGATTATTTGTTAGGCAATAAGCAGTAGCACCAATGGATAGTAAAAACTTGAGTCTAGTTAGACTACTTATGCTGAAGATTGGGGCATGTGTTAAGGTGCATTGCAAACTAAAGTAGAGAGTTCTAGGTGCATGGTTAGTAATTGGAACAACCTTTTTAATAGTGCAGGTTGAAAATGATTTTAAGGTATCAAACAAGTAATTGACAGTATACATTTTTAATAAAAGACTTGAATTCCACTATATTTTTCTTTACAATCAAAACTGTAAAAACTTTGAAAGAGAAATTGAATAAGTAATTCACATTAAAAAAATAAATGATTTTAGAATATCAGTAAATTCAGTTTTTTGTATAAAATTTAGGAATAAATGATAGTAATTCAGGTTTTATGAAGATCAACAAATTTCAGAATACCAGAAAATGATGGTCGTTAGGTAACTTTGCAGGGTTTTTTTAGCATGTTACACTTATCATAAACTAACAAAAATGACTATAAACTTAAATATAGGCTCAGAAAATATTTTAGCAAAAAATTATCAACTTATAAACCTCTTGAAAATTAGTACAACAACTTTTTGTAAAAAAAATGATGGTCGTTTTTAACACTTAAAAAAGGGAAGTCAAACTTTTTGAAATAAAAAATTATGATAGATAGAACTATATTAGATCATAAAATTTTATAATTTCAGTCTTTAGATATAAGAAAGAAAGATTTTTATTATTTATGCACTTGATGCATTATGTTTATTAACTGTTTTTCTTATTGAAAACTAGATTAAACTTTTTATAATGTCCCGCGGGACATTTAAAATCTTGCAAGGGTACCATGATCAAAACAAAATATATATTTCTAGAGGTAGATAAATATGTATGAAACTACATAAAAATGAAACTATACATAATTATATGCAAAATGAAATATTCACATTTGCAAATAATTTTTAAAAAAATTTCTATACCTTTGATGACCCTATCATGGAATAACCCAGAGTGCCCTTTTGTCTCTTATCTTTTCTCTCATCTCTGCACTCTCGTCTCTAATCTTTTCTCTCTCTCTTATCCCTTGCCCTCTCCTCTCTCATCTATTCTCTCTTATGTCTGCTCCTTTCTCTCTTTTCTCTCTCCTCTCATCTCTTGCCCTCTCTCTTTCATCTATTCTCTCTCATGTCTGCCCTCTTCTCTCATCTTTTCTCTCTTATGTCTGCCCTCTCCTCTCATTTTTTCTCTCTCTCATCTCTGCCCTCTGCTCTCTCCTCTCCTCACCTCTCTCCTCTCCTCTCTCCCCATCTCTATCCTCTCCTTTCTCCTCACCTCTTTGCTCTCATCTTCCTTTTCCCCTTCGTTTTCTTCTCCCTTTCCTCCTTTCTCCTCTGCATTAATCTCCCTTCTCCTCTATCTCCGCTCGTATTTAATTTCTCCTCTCATCAACTCTCTTCTCCTTTATTCCTTTGCCTCTCCTTTATCCTATGCTTGTATTTCTCTTCTCTATTCCTTACCCTCTCTCCTCACCTCTGGCCCGCTATCATCAGGACTCCTTGCTTCGCTTTGGGGGCCAACAAAGTGGACTAGAAGGGCAGTCATGAGCTGGGTTCTCAATCAAGGTAAAAAGTTTGCCAACCCCTGCACTAAAAGCACCTGGCTTAGTCACATTAGATAAAAACTACATGTATAGTGGAATGGGATTGAGAACAACATGAAGATCTAGTTCTAAAATCTGAAGTCATACTCAAATAAAAACTTGTCTTTCGAAAACATGTATCGGCAAAATCTCTGGTCTCCTGTCTTTCTCTATGTCCCTCAGATCCTTTGAAACTTCTATCTTCTATTTTGTTTCCCCTTTCTCTCTTCTCTATCTCTCTCTCTTCTCTTCTCTTCTTTCCTATCTCCTCTCTCCCATCTTTTCTCATCTTTTATCTTGATGACAAAGTTCAAGCAAATTATAGCAATGGGTGCAGCAACTAAGTAAGTGCAGATTTTTTGGCTTTTTTAACTCGTTATGATCTGAAATGGCAATAAGGTACGGGTGGCATGGATAGATGACAAAGTTCAAGCAAATAGCAAATTATAGCAAAGGATAGATGACATGAAACAACATGCGCTTTGCTCCTTCCTTTACCTCCTTTGCTGCCTTTCTCTTCTGAGCTGGCCAATCAACTGGATTGCACGTGTGCAAAGCAAGGGCTTCTATGGTTCCTTCAGCATGGCGGACTGCAGAGCCATGACAGTGCAGTGATAAACGCTTAGTGTAGCGATAGTACGTGTTGCCATTTCGCTGCGTTTTTTCATCCATCAGATGGCCAAGGTCTCGTTGGGCATACTGCACTGGAAGGTCTTTTCTGTGACTGCATCCTGCACCTGTAAGAATGTCAAAGGGCTGGGGAGGTGGGCTGCAGGGCGGTGCAAGCTCTGCTGGAGGAATTTGAATGGATTCTTCCAGAGCTGGATCAGGGTCATTGAAATCTAGATACTGGTTAAAAAAATTTTCTGCTTGTGCCAGAATCAAATGCACTGGTTCTGGATTTTCAGCAGGCAGAGGAACAGCCACTGGTCCAGAATTGGGGGCTTGTAAATGTACCACTGCAGCATCTGCAGCTTGAGACACTGCTATGTTGCCTGCAGGAGCCCGTCTATTGCATTGATTGCAAAGCCAGAAAAACTCACCAACATTTCTCATTGCAGAATACTAATTGATTGTGACGCGACTATCACATGCACAGTGCTGCCAATTCAAGCATTGAGAACACTCAATTGCTTCTTGTCCATCGCAAACTGGCTGCAGACAGACCACACATGGATATGCGCCTGCCATTTTGTATCTAAATGCTTAGACTGCTGTCAGTGAATGAGACAGATAATTTTGAACAGGGCATGAAATTTACCCAGTTTTTATCCCTTTAAACAAGTAAATTAGTCTCGACCAATAAGAGAAATGGAAAAAAGCTACACCAGATTTTATATGAAGAAGAGATTTGTTTAATGCAAAATATGTTTACACCTCTTAGGGGCCTACTATAAGTAGGAAATTAAGACTCGTAACCATTTTTGTCTTTAGCCCTGCAATATACTAATAAAATTTTGACTGCCTGTCTAACCCCCCATTGCAACCCCACATCTCCCCACCCGAAGCTATCCAATAGTAAACCAGCCGTCATTTTCCGTGACCCCCACCCCAGCTGTGGCCATCTTGGTGTGTGGCCATCTTGGTCTTACACCCAAAATGCTTATTATTTATTTGTAGGCTTTTAATAGATCAAAACTATCCTATCTAGCCATGTTTTCTAGTACCAAATTTTCTATTTATATCATTATTTTTTTACTGACTAGTAGGCCTGTCCAAAATCTTGTTTATTATAGGCCTAACTTTACTTTTCATATATATACTAGGCCTTAGGCCCTAAAAATAGTTTGTTGGTAGGTATAAAATATTTTCTTCAAACTTGCACTATTGAATCAGAAAATTTATACTATAATAATTATAATATGGTTTTTATCATATCAACTCTAGTTAGATCTAAAAGTTAACTTTTTTAGTTTTTTAGTTTTTTTCTATTAAATTTGATGAATCTCATTTGCCTACTTACTAAGTAAAAATATACTACTTTTAAGTTTCTAAAATAAGATAAGTTTTAAATTTCCTTAAATCAATCATACATAGGCCTACATATACACATGCATACATGGTCTATTAGAATTTCCTATAAAAAGCTTTCCCACAGGAGGTTTTCCCATAGCCAGGTTTTACTGCAGGGTTTTTCATGTTAGAATTTCAAGTCAAATCCAATTGGGTTTAAAATCTAATCTAGTCTAGTTTATGTCTAGTCTAGCCCAGCCTAGTCTGGAAGCTTAGTAACATAGTTTTCTCTCTTACCAATATATAGGATTACTTCTATAGTCTATAGTTAAGTGAGACAAAGTTCTTAAAAATAGTATTTAAAAGGGCAACTAGCCAACCACTTATTTGGCTAAATGCAGATGCATCAATAGTGTAAGAAGACAATGTCAGAAGCTAGCCCTCAAATTAGCTTATAAAGATATATAAAAAGGCTGCCTGGAGCAGAGCCAGATAGATCAGTCAGATTTTCAACTCTGAATCCCAAATAAATGCACTAGGGCCTATTTAAATTGGGAAAATAAAGTTTTTCTCTAATTTAATACCCTTGGCATTAAAACAGATTAAACAGATTTCAACTGTCTTCCTTCCAGATAATTGCAAATCTTTTGGCAAAAATGTAATTAAAATCAGTCAAGAATTGCAAGCTTTAAAGTGCTATGGACAAGCATACAAACCTTAGAGATTTAGTATATTTAGAAGATAGATTATTTAGTATATTTGGAAGATAAGATTTAGATTTAGATTGTAAAATGTTTATTGTATTGACCTTGAATTCTTGCAATGATTTTTGCCAAAACTTACCATTAATAAAATATAACAGCACCTATTTTTGTAGGTATCATATTTTAAGAGCCATTTTTATGGAAAAGATGACATATTTTATGATTTTATTAACATTTTTTCCTAAGACAAAATAGCTGATTCTTAAAATATAAGTTGCCTTTTATATAATTATTAGCAAGTCACGCAACAGTCGGCCAAGTTGGCCAATCCAGCTGACCAATTTGGTGGCCAACCAAGGTAAGTTGCAAAAATGCCCACTAGAAAGAATACAGACATAGTACTAATTAGATGATGAGGCATTTAGCTTTAATAGGAAAGTAATAGTTACTCCTGCCATTTACTCAAAATTGCCCTAATTTGGCTTTAGTTTCTTTTACAGGTAAATTGCATTTTTGGCCAAAAACTATGTTCCATTTTTTGTTAAAACTAAGTTGCATAGCCAACCAAATTATGGAGGTTGCGCATGTATATATTGTATTATGTACTCTTAATTAATGTTTATAAAAAGATTTTTTCTTTGGCTCTAAAATTCATTTAGCTAGCCTAGACAAGACTTTTTTAATTAGCTTTTATCATTTATTATTATGTTTATAATATTTCATATAAAAGCACTAAATGGGCTAGTCTTATTTTATAGCTAGGTAGGATAAAGCAAAGATCCATCTAATTGAAAATATCAATTGACAATTAAAAGTATATGTATCATACAGCTTTATAAATGGCTTTTAATTTTTCATAACATGCATTTTGAATTTTGGCTATAATAGATTTCTAAGCTATTATATATCCTATTGCCTGTGCATGCACTTTGCATCCTATCTAACAGGGCCTATCAGGTTTCAAGACAATCAGCTTCTAGAAATAGAATATTTGTACAACTATATAAGATACTTTTGTTTTGGAGTCATGTCCCAGCATATGCATGCATAGAAATAAGATAAATATTTGGAATCAAATCAAATTGATCCAATTTTTGGTTTGAATTGGAATTGGAAAGTTGACAATCTGAATACTGAATAGTCACTTTGATATAAGGTAAAGATTTGGGACAAATCAAGAATTGAGTATTGGTGTTGTGGCTCACAATGTAAATGAAGAGAAAGAATTAGGGAATTAAGGACTGAGAAGTTTGGTCTCTTGGTTAGCTACCCCTGTCTCTTGGTTAGGCGCCCCTGTCTCTTTGTTAGATGCCCATGTCTCTTTGTTAGATGCCCATGTCTCTTGGTTAGATGCCCATGTCTCTTGGTTAGATGGTTAGATGCCCATGTCTCTTGGTTAGATGCCCATGCCCATGTCTCTTGGTTAGATGCCCATGTCTCTTGGTTAGATGCCCATGCCCATGTCTCTTGGTTAGATGCCCATGTCTCTTGGTTAGATGCCCATGTCTCTTGGTTAGATGCCCATGTCTCTTGGTTAGATGCCCATGTCTCTTGGTTAGATGCCCCTGTCTCTTGGTTAGATGCCCATGTCTCTTGGTTAGATGCCCCTGTCTCTTGGTTAGATGCCCCTGTCTCTTGGTTAGATGCCCATGTCTCTTGGTTAGATGCCCCTGTCTCTTGGTTAGATGCCCATGTCTCTTGGTTAGATGCCCCTGTCTCTTAGTTAGATGTCTGTCTTTTGGTTGGAACCCCTGTTTCTTGGTTAGATGCCCCTGTTTCTTGGTTAGATGCCCCTGTTTCTTGGTTAGATGCCCCTGTCTCTTGGTTAGATGCCCCTGTTTCTTGGTTAAATGCCCCTGTCTCTTGGTTAGGCGCCCCTGTCTCTTGGTTAGATGCCCCTGTCTCTTGGTTAGATGCCTGTCTCTTGGTTGGCACCCGTGTCTCTTGGTTAGGCGCCCCTGTCTCTTGGTTAGATGCCCCTGTCTCTTGGTTAGGCGCCCCTGTCTCTTGTTTAGATGCCCCTGTCTCTTGGTTAGATGCCCCTGTCTCTTGGTTAGATGCCCATGTCTCTTGGTTAGATGGTTAGATGCCCATGTCTCTTGGTTAGATGCCCATGCCCATGTCTCTTGGTTAGATGCCCATGTCTCTTGGTTAGATGCCCATGCCCATGTCTCTTGGTTAGATGCCCATGTCTCTTGGTTAGATGCCCATGTCTCTTGGTTAGATGCCCATGTCTCTTGGTTAGATGCCCATGTCTCTTGGTTAGATGCCCCTGTCTCTTGGTTAGATGCCCATGTCTCTTGGTTAGATGCCCCTGTCTCTTGGTTAGATGCCCCTGTCTCTTGGTTAGATGCCCATGTCTCTTGGTTAGATGCCCCTGTCTCTTGGTTAGATGCCCATGTCTCTTGGTTAGATGCCCCGTCTCTTAGTTAGATGTCTGTCTTTTGGTTGGAACCCCTGTTTCTTGGTTAGATGCCCCTGTTTCTTGGTTAGATGCCCCTGTTTCTTGGTTAGATGCCCCTGTCTCTTGGTTAGATGCCCCTGTTTCTTGGTTAAATGCCCCTGTCTCTTGGTTAGGCGCCCCTGTCTCTTGGTTAGATGCCCCTGTCTCTTGGTTAGATGCCCCTGTCTCTTGGTTAGATGCCTGTCTCTTGGTTGGCACCCGTGTCTCTTGGTTAGGCGCCCCTGTCTCTTGGTTAGATGCCCCTGTCTCTTGGTTAGGCGCCCCTGTCTCTTGTTTAGATGCCCCTGTCTCTTGGTTAGATGCCTGTCTCTTGGTTGGCACCCCTGTCTCTTGGTTAGGCACCCCTGTCTCTTGGTTAGGCGCCCCTGTCTCTTGGTTAGATGCCCCTGTCTCTTGGTTAGGCGCCCCTGTCTCTTGGTTAGATGCCCCTGTCTCTTGGTTAGATGCCTGTCTCTTGGTTGGCACCCCTGTCTCTTGGTTAGGCGCCCCTGTCTCTTGGTTAGATGCCCCTGTCTCTTGGTTAGGCGGCTAGGCGCCCCTGTCTCTTGGTTAGATGCCCCTGTCTCTTGGTTAGGCGCCCCTGTCTCTTGGTTAGATGCCCATGTCTCTTGGTTAGATGCCCCTGTCTCTTGGTTAGGCGCCCCTGTCTCTTGGTTAGATGCCCCTGTCTCTTGGTTAGGCGGCTAGGCGCCCCTGTCTCTTGGTTAGATGCCCCTGTCTCTTGGTTAGATGCCCCTGTCTCTTGGTTAGGCGCCCCTGTCTCTTGGTTAGATGCCCCTGTCTCTTGGTTAGGCGCCCCTGTCTCTTGGTTAGATGCCCCTGTCTCTTGGTTAGATGCCCCTGTTTCTTGGTTAGATGCCCCTGTCTCTTGGTTAGGCGCCCCTGTCTCTTGGTTAGATGCCCCTGTCTCTTGGTTAGATGCCCCTGTCTCTTCACCGGGCGCCCCTTTTATTTGCTGGTCGCCCCTGTATCTTGTTCGGCACCATGTCTCTTGGTTGGCCAATTGAACTTTAAATCAAAGTTTAGTTTAAAAATTGCTTTTTAAGATTGCTTTTCTTAAAATATCATACCATTGCTTATTATCTATGAAATAAGTCCATTGCCAATAAAACTCTTTTTCGTCAGTAAAATCTTTAAAACATTATTATAACAATTTTTGCTTACTTGCTGTATCTTACTAAGGAATGAAGTAATTAATCTTAATATCCAGGGTAGGGTTCGCCCTCTCACGCTTGCTGCGCGTGCTGCTAGAGGAGGGCGGGGCGGGGGGTGTGCTTGCCTGTGTGGTCAGAATTGAACTCTAGCGAGTCTCTAGGGTTTCTAGACTAGTATAGATAACGGGAGAGAGAGAGAAAGAGAAGTGGCTCCCGAAGTAGACGAAAGCAAACGTTTGCTTAGCGTTTTGGCCCAAAATATCTATTTTTAGAAGCGGACAGAAAACCTGTGCTCTCCAGGAAAGAGAAAATTTCGTATCAAACTTATTCCAATTGGTTCTTGACTTAACGGTCACGCGTAGACCTCGTGTCTTCAAAACTTCACTCGCTATAACAGAAATTGTTTGAAACGAAATTCATGAGCCACTTGCTTTACTAATTGAAAACAGAGACAGGGAGAGAGTGAGGCAGAGTCAGGTTAACGAAAGACGGCTGTTCAAAGCGTCACCATGTCTCGGGAGGTGAACTGGAGCTACAGGAATCTTGACGAGCTGCCAGAGGAGGTGACCCAGCCCGAAGACATCGGGGTGCTGCTAGCCGATCATAACCGACTGCTGAGCTGTCCATCTTGGCTTGGCAGAGCCACTGCTCTCACCACTCTTGAGCTGAGCCACAACCGGCTCTCGGAACTGCCAGCTAGTATTTGTCGTTGCGTTAATCTTCGAGTTCTAGTCGCTAAGAACAATCTAATTAGCGATTTGCCTAGCGAGTTTAGCCACCTGATTGAACTGCGAGAGCTCAATTTGAATGGCAATTCGTTGAAGAGCCTGCCGCAGCAGATCAGCTCGCTGCCGGCTCTGGAAATGCTGTCGTTAGGAGCCAACCGGCTGTGCTATATTCCGCAGCACATTGTCAAGCTGGCTGGCAGCCTGACTTACTTGTATCTGGGCGGAAATCAGCTGAAATGTGTACCGCAGGTAAATTGCCTTAGCTTTGTTTGTTCACTGCTGTAGACATGTGCAATAATTGACACCATAGCCAGAATTAACCTATAACTTGGCAACTTTGTACTTTGCACCTGTGTCTGCCACTTGCCTCCACCCAACCCCTTGTGCGACTTTAGCAGGACTGCAACTTCTAATTCAATGATTTATACCGTTCCTTAAAGCCTCCCAGATCCTCAGTTGCTGGGCCATCAGCCTCCCAGATCCTCAGTTGCTGGGCCACCAGCCTCCCAGATCCTCAGTTGCTGGGCCACCAGCCTCCCAGATCCTCAGTTGCTCTGCCAGCCTCCCAAATCCTCAGTTGCTGGGCCACCAGCCTCCCAGATCCTCAGTTGCTCTGCCAGCCTCCCAGATCCTCAGTTGCTGGGCCAGCCTCCCAGATCCTCAGTTGCTCTGCCAGCCTCCCAAATCCTCAGTTGCTGGGCCATCCAGCCTCCCAAATCCTCAGTTGCTAGGCTAGCCTCCCAGATCCTCAGTTGCTGGGCCAGCCTTCCAGATCCTCAGTTGCTGGGCCAGCCTCTCAGATCCTCAGTTGCTGGGCCATCCAGCCTCCCAGATTCTCAGTTGCTGGGCCAGCCTTCCAGATCCTCAGTTACTGGGCCAGCCTCCCAGATCCTCAGTTGCTGGGCCAGCCTCCCAGATCCTCAGTTGCTAAACCAGCCTCCCAGATTCTCAGTTGCTGGGCCAGCCTTCCAGATCCTCAGTTGCTAGGCTAGCCTCCCAGATCCTCAGTTGCTGGGCCACCAGCCTCCCAAATCCTCAGTTGCTAGGCTAGCCTCCCAGATCCTCAGTTGCTGGGCCATCCAGCCTCCCAGATTCTCAGTTGCTGGGCCAGCCTCCCAGATGCTCAGTTGCTGGGCCAGCCTCCCAGATTCTCAGTTGCTGGGCTAGCCTCCCAGATGAAGCCACCCACGCAAGCTCATCCTGTGCTCAACCCCATTCTCCACAGGAGCTGGGCCAGCTCGCCCGCCTCACCTGCCTGGCCCTGTGCGACAACCAGCTGTGCCAGCTGCCGCCCTCCCTCGGCCAGCTGTCAGCCCTGGAGTCGCTCTCCTTGCACTGCAACCGACTCACCGCTCTGCCACACGAGATCGTCAGCCTGCCTTGTTTGAGCACCCTGTCTCTGCGCAATAATCCCTTAGTAACCAAGTTCGCCAGAGAGTTCGGCTCAAACTGGTCAGTGCCCAGTCTGTCCGAGCTGTCCGGCCGCTGTGTCCGGTCCGCCCAGCTGCACTACTGCCGCAGATGCTTGCCCGGCAACCTCTGCGATTACCTGGACAGCGCCAGGGAGTGCCTGAACCCGAACTGCAAAGGCGTGTACTTCTCCAGCTGCGTTGAGACCGTTCGATTTGTGGATTTCTGCGGCAAATATCGGGTGCCGTTTCTGCGGTTCATCTGCTCGCCAGACTGTCACTTCAGCAGCAGCGGCAGCTCCGCCAGCAACTCCAGCGACGATTCGGCTAGCGAGGAGGCGTCTGGAGATGACGTGGCTCGGGTTCGGCGGGTGCTGCTCGGTTGAACTCGATATGGTCTTTTTTGAGTCTGTCGGAGACCGATTGACAGGGGGGGGGGTCTGTTTCGATTTAATATTGAAGTTCAGTTTGTCATTTAACTTACTGGGTGGCGATTTTCTAATTCTCTATAGATTCCATCTTCTAATCTAGAAGATGCCATTTTCTGAATTCTGAATCTAGAAGTTGCCATTTTCTAAATCTTCTAGAAGATGCCATTTTCTGAATTTAGAAGGTGCCATTTTCTAATGTAGAAGGTGCCATTCTCTAAATCTGGAAGGTGCCATTCTCTAAATCTGGAAGGTGCCATTCTCTAAATCTGAAAGGTGCCATTCTCTAAATCTGGAAGGTGCCATTCTCTAAATCTGGAAGGTGCCATTCTCTAAATCTGGAAGGTGCCATTCTCTAAATCTAGAAGATGCCATTCTCTAAATCTGAAAGGTGCCATTCTCTAAATCTAGAAGATGCCATTCTCTAAATCTGGAAGGTGCCATTCTCTAAATCTGGAAGGTGCCATTCTCTAAATCTGGAAGGTGCCATTCTCTAAATCTGGAAGGTGCCATTCTCTAAATCTGGAAGATGCCATTCTCTAAATCTGGAAGATGCCATTCTCTAAATCTGGAAGATGCCATTCTCTAAATCTAGAAGATGCCATTCTCTAAATCTAGAAGATGCCATTCTCTAAATCTGGAAGATGCCATTCTCTAAATCTAGAAGATGCCATTCTCTAAATCTAGAAGATGCCATTCTCTAAATCTGGAAGGTGCCATTTTCTAAATCTGGAAGGTGCCATTCTCTAAATCTGGAAGGTGCCATTCTCTAAATCTGGAAGGTGCCATTCTCTAAATCTGGAAGATGCCATTTTCTAAATCTAGAAGGTGCCATTTTCTAATTAAGAAGATCGATGCCAGTTTTCAAATTACGCGCTAAACTTTGCCATTGATGAATGATTCAAATTTAATTTCCCAGATGTCAGATTCTTAGAAAGTTGGTTTTTTCAAAATTACAACAATTAATTCACTGTTTTTTGTTCAGTGTCTGTAACTTTGTGTTATTATTTTGTCATAAAAGTAACGTTTCTATAATATAATAAATAAGTATTCGTTATTAAATATTATGCTTTATAATTGTCCATAGAATATTACATAAATAATAACTTCTATATTACATAACTGACCAGGGCTTGTATTATGTAAATAATCTTGCAATACTTTATATTCAATATTAGTTTCAAGGTAAAAGGTGCAAATATGAATTAATTAAATAAAATTAATTTTCAGTCTGTCGCTATTGCAGTAATTTTGGCGCCATCTTGTCATTAGTGGCATGCTTTTGTCACACAGAACCGCCCTGTTCTCTTGTTGTCCCCTGTGACTCACCAGAGTTGGCTGGCTCAGCATCTGTCCTTTTTAAAGTGCATACTTATATTGTAGAGTTGCAAATATAAGGTCAGTAACTTTTTGCCTCTATATCATATTAAACGCTTGGCTGTCTTATTTACTTCAGAGTTAAAGCACTGGGTGTCCTAGAATACCTGGGACTGTTGGATTCGTTAATCCCTCAGGTTCCTCTTCAGTAGGGACTGTTGATCCCTCAGGTTCCTCTTCAGAAGGGACTGTTGTTGATCCCTCAGGTTCCTCTTCAGAAGGGACTGTTGATCCCTCAGGTTCCTCTTTAGTAGGGACTGTTGTTGATCCCTCAGGTTCCTCTTTAGTAGGGACTGTTGTTGATCCCTCAGGTTCCTCTTTAGTAGGGACTGTTGTTGATCCCTCAGGTTCCTCTTTAGTAGGGACTGTTGTTGATCCCTCAGGTTCCTCTTTAGTAGGGACTGTTGTTGATCCCTCAGGTTCCTCTTTAGTAGGGACTGTTGTTGATCCCTCAGGTTCCTCTTTAGTAGGGACTGTTGTTGATCCCTCAGGTTCCTCTTTAGTAGGGACTGTTGTTGATCCCTCAGGTTCCTCTTCAGTAATCTTTCAGGTTCCTCTTCAGTAATCCTTCAGGTTCCTCTTCAGTGATCCCTCAGGTTCCTCTTCAGTAATCCTTCAGGTTCTCCTTCAGTAATCCTTCAGGTTCTCCTTCAGTAATCCTTCAGGTTCCTCTTCAGTAATCCTTCAGGTTCCTCTTCAGTAATCCTTCAGGTTCCTCTTCAGTAATCCTTCAGGTTCCTCTTCAGTAATCCTTCAGGTTCCCCTTCAGTAATCCTTCAGGTTCCCCTTCAGTAATCCTTCAGGTTCCCCTTCAGTTAAGGACAGACTTAATCCAATGCCCGCAGCAGCCTGCAGGTCGCCCAGACCGACATGTCGGCAGAAGATTCTGAGCCGCCGCCGCCGCCAGCGCCAGCAAGTGCGGCAGGGGCAGCTGTGGATGACTGGCCAGACGAGATTTCGGCCAGCACAGACGAAGTCGACTCGCTTGGATCGGACGATCCCGGCGGCGCCAACGATTTGACTGTGACACCTGCCGAGCTCATCGATGAACTGCTGACTGCCTGGTGCAATGAGAAACTCTGCCCGGACCTGCTGCCGCAGCGGGACGATCTGGTCGACTGCGTGCGGGATCAGCTGGAGGGCATGGACCGGCAGGTTCGGTTGCCAGGCGGCCGGCCGACTAAGGATCTGGCTGGCTACCTGCACAGGCTGGAGTTGAGCAGGATCAGGTGAGTGAGATTCTCCTGTTTAAGCATTGTCTCTCCAGCTCTCGAGTAACATGTAATCAGCAAAATCGAAAATTCGCCATCACAGAAGGTTCCGTCTGTGGCCGCCACTTTTGAGAGTGCAGGTAAAGTCTGTCAATCTTAGCGAGGGTGGGACGGATTAAAGCTACCCCGATTAGTTTTTTTGTATCTTTTATTTCAGAATAGCCCAAAAGAAATTGCTCACTGGCGCAATAGAGTGGCCACTTTTCAATGTTGCTGAGTATATGCCTGACTCAAGAACTGCTCAAGTAGAAGGACAAGAAAATACGTTTCTTAGAAAGTTTAAAATGGGCGGGTTTTATGGGGTTTTCTTGCTCTTGCAAGAATAGGAGGCAGACCCTATGCTCATCTTTATCATTCTTCTTGAGTGTATTTATTTAATTTGGTAATTAACGTAGTTTCCAGTCCATCTACTTTAGTAGTCCTTGTCCTATCCCCATTTCCCATTTCCCCAGGTACGTGACCACCGACCTGCTGCGCACGCGGCTGGCCAAGATCCAGTCCTACGCGGAGTCCATGACGGTCGGCCCAAACGGCGGCCGCTGGGCCGGCCGACTCAGCAAGCCGGAGGCGGACTTTGCCAAGACATACGTGACCTCAATGCACCGGCACTTCGACAGTCTGGTGCTGAACAAGGTGCCGCAATTCCTGCGCCATCGACCAACAGAGCTGGAGGCGCCGCGGCCAAACCTGGACGCTTTCGTGTTTTTCCGGGTGCGTCGGCCGACGACGACCGCGGCGACGACGTCACAGGACAACAACGGCGCGGATGGGTCGGCGTCAGCCACGACTGCGGTGGCTTCGGTGAAACCCGCAGCCGAAGCCGCCGAAGTGGAGCTCCGGCCGGGTGAGCAGCACCTAATGCAGTTCGCTCCGGTTGAGCAGCTTCTCATTGATGACAAAATTCTGTTAATCTAATACAAAAAAATCTGCATTTTTTATTTTCTAAACTCGAATTTGCGTGCTATTTTCTTCTCGCCTACTTGCAGTAGCTTTTCTGCGTGTGTTGGTTTATTTCCCCTCTATTTTCGCCGCGTTTTATTTTCTGTTGTCTCGTTGAAGTTGCATTTTCTCTGCAAAGACTAAACTGATTTAAAACAATTGTTTTAATAAATAAATGGGTGCAATCTGTTCTTCAATTAAAACAAATATGGCGTAAAAGTCTTATTTTTCTTGACACATGCGCATACCGGAACTGAAAGCATTCTCGTCGCATCCGGTTTGGCGCCATAGTTTACTTGAAGCATCCGGTTTGGCGCCATAGTTTACATGTCGCATCCGGTTTGGCGCCATAGTTTACTTGAAGCATCCGGTTTGGCGCCATAGTTTACATGTCGCATCCGGTTTGGCGCCATAGTTTACATGTAGCATCGGGTTTGGCGCCATAGTTTACATGAAGCATCCGGTTTGGCGCCATAGTTTACATATAGCATCCGGTTTGGCGCCATAGTTTACTTGAAGCATCCGGTTTGGCGCCATAGTTTACTTGAAGCATCCGGTTTGGCGCCATAGTTTACATGTAGCATCGGGTTTGGCGCCATAGTTTACATGAAGCATCCGGTTTGGCGCCATAGTTTACATATAGCATCCGGTTTGGCGCCATAGTTTACTTGAAGCATCCGGTTTGGCGCCATAGTTTACTTGAAGCATCCGGTTTGGCGCCATAGTTTACATGTAGCATCGGGTTTGGCGCCATAGTTTACATGAAGCATCCGGTTTGGCGCCATAGTTTACATATAGCATCCGGTTTAGCGCCATAGTTTACTTGAAGCATCCGGTTTGGCGCCATAGTTTACTTGAAGCATCCGGTTTGGCGCCATAGTTTACTTGAAGCATCCGGTTTGGCGCCATAGTTTACTTGAAGCATCCGGTTTGGCGCCATAGTTTACTTGAAGCATCCGGTTTGGCGCCATAGTTTACTTGAAGCATCCGGTTTGGCGCCATAGTTTACATGTAGCATTCGGTTTGGCGCCATCTTTTACATGTCGAATCCATTTTTGCGCCATAGTTTACGTAGCATCTGGTTTGGCGCCATAGTTTACTTGAAGCATCCGGTTTGGCGCCATAGTTTACATGTAGCATTCGGTTTGGCGCCATCTTTTACATGTCGAATCCATTTTTGCGCCATAGTTTACGTAGCATCTGGTTTGGCGCCATAGTTTACTTTATTTTGCTTTCACTCGGCCAGTTGAAGCATGCTAAAATTAGTAGTGGTCGCACCTCGCTCGGACACGACGCCAGATGCAGAACGCCAGCAGAGCGACAAGGCAGACCGCGAAGCCAACGACTCCGACAAAACGCCTGTCAATGATCCCTTTGGTTCGGCCCGTGGCTTGCACTCGAACTCATCAACTTCCTTCCACAAACTGAGTGTCCGGGTTGCACTTGGCGACGCAGACCGAGCCATCGAAGAAAGTTCCATTCGGGCAGGCGGTGCAGGCGTTCGGTCGGTCGCACTCGGCGCACGAATTGTGACACCTGTTGCACAAGCCTCTCATAGCGGGACTGCCCGGCTTCGCTAGAAACCATCCGGGACTCGCTTTGCAAGACTCCAGGCAAGTTAGACCAGCCTTGACGGAGCGACACCGGACTCAGTTGGTCGGGCCGGGGCCCCAGCAGCTGAACCGAGACTATGGGAATCGCAGCTGGCCGGCTTGAAGGGACAAACTGACCTCAACCGGAGATCAGTCAATCTTTCGCGACTGCGAAACCAGTTTGAAGCATAAGAGGATCCGAGTAGAATTACCGATTGCATAAACGCCTCTTGTTTGGGTAAAAATCCGGTGCAAAGACTGACATTGAGCCCACTGGGGATGAGCTTGGAATACAATGTATTTTCTTATGTAGCGAAGGGACGCCAGTCCGAAATATTTAATCCATGACGAGCTCACGCCAAGTTCGCACTCGCTGGAGTTGTCTGACGCCACGCACGCTCCATCTGCGTCCGGTTTTCGCCCCGACCCGATGTGCACTTTTTAACGCACGAACCGTCCTCCATGAAGTAGGACGCAAGGCATTTATTGACGCACAGTGGCCCGTGCGGCAACATCTTCCCTTCAACTAGCGACCGGTTCTGCGCCGCTCCAGGGTGGTAAGGATTTTCTAGATCACATTTTTGCACCGCTCCCCGCCTTGAGAGTCGATGAAGCATCTCTGGAAGCATCTCGCATTCGCGAGTGCGTCGAGTTGTCTGCACCGACTGCGAGGCTGGCAGTGTCGGAGTTCGGGTCCCCAGCAATTTGCTGACCGTCTTCAGGCCACTCTGTGCAGGTGCAGGCGTTGTCCAAGTCTCTGCATTGGCCTATCCTCGACACAACTGGAGCCATCAGATAGGCGAAGAGTTCCGAGAGGCTGACGTGACGCTCGATGTAGCAGGAGGCGACATCGTGCAGTACGACTCCGCCACCAGGGGCGTCGCCATAGATTTTATGTTGGGGGACAAAGCCAAGAATTTAACATTTTAGAATCTACATCCTACTCATTTTAGCGCCAAAAGCACTCATTTTAGCGCCATAGGCACTCATTTTAGCGCCGTAGGCACTCATTTTAGCGCCGCAAGCACAACTTTAGCGCCGCAAGCACAATTTTAGCGCCGCAGGCACCATTTTAGCGCCGCAAGCACTCATTTTAGCGCCGCAGGCACTCATTTTAGCGCCGCAGGCACTCATTTTAGCGCCGCAGACACTCATTTTAGCGCCGCAGGCACTATGTTTTGTCGCCATGCAGCAAAATTATTGATTTCCACAACGGGCCACAAGGTGCAGGGGTGGGGGGACAAAGCACTGGCATGTCCCCCCCAGATCTTTTACTGGGGGGGGGGGACATGTCCCCCCCCCGTTGGCGATGCCCCTGTCCGCCACCGATGTAGCGAAGATTGGGAAAGGCGAAGTGTAAGGCGTCTGCAGGACGCAGTTCGGGTGGAAGGCAGATCACTTGCAGACTTTCGAATTCTTGCGGAGGAGAAGCACGAGTCGATCAGCTTCACGCAGCCCGTGACTTCCTTGATGGTCCTCAGGAAGCTGAAGTCCAGCACTTCGCCTTGTTCTTCAAAGTGCTTCTGTTCTATTAGCATCAAATGGATGTCGCCGATGACAATCTGGCAGCCAGACAATCGACTGCGCAGGTTCCTGAACTTTCGGACGGAATCGTGAGCGCCGAGCGGTCTGATCCGCTTCTAGCGTTTCGGTGCACGCTGCGTATTCGTTTGCGGCAGTGGCTTCGCTGGAGATAGCAGAGCTCAATGGCAGCAGAGCGCCACCCAGCACACCAGCATCTCTCTGTCTGGACTAGATTCCACAACTAAGTATCTAAGTTGTCTAAGCGGCAACAGAATGCGGCTATAAGAAGCGACAATCCAGGCCTAAGATTTTGGTCTGTGAACAGTTAGACTGAAGCGTATCCTTGCACTGCAAGTAATTCTGAGGTACATCTGCACCTGCTTATTAATTAGTTGTCTTTGCTAAACTGTACGCAAAATGCGCCGTACCCTGCAATCTTCATACTTGGAATCAGATAAGTGCGATTGTTTCACACGAGAAAAATTTATAATTCGTTGTGCTTTACAGTATAAACAGTTTGACTTCAAATGCGCCGAGAGGGTGAGAGGGAACAGCTGAACGCAAAACTGAGATCAACGCGAAAGAACTGTGTGTGTGTCTCCATGAGCCATCACCCCACACTGGGATGATTGAGTCATTGCTCTCCATCACCCCCACACTGAGATGATTGAGTCATTGCTCTCCATCACCCCCACACTGAGATGATTGAGTCATGCTCTCCATCACCCTACACAGAGATGATTGAGTCATTGCTCTCCATCACCGCACACTGAGATGATTGAGTCATTGCTCTCCATCACCGCACACTGAGATGATTGAGTCATTGCTCTCCATCACCGCACACTGAGATGATTGAGTCATTGCTCTCCATCACCCCACACTGAGATGATTGAGTCATGCTCTCCATCACCGCACACTGAGATGATTGAGTCATTGCTCTCCATCACCCCCACACTGAGATGATTGAGTCATGCTCTCCATCACCCTACACAGAGATGATTGAGTCATTGCTCTCCATCACCGCACACTGAGATGATTGAGTCATTGCTCTCCATCACCGCACACTGAGATGATTGAGTCATTGCTCTCCATCACCGCACACTGAGATGATTGAGTCATTGCTCTCCATCACCCCACACTGAGATGATTGAGTCATGCTCTCCATCACCGCACACTGAGATGATTGAGTCATTGCTCTCCATCACCCCCACACTGAGATGATTGAGTCATGCTCTCCATCACCCCCACACTGAGATGATTGAGTCATTGCTCTCCATCACCCCCACACTGAGATGATTGAGTCATTGCTCTCCATCACCCCCACACTGAGATGATTGAGTCATTGCTCTCCATCACCCCCACACTGAGATGATTGAGTCATTGCTCTCCATCACCCCACACTGAGATGATTGAATCATTGCTCTCCATCACCCCCACACTGAGATGATTGAGTCATTGCTCTCCATCACCCCCACACTGAGATGATTGAGTCATTGCTCTCCATCACCCCCACACTGAGATGATTGAGTCATGCTCTCCATCACCCCCACACTGAGATGATTGAGTCATTGCTCTCCATCACCCCCACACTGGGATGATTGAGTCATTGCTCTCCATCACCCCCACACTGGGATGATTGAGTCATTGCTCTCCATCACCCCCACACTGGGATGATTGAGTCATTGCTCTCCATCACCCCCACACTGGGATGATTGAGTCATTGCTCTCCATCACCCCCACACTGAGACGATTGAGCCATTATTCTCCATCACCTCTAAACTGAGATGGTTGAGTCATGCACTCCATCACCTCTAAACTGAGATGATTGAGTCATGCTCTCCATCACCCCCACACTGGGATGATTGAGTCATTGCTCTCCATCACCCCCACACTGGGATGATTGAGTCATTGCTCTCCATCACCCCTAAACTGAGATGATTGAGTCATTGCACTCCATCACCCCTAAACTGAGATAACATCATGCAGGTTCTTTCCAGTTAAAAAGCAGTTTTATGCCGATTTTTCCCAGCTTGCTCTTCATCCCTTCCTCGAACTTTCATGAGAAAAATTAACCTTTTGTATTAGTATCATTTAGAAATTTATTGGAAGGTAAAATTCAATTTTTTTGTTGAAAACGCTGACTTTAAGTTTATTAATATGTCGGAAATATTTTCATTCAGTCGAAACTACATCAGACTCACTTTAAAGTTAGGCTTTTGAAAAAATATTGAAATTTAATAATAAAATGCCGTAAATTCATAAGCACCTAACGCTGGGGTGTATAAGAAAATGCAAATAAGTCGCGTTAAAAAATAAACCAATTTTAATAAACAGCCGCATGGACTGCAGACAGCGGAGATCGCAGGACAGTAATAAATGTAATGAGCAATTTCGTAGCTTCAAACCATTAAATTGTCAAATATGACACTGCCTAAATTCCCCTCAATATAACAAACTGCCTAAATTCCCCTCAATATAACAAACAGACTAAATTCCCCTCAATATAACAAACAGACTAAATTCCCCTCAATAACAAACTGACTAAATTTCCTTCATTATCAAAAGCGACTCCAGGCAATCAAAGCCCCCACAATCAGTCGGCCAGTCTCGGCAATTGCTGTTCGGCCGTCGGTTTTGGCGTCTGTTTCAGCTCGCCCAGCCCGAGCTGCACGTCCTGAGGCGAGCAGTTGATGATGACCCGACCAGCCAGGCCCCGGTGCCCGCCGTCCCACAGCAGCAGCCGCATGGCGTGCAGACAGCCGAGACAGACGCAAAGCGCCGGCCAACTGGGCGCCTCAAGGCCCTCCGACCTGGCGATGTTGAGCACTGAGCGCCAGACCCGGCCAACCGGGTTCTCGTCTCGGCCGGACTCGAGTCGCTGGGACAGGCAGGCCCGCAGGGTGAGCCGTTCGTACTCGCTAAGCTGGTTGGCCACAGCTGTGATCACCGGCCCGGCGAACATCTCAGCGATGGCCGCGTTCACGTGTTTCATGCCCACCTGCAGATTCATCCGCTGCATCTGCTGCGGCCCGAACTCCTGTTCGGCCAGGTCACAGCTGCGGCTGCACAGGTCCAGGGCGCGTCTGGGGGAATGGGGAAGGAGAGTTCGGAGCTGACTGACCCACCTGATTGATCCATTCAAGCTTGACCCACCTGGCTGACCCATGCTAGCTTGACCCACCTGGCTAAACCATTCAAGCTTGACCTGACCCATGCTAGCCTGACCCACCTGGCTGACCCATGCTAGCTTGACCCACCTGGCTGACCCATGCTAGCTTGACCCATTCAAGCTTGACTCACCTGCTGACCCATGCCAGCTTGACCCACCTGGCTGAACCATTCAAGCTTGACCCACCTGGCTGACCCATGCTAGCTTGACCCATTCAAGCTTGACCCACCTGGCTGACCCATGCCAGCTTGACCCACCTGGCTGAACCATTCAAGCTTGACCTGACCCATGCTAGCCTGACTCACCTGGCTGACCCATGCTAGCTTGACCCACCTGGCTGACCGATGCTAGCTTGACTCACATGGCTGACCCATGCTAGCTTGACCCATTCAAGCTTGACTCACCTGCTGACCCATGCCAGCTTGACCCACCTGGCTGAACCATTCAAGCTTGACCTGACCCATGCTAGCCTGACCCACCTGGCTGACCCATGCTAGCTTGACCCACCTGGCTGAACCATTCAAGCTTGACCTGACCCATGCTAGCCTGACTCACCTGGCTGACCCATGCTAGCTTGACCCACCTGGCTGACCGATGCTAGCTTGACTCACATGGCTGACCCATGCTAGCTTGACCCATTCAAGCTTGACTCACCTGCTGACCCATGCCAGCTTGACCCACCTGGCTGAACCATTCAAGCTTGACCTGACCCATGCTAGCCTGACCCACCTGGCTGACCCATGCTAGCTTGACCCACCTTGCTGACCCATGCTAGCTTGGCCAAGGCTGACCCACTCACCTGGCGTCCCCGCTAACAGCAGCCACCTTTCTCGCTGCCATTTCAACCGCCTTATCCTCAAAGATGTGCAGCTTGGAGATGCGGGAGCGCACAATCTCCATCAGCTGATCGTGGCTGTAGGCCTGGAACACCAGACGGCTCAGGCCCAGCCGGGAGGCCACCCGGTGCACAAGGACCCGCTCGGGCAGGTCCATAGTGTTGGCAATGGCCAGCACGATGAGGCGCGAGTTAGGATTCTGTGGCCATTCGAACAGATTGTAGAGCACGTCCTGGCGCCGGTTGCACAGCATGTCCAGCTCGTCAACCAGCAGCACGCAGGGACGCCCTCTGGCGCTGTTGAACTCCGACTTGAGCCGGCGGAGGGCTGCCTGCCAGGGGGCGCGGACCTGTCGGGATGGGATAAACGGGTGGGATCTGAGATGGGGATTCGTGTGGGATCTGAGATGGGGATTCGTGTGGGATCTGAGATGGGATTCGTGTGGGATCTGAGATAAGGACTCGTGTGGGATCTGAGATGGGGATTCGTGTGGGATCTGAGGTAAGGATTCGTGTGGGATCTGAGATGGGAAATCGGGTGGGATCTGAGATGGGATTGGTGTGGGATCTGAGATGGGATTGGTGTGGGATCTGAGATGGGATTGGTGTGGGATCTGAGATGGGGATTGGTGTGGGATCTGATATGGGGATTCGTGTGGGATTTGAGGTAAGGATTCGTGTGAGATCTGAGATGGGAAATCGGGTGGGATCTCAAATGAAGATTCGGGTTAGATCTGAGATGGACAATGGGGTAGGATTTTAGAGCAGGATTTGGGTGGGATTTCAAATGGGAAATCGGGTGGGACTTCTAATGGGATTCGGGTAGGATCAGAGATGGGAATTGGGATGACAGTGGGATCAGAGATGGGAATTGGGATGACAGTGGGATCTGAGATGGGAATTGGCATGGCAGTGGGATCTGAGATGGGAATTAGAGATGGCAGTGGGATCTGAGCACAAACCTTATGCAGCTGTCGCACAATGGCAGAGTACACCCGCTTAGGCTCGGTAACCTTCATCCCGTTGACTAACACGGTGTCAAATGGAGGCAGATCGGGCATGTCGGCAACTTGGCGCAGGACCTCCATGACGGTGGCCGTCTTGCCGGTGCCGGGCACGCCGCTGATGAACAGGCAGCCGCCGCAGCCGCCCTCCTGACGCAGGCGGCTCTCAACGAAGCTGAACACCGCTTGGAATTCGTCATGTCGGCAGGGCAAAATTCTTGGCGCCTCGCGCGCTTGTAGGCGTTGGCGCGCCTCGTCGATTGGCGCCGTTGATCGACGATTTCCAGCGCCGCGCCGGTTCGGCAAGCGAATGTCGGAGTCACGGAGCAGCGGCGAAGCCGGCAGGGGCGACGCGCGCGACATCCGACGGCCGGCCTGCGGGGGCGGAGAAGAGGGGCGGATTAGTCTGAGGAAGGGGCGGATTAGTCTGAGGAAGGGGCGGATTGGCCTGAAGGAGGGAGCGGATTGGCCTTGAGGGGGCGGATCGGGTCTCACCTGACGCGATTTGCCGCAGGGCGAGCCGTCACGAGCCAGCAGGTCGCCAGCCAAGGTGACGTCCATCGAGTCGACGCTCGCCACGTCGTCCTCGAGGTCGTCCAGGTCTTCCTCGCCGTCGATGTCGTCATCTGTCTCGTCGCTGTCCTCCGAGTCGTCGCTGCCCTCGTCGACATCTTCATCGTCATCCTCATCTGAGGACTCTGACGGCTCGAAGTCTTCGTCGACATCAGGATCGTCGTCAAGGTCGGTGGCGGCTTGGTGCAGCGGACGCGGCGAAGTCGGCTGTTCCGCGTAGAAGCCGGGAGTTTTTCGTGCGACGCTCCGACGAGGCGTGTCGGAAGCTCCGACTGTCGACTTGGGCGGCATGGGCGGCACCGGCGGCGGTGTCAGTTCAGGCGACGGCGGCAACGGGCACTTCAACGGCGGAGGCTTTCGAGGCGTTCTCTGCTGCGAGCGTCTGCCAGTCGGGTTCAGGCTCAAGCGGTTGAAGTCGTGCGACAGAATGTGGCTGATCTGCGGGAGCGATGACCGGGCCATGACTCAATTGAGGAATCCAGGTCATGACCCCAATCTCAATGAGGAATCCAGGTCATGACCCCAATTGAGGAATCCAGGTCATGACCCTTATGAGAAATCCAGGTCATGACCCCAATCCTAATGAGGCATCTAGGTCATGATCCAAATCCTCATGGGGAATCCAGGCCACTGAGGAATCTAGGTCATCACCCAAAAGAGAATCCAGGTCATCACCCAAAAGAGAATCTAGGTGATGACCCCAATAAGGAATCTAGGTCATGGCCCCAAAGAATCTAGGTCATGACGCAAAAGAGAATCTAGGTGATGACCCCAATGAGGAATCCAGGTCATCACCCAAAAGAGAATCCAGGTCATCACCCAAAAGAGAATCTAGGTGATGACCCCAATGAGGAATCCAGGTCATCACCCAAAAGAGAATCTAGGTGATGACCCTAATGAGGAATCCAGGTCATCACCCAAAAGAGAATCTAGGTCATCACCCAAAAGAGAATCTAGGTCATCACCCAAAAGAGAATCTAGGTCATCACCCAAAAGAGAATCTAGGTCATCACCCAAAAGAGAATCTAGGTCATCACCCAAAAGAGAATCCAGGTCATCACCCAAAAGAGAATCTAGGTGATGACCCCAATAAGGAATCTAGGTCATGGCCCCAAAGAATCTAGGTCATGACCCAAAAGAAGAATCTAGGTCATGACCCAAAAGAAGAATCTAGGTCATGACGCAAAAGAGAATCTAGGTGATGACCCCAATGAGGAATCTAGGTCATGACCCTAAAGAAGAATCTAGGTCATGACACCAAAGAATCCAGGTCATGACCCCAAAGAAAAATCGAGTTATCCAGGTCATGACCCCGATGAGGACCCAGGTCATGACTCCGATGAGGACCCAGGTCATGACCCCGATGAGGACCCAGGTCATGACCGCGATGAGGACCCAGGTCATGACCCAAGCAATCCCAGCGTTGACTATTTAACAAGCATCTCTCACCGAAATGGAGGCATTGGCAGCAGACATCCGAGTACTTCGGCGACACGGCTGTTTGGCAGGTGTGCCAGAGGCGCTGATGCTCTCATCGAGATTCGGCTGATTCTGCAGGTTGGAAGGCTGCAGAACCGAGGTCTGCGGCTTCGGCGCGCTGACACTGCGGCGTACAGACAGACGGCGCTGCTGGCCTCTTGGTGGCGGTGGCGGCGGGTCCATGAGCTCTGGTGCTGGCATTGGAAATCACAGGTGAAATTGGAAATCACAGGTGAAATTGGAAATCACAGGTAAAATTGGAAATCACAGGTGAAATTGGAAATCACAGGTGAGATTGGAAATCACACGTACAAGATTGGAAATCACAGGTAAGAGATTGGAAATCACAGGTGAGAGATTGGAAATCACAGTTGAGATATTGGAATCACAGGTGAGAGATTGGAAATCACAGGTGAGAGATTGGAAATAACAGGTGAGAGATTGGAAATCACAGGTGAGATTGGAAATCACAGGTGAGATTGGAAATCACAGGTGAGATTGGAAATCACAGGTGAGAGATTGGAAATCACATGTGAGAGATTGGAAATCACAGGTGAGATTGGAAATCACAGGTGAGATTTGAAACCACAGGTAAGATTGGAAATCACAGGTAAGATTGGAAATCACAGGTAAGATTGGAAAGCACAGGTGAGATTGGAAATCACAGGTGAGATTTGAAACCACAGGTGAGATTGGAAATCACAGGTGAGAGATTGGAAATCACAGGTGAGAGATTGGAAATTACAGGTGAGAGATTGGAAATCACAGGTGAGAGATTGGAAATCGCAGGTGAGATTGGAAATCATAGGTGAGATTTGAAACCACAGGTGAGGCTGGAAATCATAGGTGAGATTTGAAACCACAGGTGAGATTAGAAATCACAGGTGAGAGATTAAAAATCTAAAAAAAGACAGAACAAAATAACGAAAGACAAAGACAGTTTCCAATAACAAAGAATACTTCAACTATATTTAAAAAGCTACAGGTTAGAGATAGGCTCTGAATGAGAGATTGTAAGCAGCACACAGAAAAAAAGTGAGTAAAGTACTCAACTAAAATGCAGGTGACTTATGCAATGTATAATCACTGCACTGAAAATTGCACTTGCAATTGGAGCAGACGTCTTATTTTTTATTATACTACTGTCCGTTTAGCTAGTTACAAGTAGTATCTAGCAGCAGGGATAAAAATAAATAATCCATGAAATTAAATTCGTTTCCATGGTTATTACAAAGCTAACTGACAAGAAGAGGTTGACAAGGTAAGTTTAGTCAAGCATTTCAGCACCAAAAACTCGATTCATTTTACGCATGCTTTTGTTTAGTTTGCAGGCGGCAATGCAGCAAGCAGATCCGACTTCAGAGTTTGCTGCAATAAGAATTATTTGTTTGGAAAATTAGTCAATAGAAGAAAATACTAAGGCGTATTTTTGCTGCGTCTGAACAAAGCAACGCAGACATGTGACGACTTTTTTTGCGTACATTCTCAAAAAAGAGTCAAGTCGCCAGCTCTCCAGACCGTCGAGATATTCAACGATTCTGCCACCAGGTGACTATGGACACCATGTTGCAAATTTCTCCAGTTTCGCCGATCAAGCCTCGACAGTAGGCAATCATCAACTGCCAGACATCCTCAACTTGTCTCTCAAGCATTCCGTCATCACCCCGACGCCGTCAGGACCTTCAACAGATGCCACCAGGTGACTATGAACGCCCTGTTGTGAATTTCTCCAGTTTCGCTGATCAAGCCTCGACAGTGGGCAATCATCAACTACCAGACATCCTCAACTTGTCTCTCAAGCATTCCGTCATCACCCCGACGCCGTCAGGACCTTCAACAGATGCCACCAGGTGACTATGGACGCCCTGTTGTGAATTTCTCCATTTTCGCTGATCAAGCCTCGACAGTGGGCAATCATCAACTGCCAGACATCCTCAACTTGTCTCTCAAGCATTCCGTCATCACCCCGACGCCGTCAGGACCTTCAACAGATACCACCAGGTGACTATGGACGCCCTGTTGTGAATTTCTCCAGTTTCGCTGATCAAGCCTCGACAGTGGGCAATCATCAACTGCCAGACATCCTCAGCTTGTCTCTCAAGCATTCCGTCATCACCCCGACGCCGTCAGGACCTTCAACAGATGCCACCAGGTGACTATGGACGCCCTGTTGTGAATTTCTCCAGTTTTGCTGATCAAGCCTCGACAGTGGGCAATCATCAACTGCCAGACATCCTCAGCTTGTCTCTCAAGCATTCCGTCATCACCTCGACGCCGTCAGGACCTTCAACAGATGCCACCAGGTGACTATGGACGCCCTGTTGTGAATTTCTCCAGTTTCGCTGATCAAGCCTCGACAGTGGCCAATCATCAACTGCCAGACATCCTCAACTTGTCTCTCAAGCATTCCGTCATCACCCCCCGACGCCGTCAGGACCTTCAACAGATGCCACCAGGTGACTATGGACACCCTGTTGCAAATTTCTCCAGTTTCGCGGATCAAGCCTCGACAGTGGGCAAACCTCAACTACCGGACATCCTCAGCTTGTCTCTCAAGCATTCCGTCATCACCTCGACGCCATCGGACTTTCAACAGATGGCACCGGGGAACTGGCACCGGGATGGCTCTCGACTGTACGGCCGGAGCTGGCGATTAGATTTTTGTTTTGTTATTCTTTAATTTCACGTGCCTGCGTTGCTCCGGTTCGACGCAGCAAATGATGTCATGTCAGGAGGAATTTCCCTAAATAGTTGTAATGTTAAACTAAGCTCATTATAATAAATAATTAGCATAAAAAACTTACAAAAGCGGCGTCCTGAATGCTCCCACCGAAGCCTTCCTTGACGAGCTGATCGGCAAGCGGCGGTGAGACAAACTCGACTGGCACTCGGCACTGTAGGAGATGGGGGTAGATATAGGATGGGGTGAGATACTGATGGGATGGGGTGAGATACTGATGGGATGGGGTGAGATACTAATGGGATGGGGTGAGATACCAATGGGATGGGGTGAGATACTGATAGGATGGGTTGAGATACCAATGGGATGGGGTGAGATACTGATGGGATGAGGTGAGATACTGATGGGATGGGGTGAGATACCAATGGGATGGGGTGAGATACTGATGGGATGAGGTGAGATACTGATGGGATGGGGTGAGATACTGAATAGATGGGGTGAGATACTGATGGGATGGGGTGAGATACTGATGGGATGGGGTGAGATACTGATGGGATGGGGTGAGATACTGTTGGGATGGGGTGAGATACTGTTGGGATGGGATACTGATGGGATAGGGTGAGATATGATGGGATAGGGTGAGATACCGATAGGATGGGGTAGATACTGATGAGGTAGGGTGAGATACTGATACGATGAGGTGAGACAATGACGGGAGCTTAAAATATAAGAGCGAGATACTGACGGATTGGGATGACAAGCTGCAGAAAGGGGTAACACACTGATGAGAAAAAAGATTAAGATAACCAAGGATGAGCAGCAGAGATACTCCATTGCGGAGTGAGAAGACACAGCTCACAGACAGCAGCTCACCTGATCCAGCGGCTCCCTGTTGAGTCCTGGCGGCAGTCGGACAGTCACCGGTCCATCCCTGCTTTGACTGGCCTTCAGCAGCAGCTGTCGCATAAAGCCGGCAGCGGCGCCATTCTTGGCGCTGAACAGGCGCACATTGGCCACCGCTGCGTGCAGCAGAACAGCCGGAGCCGTGTCGTCAGCAAACTGCCTGGGCAAGTAGAACAGATCCGACACTCGGGCCTGAGTCACAATGCCGCCCATGTCGATAAGGCGAACCTGCGGCGGCTGCTGCTGATTGGGTGACAGGCGGTCAATCCGAGCCCGATGGTGCCGACCGCCCAGCCTGGCTACGCACAGGGCGCCGGGGATCACGTGACGCGCGGCCAGGCAGCACCAGCGGTCGGCGGGCCAAGCCGCCATGCTGGTTGGCAGTCGCTCAAGTCGCTCGGTGAGTCGGCAGTCGCGAACGCTGAGCACTAGGTCGTTGGGACTGTCGGCTGAGATCACCTCGACGGCAACGAGGCCGTCGGAGCTGGCCAGCCGGCGCAGACCCAGCGGCAGTCGGTGATGCGGCGACACGCAGTCTTTCGGCACGTCGCTGCGTCTGCTACTGGCGTCGTCACTGTCAACAATGCTACTAGCGGTTGTCATGGTAACCAAAGCCGACTTGGAGAGCGGCACCTCTCGCCAGCGCACCATCCGGCCGTCCAGCGACTGACGGTGCACGTGCACAACCAGCGATGGAGGAACAGCCGCGTCGCTAGCAACCAGATTACCTGGGTTGCTAGGCGATCCTAGCAACGAATCGGCATCCCTAGCAACCGGATTGCTTTGGTTGCTAGGCGATCCTAGCAACGGATCGGCGTCCCTAGCAACAGAGGCCGGTGGACGGCTAGCAGAAGAATTTTTTAACAACGAATTCTCTTTGTTTGAATCATCCAGAGACATTCGACTTCGCTGCATGGCACCCGGCGACAAGACTACGACATCCTTGCGCATGTTGAACAGCTGAACATCGCCCAGACTCTCCAAGCGCTGCATCATGCTTAGCAAATTTGCAAAGCCCAACTGTTTAAACGGCAGTCGTGTGCCGAAATATTTCAGAAATTGATTGTCAAAATTAGCGACGGCAAAGCCGGGATAACTGGCAGCAAGTTCGGCTACCCGGGCTCGAATCTCGGCTGGAATGCCGCTTGATGACTGACTCCGGCTGTCCTGAGGCGGCGGCGGCCGTTGGGACACTGGAGGAGGCCGAACGTTGAACAAACCGATGGGCGGCTGCTGAGACTGCGAGTGCGACGAAGGCAGCGACGGCGGAGCGCTCAGCCGCTGGCTAGCAGTCTGGGATGACTTCTTGGACTTTTTAGCTCCTCCCATACTGCCACCGCCGCCGCCTTCACGATAACGACACGAGCCGCGAAAACGATTTTTCTGCTTTTTCTTCTTCGGCTGCTTCTCATTGCGTATCATTTCGATTATGTTCTGTCCAGCTGGCTGCACCAGACAGCGGACGCACTGCTCGGATCCCATTCTGTGGAATTTTGGATTGGGATATTAGCTGAGGGATTTTGGGATGGGGATAATATCTGTGGTATTTTGGGATTTGGGATGGGGATAATAGCTGTGGGATTTTGGGATTTGGGATGGGGATAATAGCTGTGGGATTTTGGGATTTGGGATGGGGATAATAGCTGTGGAATTTTGGGATTTGGGATGGGGATAATAGCTGTGGGATTTTGGGATTTGTGATAATAGCTCTGGGATTCTAGAATTGGAATAATAGCTGTGGGATTTGGGAAAGGGATAATAGAAGAGAGGATTTCGGGATTTGAGGATTGAGATAATAGCAGAGGGGATTTTGGGATTTGGGATAGGGATAATAGCAATGGGGATTTTGGGATTAGGATTCGTGAGATCAGAACCCGCGCGATTCCTAGATAGAGAAAAGTGTCTGTGATATTTAAACACGCAATCATTTTGGAAACTAAAACATCCAAGGAGGTCCCAGGTTCGATTTGATCACCCAATCGCGCATGTTACCTGTACAGCTGGAAGGTGTCTGACATTGCATTAGTGATGAGGCTTTCGAGGCTGGTGTGGCCCAACTTGCCTAGAGGCATGGGGCTGCCAAACAGCCGCTTGTAAGCGTCGAGCAGAGAGCGGACGGTCACGTGCTCGCTGGATTTATTGCCGTTAACAGCAACGGAGGCGATTAGAAAGCTTTTCAGCGTCCCCAGCTCTGAGGCCATGGCATGAAGAAAAGATACTCTTGTAGTCAAAGCTGATGGTCTACTGGTCTTTTAGCTACCCATTCTTAATGTTTGCCTGTCTGTGTCTGCCTGTCCTAGTATCTGCCTGTCTTAGTGTCCGCCTGTCCGAGTGTCTGCCTGTCTTAATGCCTATCTTGTCTTAGTGTCTGCCTGTCTTAATGCCTATCTTGTCTTAGTGTCTGCCTGTCCTAGTATCTGCCTGTCTTAATGCCTATCTTGTCTTAGTGTCTGCCTGTCTTAATGCCTATCTTGTCTTAGTGTCTGCCTGTCCTAGTATCTGCCTGTCTCAGTGTCCGCCTATCCGAGTGTCTGCCTGTCTTAATGCCTATTTTGTCTTAGTGTCTGCCTGTCTTAATGCCTATTTTGTCTTAGTGTCTGCCTGTCTTAATGCCTATTTTGTCTTAGTGTCTGCCTGTCTTAATGCCTATCTTGTCTTAGTGTCTGCCTGTCTTAAGGCCTATTTTGTCTTAGTGTCTGCCTGTCTTAATGCCTATTTTGTCTTAGTGTCTGCCTGTCTTAATGCCTATTTTGTCTTAGTGTCTGCCTGTCTTAATGCATATCTTGTCTTAGTGTCTGCCTGTCTTAATGCCTATCTTGTCTTAGTGTCTGCCTGTCTTAATGCCTATCTTGTCTTAGTGTCTGCCCGTCTTAATGCCTATTTTGTCTTAGTGTCTGCCTGTCTTAATGCCTATCTTGTCTTGGTGTCTGCCTGTCTTGATGTCTACTCTGTCTTAATGTCTAACTGTCTTGATGTCTAACCTACTTTAGTGTTCACTCGTCTTAGTGGCCACCTGTCTTAGTGGCCACCTGTCTTAGCGTCTACTGTCTTAGTGCTTACCTGTTTTAGTGTCCACCTATCTTAGTGTTCAGAAAACAGATAAAGGAAGGCTCTAAGACACAGCATCTTCAAAACACCAGCATATGCTATATAACACTAATAATAGTAGTATTTATTATTAGAGTCAAAGCAAGAGAGAAATGCACCATAGTAAAGCAAACTATATCCGATTACAATTGTGGTTACATATAATAGATTCGCTGCATTAATAATAGATTTTTTTATAATATATTATAATACTATATTATATATTATAGCGATTGTCACCATTTTACACTACTATAAATAAACACTTGATCTAAACAATTGCTCAGGTCTCAGATTACATAAATTATTAACTACTAAAAAACACTACCGACTACTAATTATCAGTAGTAGGCTTAAAATAATTGATAGGGCTAAAAATATTTGCTTTTGCCAACCCTCCTAACGGGACATTGGAAATATTCGATTAATTATTGGGATAACTAGTATCTGGGGGATTTTTGGATTGGGAATAATTAATACCTGGTGGATCCGGGGTGCTTAGGGATAATTAATACCTGTGAAATCCCGGTAAGATTGAAGATAACAATACCTGTGGCATCCCGGTAAGACTGAGGATAATTAATACTTATGGGATCCTGGCGATTAGGGATAATTAATACCTGTGAAATCCCAGTGATCGGGGATAATTAAGAGTATTGCCTGAGGGATTTTTGGGTACATAGCAAAAGCAAAGTATTTCTTAAGGTGAACAGGCGCCTAGTTAATGAGTTTGAGGGGGGCACCGGGGCAGGGGGGGGGTCACTTGTCCCCGGCGGCAGCAGCGGCAGACTCGGAGAGCCGGTGGACCGCGTCAATAAAAGCACCAACAGTGTCGGGTTGGGCATCGGGATAGATGCCGTGGCCCAGGTTGCAGATGTAGCCGCGGGTGCCGAAACCCTGCAGCATGCGGTGCACCTCCTGGTTGAGTTGGTCGCGATCCGTGCAGGCCATCAGCACCGGGTCCAGGTTACCTGCGGATGCGTGCGGCAGATAGGAGTTAAGGGAGGGCAAAGGCTAACTCACTTGGTACAGATTGGCTGGGGTAGGAAGTGTGTGATGTACATTGGCTGGGGTAGGAAGTGTGTGATGTACATTGGCTGGGGTAGGAAGTGTGTGATGTACATTGGCTGGGGTAGGAAGTGTGTGATGTACATTGGCTGGGGTAGGAAGTGTGTGATGTACATTGGCTGGGTTAGGAAGTGCCTGGTGTACATTGGGCTGGGGTAGGAGGTTCAGGATGTACATTGAGCTGGGTAGGAAGTGCATGGTGTACACTGGGCTGGGGTAGGGAGTGTGTACATTGGGCTGGGGTGAAAAATGTGTGCATTGGGCTGGGGTAGGAAGTGTGTGCATTGGGCTGGGGTGAAGTGTGTGCATTGGGCTGGGGTGAAGTGTGTGCATTGGGCTGGGGTGAAGTGTGTGCATTGGGCTGGGTTGAAAAGTGTGTACATTGGGCTGGGGTGAAGTGTGTGCATTGGGCTGGGGTGAAGTGTGTGCATTGGGCTGGGGTGAAGTGTGTGCATTGGGCTGGGTTGAAAAGTGTGTACATTGGGCTGGGGTGAAGTGTGTGCATTGGGCTGGGGTGAAGTGTGTGCATTGGGCTGGGGTGAAGTGTGTGCATTGGGCTGGGGTGAAAAGTGTGTACATTGGGCTGGGGTGAAGTGTGTGCATTGGGCTGGGGTGAAAAGTGTGTGCATTGGGCTGGGGTGAAAAGTGTGTACATTGAGCTGGGATAAGAAGTGCATGATAGTATATTGGGCTTATATAAGCACATGCATGCGAAGCAGACTGTACAATACAACAAACGTGCAGTTTCTCAAGCTTCAATCCCCTAGGGTTCTAGCCTAGTGATTAGAACGTCGAACTCACGACTTGAAGGTCGGGGGTTCGATTCCTGATCCCTCTGTAACAATTTGTATCCTTGAGCAAGACACTTAACTCTGCATTGCTTCAGTTCACCCAGCTGTAAAATGGGTGCCAGCATTAGCTGGAGCAATTGAGGGTGTCTGTGGCGACCCCCTCTCCCAGTCCTTGGACTGAACAGCCGTACACAGCCTTCAAATGCGCCGTGCAATAGCTGCGGCTGAGCTTTCGGTATAAGCAACTATTATCCCCTCACCCTGCAAAGCCACCGGGCAGTCGCCCAGCCTCCGACGACACTCGGCCGGCTCCATAGTCCAGTCCACGCTAACCACATCGAATCCGCAGTCCTTGGCCAGCATCTCCAATGCGAAATGGCCGTCCTTGGCGAACGCGATCATCGGCACGGCGGCTTCGCCTAGTCGGCGACGAGTTTCAGCAGCGATGCGAGCCAGGCGAGGCAGCTCGTAGCGGCGGAACAGCTCGGGAGTGAGCGAGCCGCAGTGGGACTCGAACAGCTGCACCAGCTGGGCACCGGCGCGGATTTGCGCCACCATGAAGTCGATGACAACATCCGTGATGGCGTCTAGAAGACGGTTGCTGGCTGCCGGATGAGCGTACAGCCAGCGCTTGCTCTTGGCGTGGGTGGTGGAGCTGCCGCCTTCGATCATGTAGGCCATCAGGGTCCAGGGGGCACCGGCGAAACCGATTAGCGGGGCCTGACCTGGGTTGGGTGAGATTTAAATTTGGGCGAGAATGAGATTAGATTCGGAGTGAGATTGAGATTAGATTTGGGTGAGAGTGAGGTTGGATTGAGGGTGAGATTAGACTGATGTTAGACAGAGAATGGATTTTTGTGAAATTGAGATTAGATTGAGTGAGAATGAGAGTAAAATTGGATTGGAGTAAAATTGGACTGGAGTAGGAGTGACATTCAGATCAGTTTGGGGTGAGATTGGATTTGCACATCTGGCCAAGTCAAGTAAGTCAAGAGAGTGACAGATCGGCTTGGACTGAGAGTGACAGATCAGCTTGGACTGAGAGTGACAGATCGGCCTGAACTGAGAGTGACAGATCGGCCTGGGCTGAGAGTGACAGATCGGCCTGGGCTGAGAGTGACAGATCGGCCTGGGCTGAGAGTGACAGATCGGCCTGGGCTGAGAGTGACAGATCGGCTTGGACTGAGAGTGACAGATCAGCTTGGACTGAGAGTGACAGATCGGCCTGAACTGAGAGTGACAGATCGGCCTGGGCTGAGAGTGACAGATCGGCCTGGGCTGAGAGTGACAGATAAGCCTAAGGGATGATAGACTGAAACCAGGAAGGTTGAGAGCAACTCACCATCAAGCCTGTGTCGGGTCAGAGTGATCGCCCGCATAACATAGCCCAGCTCCTTCTCTACATCAACAGGAGTGCGCAGGCGGTCCAGATCGCTGGGCTCGGAAATGGGATTCGGCAGCACCGGGCCTTTGCCTTCAACCATGACCACCTCGAGTCCCAGCGCCTGCGGCACCACCAGGATGTCGCTGAAGATGATGGCAGCGTCCAAGTTGAACCGGCGCATCGGCTGTAGGGTGACCTCGCAAGCCAGGCTGGGTGTTCGGCAAATTGTGAAGAAGTCATACTTGGACCGAGTCTGCCTAAACTCTGGCAGGTAGCGGCCGGCCTGCCGCATCAGCCACACGGGCACGCGGGGCACCGGCTGACGGCGGGCGGCGCGGAGTATCAGGTCGTTCTTTAGCGCCGGGAAATTGCTGGCAGGTGGAATTTGCACAGCGGCTGCTGAGGCCAGCTCGGCTTCTTTGATGGATGGCGCGTCGGTTGCCATGGCTGCAAGACGCGTTAATGTGCTGTTAGGTAGGTAGGTAGATAGGTAGACAGGTAGGTACGTGGGTGGGTAGGTAGGTAGCTACATATATAGGTAGGTATTTAGACAGCTACATTGGTAGGTAGGTAGGTAAGTAGCTACACATACAAGTAGGTAGGTGCGTAGGTAGGTAGGTAGCTACATAGGCAGATAGATAGGTAGGTAGGTAGATAGGTGCGTAGGTGGGTAGCTACATAGGTAGTTAGGTAGGTAGGTAGGTAGGTAGGTAGGTAGGTAGGTAGGTAGGTAGATAGGTGCGTAGGTGGGTAGCTACATAGGTAGTTAGGTAGGTAGGTAGGTAGTTAGGTAGGTAGGTAGGTAGGTAGGTAGGTAGATAGGTGCGTAGGTGGGTAGCTACATAGGTAGGTAGGTAGTTAGGTATATAAGGTAGGTAGGTAGGTTGGTAGGTAGTTAGGTAGTTAGCTACAAAGGTAGGGTGGTAGGTAGTTAGGTAGCTACTTAGTAGGTAGGTAGGTAGGTAGCTACAAAGGGTGGTAGGTAGGTAGGTAGGTAGCTACATAAGTAGGGCGGTAGGTAGAGGAGAGAAAGGAGAGAAGAGGAGAGGAGAGGGGATGGGAGAGGAGAGAAGAGGGGAGAGAGGGGAGAAGATAGGTAGGTAGCAACATAGGTAGGTAGGTAGGTCGGAAGGTGGGTAGCTACATGGGTAGGTAGGTAGGTAGCTACATGGGTAGGTAGGTAGGTAGCTACATGGGTAGGTATGTAGGTAGGCAGGTAGGTAGGTAGGTAGGTAGGTTGGCATCTCGTATAGAGGTAGGCAGATGCGACGAGGCAGATAGGCAGGTAAATATGAGCAAGGAAGGTAAGTAGGTAGGTAAACACTACAAAGGCAGTTAGACAGACAGATACGATTGGGTAGACGGGCTGGTGAGTCTGACAGGTAGTCATGGGAAATTAGGGAAGTTGTAAGTGTTTAGATGAGTAACTTATTTTTTAAACCAAAAAGTTGCAAAAGCAGAATGCAAACTCAACTATATATATACATATATTAACTATGAATAAATGAACGGAAACTCAATTTTAACTATTCATTGTTTTTAAACAGCAGCATATAATAAATGCGACAAAAAACAGGCTTATTCAAGTACAACAGTGATGTTTTGTCAACAAAGACACGTGTAAACAAGTTTAAGAACATAGCACCAATTCAGACTATATTAAACAAACAAATATTAATAGCTATAATTATAATATAAAGGAAATGCAGGATTTCTAATGGAAATCTGCTTCAAGAAACAAAATAGCCGTTCAGAAAGAGAAAAAATGTCTGTATATAATATATAGAAAAGATTTTTATTGCTTTTGTCCTGTTAAAACACAAAAATAACCTTCAAATATCGTCCAAAGCGCTGGCCAATAATTCATCCATGTTGTCTTCGAATGCTTCCCTGTAGGACTCTTGCAATACTCGAGTGTCCGAGGACTGCCTGCTGCGCTGCTGTTGATTTTGATGAGGCTGAGGATGCTGAGGATAAGATTGGCGAGATTGCGGATGAGGCTGAGGATGCTGAGGATAAGATTGGCGAGATTGCGGATGCGACTGATGAGGCTGAGGATAAGATTGGCGAGATTGCGGATGCGACTGATGAGGCTGAGGATAAGATTGGCGAGATTGCGGATGCGGCTGATGAGGCTGAGGATAAGATTGGCGAGATTGCGGATGCGGCTGATGAGGCTGGGGATAAGATTGGCGAGACTGATGATGCGATTGATGAGGCTGAGGATAAGACTGGCGAGACTGAGGATGCGACTGATGCTGCTGGGGATGCTGCTCAGGCGTTCCAACAGGTGCAAACCGGAACCTTTTAACAGGAGTAGCCGAACTAGCAGCACTAGAGCTACCTGAGTCGGAGGAAACATCGTACCGACTCTCAGGCACGCGCTTTGGCGGCGGAGTCCTCGGCCGCAGGCACTCAGCTTCCAGGCGTTGAACTTCATCATTGCTAAGCGTAGAAGCTGCTGCAGTCGCAGACGAATTCGATTGCAATGGAGCTCCGGAACGATCGTAGACTCGAACAATATTGTCCATGGTGATGTTGAGATAGTAACTGCGCTGATCCGGGCTAAACAGGGTGACCCGACGGAGCACCAGAGCCGCGCCAGGTTGCACCCGATCGCGAAGGTCGCGAAACACCTGCCGGTGCAGCGTCGCTTGCAGACGTCCGGTGGCGTCCTTGACGCTAGCGGCGCAATCTACCGCTGTAGGATCCATAGTTTCAACTATGACTAGCATGGCTGGCACTTTGTTTCTGGGCAGCTGACCGCTGCTGGCCAGCCGCAGGGACTCCGCTATGCTGTAGCGGCTGAGGTAGCGGCAAAGACCCGGCCCGAGGTCCGCTGCTGCCGCGCACCAGGACGCCTCTTCGTCAATGCCAGACGATGACGAAGCGTTCGAGATTGTCGACGTCTGCGAGGAGGCGGCGACAACAGCGCTGGCACCAGCACCAGCAGTGGCAGCTCGCTCCTCTCGTCTGCAATTTGATTACGAGCTACAATTTGAGTAACAGAATGAAGAGATTTCACTGACACTTAGTATAATCTGATACTAAGAGTCTGAGCTGACACTAATCCGAGTCTGAGCTGACACTGATCTGAGTCTGAGATGACACTAACAGTCTAAATTAACACTAAATGTTTAATCTGACACAAAAAGTCTAGTCTGACACTAACAGTCTAAACTGAAACTAAGAGCCTAATCTGGTAAAAACAGTCTAAGCTGACAATAAGAGTCTAATCTGACACTGAGAGTCTAATCTGACACTGAGAGTCTACTCTGACACTGAGAGTCTAATCTGACACTGAGAGTCTACTCTGACACTGAGAGTCTACTCTGACACTGAGAGTCTACTCTGACACTAAGAGTCTAATCTGACACTAAAAGTCTAATCTGACACTAAGGGACTAATTTGACACTAAGAGTCTAATCTGACACTAAGAGTCTAATCTGACACTAAAAGTCTAATCTGACACTAAGGGACTAATTTGACACTAAGAGTCTAATCTGACACTGAGAGTCTAATCTGACACTAATCTGACACTAAGAATCTAAGAGCCTTTTTCTCTGTCAAATCCCCCTCATCAAAGTTCACCTGGACGCAGCGGCAGCAGCAGCGGCCGCGGAAGCCGCAGCATTCAACTTCCTGGCAGCCTCGACAAACGCATTCGCCACGCCTTGGCCGCCGCGACCAGAATCCGGCGGCACTTTTAGTCGGGGCAGTCGACCAGCTGGCCCGGGAAATTTTCCTGACGATGAGCGCCGATGAGAAGATGGCGGCTTCGGCTTTGGTGTCTGATGCGGATGCTGCTGTCTAGAAGGCAGCTGAGTTGACTGAGCAACTGGATAGACTGTCTCATCGGATGATGCTTGGACAGAGGACGCCGGTCGATTCTGCTGTCGTTTCGGCACGGTGGAAGGTGCCGGCCGTTGAGGCCGTTGTTCGCAATCGGCTCCATAGGACAGGGCACCAGTGACTGCTGGGTCAGCTGCCGCAGCCTCCAGGCCTGCATTATCGTCATTAGCGAAGTCTGGCATTGGCACCGAGGCAAACAGAGCATCGTCTTCATCATCGAATGCAGCTGGGCCAAGTCGGCTGGCTTGCGGTGGCGGTGGGCGGCGACCCTCAGGGCCGCCGTCACTGTCAGTACTGTTGTTGTCAAGCACGAATAGAGAGGATGACATGGCATGAAAAGAAATATGCTGCTATTAATTACTCACATTCAGTTGCAATTTGTAAACTGAATGCAGAGAAGAGTGGCACCCACTGAGTGTTGCTTTCTCGTTGCAATGAATTTTAATGACATGCAGTTCTCTTTCTAACAAAAAATCAACTGCTTCACATCCAGAGTGGTATGCCATTCAGCTCTAAGTCCGTTTCCTATTACAATCCTGTTTCATGTACAAAGTCAGTTAAAGGCAAGACAAGTAAGGGTAATGTGCTAGGATTGGATAGGCAATTAGGATAAAGAGTGGCCTGAGTGTATGTACTACAGAGGCTCGGATTTTAAGGCGAAAGTTTAGATTGCCTCAAAAACATGCTTGGAAACTTGGAATCAAAGCATGAGGATACAGTGCTCACTACTGAGCAATTTATTTTAAGAGGAATGCATGTAAATGGCCAGTGACAAACTCACAAATAGCTTTGGGCAAGCTGCCAAAGTTTCAGAAGAAATAAGAACTAGCCACTGTGCTGAGAGGACTTAAACTTCAATTTATTTATATTATTTCTGTATTTTGATATATTTTATAGCTTTATTACCCTCTTTTGCCTAAGTAACTGACTTGTAGAAATATTTTGTATTAGAAATAATGTATTCTATATAGCTGCAAGTCTTAAAAATCTCATTTATTTAAACTTTTATACAATATCTCTATCCCTTTTTCTGTATCAATACCAATTGGAATTGACAAAATAATTTAAAGGCATAGAAATTCATACCCTCATATGCCATACAGCAAATACAGGGTAGCACTAAAGGACTATGACCAATGACTAAAGGGAATTACGGCACCCATTGAGTTACTGGGAAATTATTCATAGTAGTGCCAAGCAAAAAAATAGAAAATAATCTAGTATCCATTAAAAATGGTATAAAACAATTATAAATTATTTTTTTATAAAATTATATTGGTTGCAACTATAACTAAGTCTTATTTTTAAACAAACTGTTTTGGCTAATAGAAATCAGACATTGTATATACACATGATATACTATTAATAGGCCTAGTTTATTTTGATTTAGTTTTATAACCTCCACTTTTAGAGATCTAGAAGAAATCCTTCATAAGAATTGATTTAAGTAATTAGGCAATTAGGCAATTAATAGGTTACAATTAGGTATTGATTCTTGATATATGGGGATTACCTAGTTTAGCTAGCCACAAAGGTTAAAACCTACCACTGAAGGCATGTAGTTGTCATTAAAAATCTATAAAAAAAACAAAGTGAACCTAATGCAAATATTAAATGTAATTTTTAATAGTTACTTCAACACTTTTTTATTAGGTACCCAATAAAAATAAAATTAGGTTCAACTTTAGACTACTTTATTAAAATTAGAAAATCAGAAATATTTTATTATATACCTCACTAATGTTGTAGTCTAGCAGTTAATAACATTGGACATATGACTTACAGGTTTGTAGTACAGGTTTGATTCCTAATCCTACTATAAACAATTTGGCTTGTTTATATTATTTTTTATATTTTTTGAATTTTGTTTTTCTTTTATTTTTAATTTGGATTGTCAATTTGACAACTTGCCTTTGCCTTTCTTTTAACATACAAAAAGTATTAAAAATATCACAAAAATGCAACTTTTTGTTAGATATATCTTAAAATGGCTATATGCAAAATAGCTACACTATGAAATGGCTATAGGCTGGGCTTTTTTGCTAACACTAAGATGCAAAATCATATCCAAGGTCTAATTTCAAGATACAACTGGCAATTAGCACTCCTCATTTTTAATAAACTCTATATAGCATCTCTGCAATAATTGCAACAAATAGCAATCCCTTGTAAGCCTTGATATCTTAGCAATCCCTCCTACAACTTCCAAGCCTTAATATATCAACTTCCCCTTTGACATCTTAGTGATAACCCCAATATTCCCAATAAGCCTTGAAATCTTAAAAATCTCTTATAAACCTTCTAACCCTATCTTAACCCTAAAGCATTGACATTTCAATAATTCTCCTTAAGAGTAGGGTACCCCTAATTATAGCATTATAGCATTATAGCAATAAGCAATTCCTTCCAAGCCTTGATATTAATAATTCCCGAATGAAGATCTCTTAATTTTGACATAATGCTTTTTCTATCAGTGACCCCTTCCCATGAAGAGCCAACAAATATTCATACATGCGCAACTGCTGGCCGACCTGGCCGATCCGGCCACCGTAAATCGTGGCTGACCAGGGGTAAGTCGCAAAATTGAGTCAACCAAAAACAGAAAAACACAAGAACCAAGAAAGGCAAGAGGAAAGCGAAAGAAAGAGCAGTTCAGGGAAAATGGTGAAGCAAAAGAAAAACAATTCGCAAAAGAAGCAAACTAAGTTGTAAAAATAATCAGGTAAGTTGATCGCAAAAAGGATCAGGTAAGTCGCAAAAGAAGCAAACTAAGTCGCAAAAAGGATCAGGTAAGTCGCAACAGGAATCAGGTAAGTCGCAAAAGAAGCAAACTAAGTCGCAAAAAGGATCAGGTAAGTCGCAAAAGGGTTAGGTAAGTCGCAAAAGGATTAGGTAAGTCGCAAAAGGGTTAGGTAAGTCGCAAAAAGGATCAGGTAAGTCGCAAAAAGGATCAGGTAAGTCGCAAAAAGAATCAGGTAAGTCGCAAAAGGATCAGCTAAGTCGCAAAAGGATTAGGTAAGTCGCAAAAAGGATTAGGTAAGTCGCAAAAAGAATCAGGTAAGTCGCAAAAGGATCAGCTAAGTCGCAAAAGGATTAGGTAAGTCGCAAAAGGGTTAGGTAAGTCGCAAAAGGATTAGGTAAGTCGCAAAAGGGTTAGGTAAGTCGCAAAAAGGATTAGGTAAGTCGCAAAAAGAAGCAACTAAGTCGCAATAAGAGGGAAGTAAGTCACAATCAGAGGCAATCAGGGGGTAGTAGGTGCAAGTGTGGCAGGAGAGCAAAAACAGAATAGAAGCCTTCAACCACAGACAAGATCTTTGAAATCAGAAGCCCGCGTCAACAGTTTCCCATTGATTTCTTAAACTCTGGAGCAGGGGTTGGCAAACTCCGGCTCGCGAAGCCCCTCTATCTGGCCCTCGCCCCTCGGGTTCTTTGAAACTTCCTAACCAGCAAGGTTGGTGTCTCTTCAACTCTCATCTCTCTCTTCTTCTCTACCTTGCCTCCCCTCTTCTCTCTCTCCCCTTTTCCCTCTTCTCTCTCGTCTCATTTTTACTCTCCTCTCTTCTCCCCCTTTCTCTCTACCCTTTCTCCTCAATGCCCTCTTCTCTCCTCTTATCTTCAGCAAAAATATGTGCATATTTTCTTACTTCAAAGTAGAGGGAATAGAAGATTAGAGATAAGCAAACAGAGGAGAGGCGAGCGATGCGATGGGAGAAAAGATAGAAAAGGAGAGAAAAGCTGAGGGAGGAAAAAGAGATGAGAGAGAAGAGGAGATGAGAGGAAAGAGGAAAGAAAAGATGATGGATGAGATCAGAAGAGAGGAAAGAGGAAAGAGGAGAGAGTAGATGAGAGAAGAGAGGATAAAGAGGAGATGAGAGGAGAGTGAAGAGAGGAGAGATGAGAGAGTAGAAAAGAGAGGAGAGATAAGATGAGAGAGTAGAGTGGAGAGAGACGAGAGGGAAGATAAGATGAGAGAGTAGAGTGGAATGGAGAGAGACGAGAGGAGAGATAAGAATGTAGAGAGGAGACAGAAGAGATAGGAGAGGAGAGGAAAGAGAGAAGGGATAAGGGATGAGAGAGAGAAGAAAAAGAGGATGAGAAGATTGAGGAATGGAGAGAATTTGCAAAGGCCTCAAATCTTAGTTTAACATGCATTGCTCCCATCTTTGCCTTTTTCCTAACTGTTAACAAGTTTTTGTTTGAGCATGACTTCAAATTTAGAATCTATGCAAAAATAGTTCCGGGAATTAGAATTCAGTGGTTTAAAAATCTGTGGGTTTTCACAGCTTGTATCTCTACTGGATTCGTATTCTGCATCTGATGAGCCATCTGAATCAGGGCTCTCATCTTCCATGCCAAATCGTCTAGCAAATCGTTCTTGAGCTATAGGTCACACTGTATTCACTTCACTTACTTCTGGACATTCATGAATCATGACTTTTGTAGTATGCTCACTACACTGTACTGACAATTTACTAATTGCTTCATGCCGCCACTAGATGACATACTGATTAGCTGTTATAAAAACGCGAAATCTGCACGCAGCACTAATTAGCTGGCGAGGCAATTAGCTTTAAATTATGGTCATAGTTACTCCTGCCGTTTACCTAAAGTTTTTGCTTGGCTCTTTCATAGGTAAGTCACATTTTTTATCGAAAACTAAGTCGCACGGCCAGCGTAATTTCAGAAGTTGCGCATGTATGCAAATATTGTTATAAAAAGTTTTGAATAAAATACATAGCTATAGCTTTTGACTTTAGTTTTGACATTTTAGTTATTCCCTTATGAGCATTGACATCTTAGCTATTCCCCCTATGCCCTATAAACTAACAATTTGGAGAGTTGAGATAGCATCCTTAGGCCTATTGCACAAAAAACCTATACTAGAAGGTATGGCCTTGAATAGCACAATTTCAAGTTAAATGAATAATTTGAAAAGAGTGCTAGCTATTTTGATGGCACTCTCATAAAAATATTTATAAATTTTTAATTCTTGACCAATTTTAGAAAGTTTGATGTTGCTGCACTCAGAACACATAGCCTAGGCCTAAAAATCAGTATCATAAAAACTTGGGATTTCTAAAAAAATTCTCACTAGAGTGAGTCCATATTATAGCCTATACGCTATAGGCCCTATAAGTTAGGGCCTACCAACTACAAAAGACAAAAAGTTATACAAAAATAGTTGTAGGCCTAAGAAACAAAACTTTTATTACTATTTTCAAAGGTAGGATGTCTCTTACTCAGGAGGGTAACGCTTAGAAAAAAATTTAAAAGGTGCTACCTCAAGTCAAAATCTTACTGAATCCCTACCAAGTACCAATTTTAAATTTATCATTTTTTGATAAATGAAGACAAGAATTGTTTAACTTAGAATGCAATCGATTTTTGGCTAGAGGTAGGACAGAATAGGCCCTACCAACCTCAATCCAAAAATACTGGGATCGCAGCAAAGCACTTTTATATTTATAAAGTAAACTCAAGCAAAACAAGCATGGTGCACGTGAATTCATCGATCGTCGCCCTCGCTAAGCAAAATGATATTTAAAATTAAAAAAGTTAAAATTAGTTAAAGACATAACTCCTAAGCATGTTTAATTAAAATAAATAGCATCATTTGAAATAAAAAAGCAAATACTTAGCTTTGCTTTCAGAAAAGTCTAAACGAGGGTTTCAACTTTGTTATGCTAAGTGCAACTAGTGTGCACTATTTTTTGAGCGTGCATTGTTTAGTCGAGATTTTTCATGAAATAGATCTCTAACATGTATTATTAAACCTCTAAGATTTGTCTGTCTGTTTGTGTGCAACCCTGTAAATTTTAACTATTTTACCAATTTGGATAGCGTTTTCTTTTTACTAATACATTTTTAATTGTCTAGAAAGAATGCACTTAAAATTTTGTACTCAAAATTCCCACGCTTAGAAAATAATGAATCAATGAATTATCAACATATAAAGTAGATTTGATATCCTCAAGAAAAATATACAAAAGAATCTATCAAATGTCAATAGCACCGCCCTTTTCATGTGTTGAAAGACTATTCAATTGATAGGAATATCAAAATGTCTTCGATTCTCAACAGTTTAGCTTTACATACTATTTGATATATGTGATCCTTACCCACACCTCAAATGTTGCTATCTATCCAGCACTTAGCTTATTGCAAATAAATTTAATTTAAGTTAAATTTAAGTCCATTTAAGTAAAGTAGGTGATCAGCGAAAAATAAAATATATCATTGTTTTTATCATTATTTGACTAGCTAGTCCAAATTTTATCTAGAGTATCTCATAATGGATTTTGCTACCATCTTTACATTATCTCAAAATCAAGTTTAAACCTACCTATGCAAACTTATCTTTTACTGCATGAAGATGTCCTCAACAAGCTCCCAAGTCACCAAGCGGCCAGCAGGCAATGACAACAAATCTGTGGAATCCAATCAAAGCAAGGAGCCAACGCTGATTGAGCAGTGGAAGGAGCATTACAACAATCGCGATTTCACTACAAAGCCTTACCACCTGCATCGCATGGGAGTTTTTTCGTTCTTTTTCTGCCTGTTGGCTGTACCAGTCTACTGCATAATATTCGTCCTGCCGACGCTGGGCCTGACCGCTGTGCAGTTTGCCGGATTCCTCTTCATCATTCTGTTTGTGATGGCCGAGACCTTCATGAACTTCATGGCCTGCATCAATCGGCACCATGACAAAGACATTGTCTACTGCTTCCACTGCAACCAGCCCAATCAGGTGGTCACGGCTGCTGCCTCGGCCAAGCCGACCCGGATGCAGGAGGGCTGGCGCGCCTGTCCGCACTGCCAGCGAGACGCTCCGCCGCGGTCGCATCACTGCAAAATCTGCGGCGAGTGCGTGCTGCGCCGCGACCATCACTGCTACTTCACCAGCTGCTGCATCGGGCACCACAACCAGAAGCACTTCCTGGTGATGTGCGTCTACAGCACCATCGGCCTGTCAATGGGGATCTGCCTGACGTCAATCAACCTGACTGATCAGTTCCAACTGCCTGGTAATCTCTTCCTACCCGTCACCTTGTGGAGGCTGTTTAGTGACTACAGCTACCTGGTTAACGTTGTCCTGGTGCTCAGCGTGTACCTGCAGATTGGCTGCCTTGGCGTCACATGTGTCTACTTCTTCCTTGAGACTGTCCTAGTGCTGCGAGGTCAGACCTTTTTCGAGATGGGCTGCAACCTGAGACGCTACAATCTTGGCGTGTGGGACAACATGCGAGTGGCGCTGGGTGACTCATGGTACCACTGGCCTCTGCTGCTGCTGTACCCCATCGATTCCAAGCAAGCGGCTGACGGGGCGGAGTGGCTCATAACCAAGCACTGCTGAGCAGCCTTTTTGACGTAAATTATCAATTTAAGCAAACTCGAGACTAAACTTACCCTTGAGACTAGATTTACAGAACCTACCGTAAAATTGTTCTATTCGATTAATTTGCAGACAAAAATATTACATTTTTTTCTTTTATTCTTTTATGGACTTCCCCTTATTTCCGTTCTTCCCTAACTATCAAGGACTTCCATTCCTGTTGTCCATGCGAACTCAACAGCTGATTTTTTACTATGATCTTTTTGCTATGAACATGACTTGCTTGATTTCATTGACTTTTTATCGCAAAATTTTATTGTTTTGTTATAAAATGTCTTCCCAACTACACAACATTCCACTAAATTATGCAGTTGTACATTTTACTACTTTTTCTGTAATTAATCAATCAATTAAGGACTTCCATTCCTATTATCCCTGACTATCAAGGACTTCCATCCCATTTGTCCATGTTTATCAAGGACTTCCATTCCTGTTGTCCCTGACTATCAAGGACTTCCATTCCTGTTGTCCCTGACTATCAAGGACTTCCATCCCATTTTTCCATTCCTGTTGTCCATGCGAGCTCAACAGCTGATCATTTCTTTTGTCCGTGCCTTTTGGCAGCGTGGTCTTTTACTGCGAACATGACTTCCTTGATTTTATTTACTTTTTTATGGTACAATGTCTTCCAAATTACACATAAATCCACTAAATTATATCTATAGTTGTACATGTTAATTTTCTCAGCACTTTTTCTTCACAATGGTTCCGAGGCTTAAAAATTTACAACAGCTTTTTGAAACGAAGTTTGATTTTCGCACTGAATGGTTTTTACCCCACAATCAATATCTTTTACCTGATATTTGCTATAGATTACATACTTTGTATACGTCGTGTTCTAATAGTTATGTGGAACACAATGCCAGGATCATGGGTGTTTAAAATAATACACTTGAAAACAGATTTTAATAAATAGTGTAAATTATCAGCTGATGCACAAAAAAGATTATTCTCTTTTTGTTACTTTGTTATACGGACTTCATGACGATTTAAAACAAACTTAACAAGTACAGAGTGTACTTCTGAAGTACATTCTAACTAGTTTTAAATTGTGGGTCAGGTATAATTTTGCGAATTAGTGCTTTGCCAACCGAGATTGGTATGTGAACTACAGAGCCCGTCTGACCTACAGATTCTGGATTCTTTGAGGACGAATTTGTCCGGCGAACTACAGCTCGCAGGTAATCTTATCTGCGCTAAACTGAAAGCTGACACTATCTCATTACTTTTTTTCAGATAAATGTAGTAGGCAGTCCCTATTGATTTAAAATGAATCATGTTTAAAACTGACCAAAGCAGGCGTTAGTTACATGTATTTCACAAGTAAATGTTTGCTTACGCAATACAGCAGATTTACCGGTAGAGCAGGACACTATATGCTCTTCCCGCGTTGTGAAGGCAGAAGAGACTGACGTGACTTCATAAAGCCAAAAGCTAAGCATTTGTCATGTCAGCTTGATTTCATACTGCAAACTCAGCTGCATTCTATTCAGAGGATTTCTGTAAGCGCTTGATCTTTTCTTTTTCTGAATACTTGCTTGGGTTTCGTTGTCTGGAACTATACTGAAACTACTAGCGCCTCTACGACCCTGCAGGAACCTACAACCTTCACGAACCTGCAGTAACCTTTTCGTACAACCTCCAGTAAAGTGCAACCTCTACAACACTGGAATCAAGTTACGTTTTATTACTCAATTAGAAACTCCTATTACAATCCCTAGGAGAAAAGTAACAATTTGATAATTAATGCGTGTACCTGCAAGAAAACTCGGAAGCACGGAATCTTTAGAGTGGTTGCTCACTGCCCACAACTCTCTAACAGATACATCGCTTGAATAGACCAAGAACATGCCGAACAGGCTCTTGCTAGCAATAGTCGTCATGTCAACGACTCTGCTGCTGTCCGAAGTGACCCTAGCAACGCCTATTAGTCAGCGCTCGAAGCGCAGCATTGTGACGCTGAGGAACATGGTGCGCGCAACGACGGGTATCGAGCCGCTGCGGCTACTCGGCTACGCTAACTGGTGCGGCTACGGCGGTGGTGGACCGGTGCTAGATCCCATCGATGACTGCTGCTACAGGCACGACAAGTACGTCAGTGCGGTAACCGTTGGAGAGATTGTTTAAAGTACCGGTACATGTGAATTCTGAGAATGGAAATTATAACACCTTTATGCTCGTATGACAACTTATATGGCAGTAGAGTGGCGCAGCGGTTCATGAGTTCAATTGTGCATCTCAGTTTGATTTCGTGCATGCTGGATGGGCAAGGGATGAGCGGAAAGGACTCATTGACTGCGGGTCGACTGCCACCTCTTTAGTGTCTACGATAAGCCCTGCCTGCCTATTATAGTTATTAGCGCTTCCCGTTGGGGAGCCAAAAAAGAATGAAATAAAAATTGTTGAATAAACTACATATAGCTTTTCCTTGCAATAGCCTCAGCGATTCCCCTTGTACAACTTGACATCTCAGCTATTCCCCCGTAGGTCTTGACATCTCAGCTATTCATCCGTGAGCCTTGAAATCTCAGCAATTTCCCTTAAGCCCAACCCTAACCCTAATCTTAACCCTATCCCTAACCCTAAAGCCTTTAAATTTCATCAACTCTTCCCCCGTAAGCCTTGACATTTCAGTAATTCTCCCCAAGAATCACAGCATTATAACAATTCCCTCCAAGCAAGAACAAGACAGTTTGCACTATAGCAGGCTGATTCAACTTGATCAATTCCGTTCCAGATGTTTCGATGCCGTGCATGATTCCAATCGCTGCAGCCACCTGACTGGCTATCAGACGCCCTACAACTGGCGCTGGCTGTCAGCCAGTAGGCAGGTGAGCTGCTCAAATCACCAGGCCAGTTGCCAGTTTGCCTTCTGCGAATGCGACCGAGTATTTGCTGAATGCCTGCACCAACGCAGGAAGCATTTCCAGCCAGGTAGATACCTCCTACCGGTCACGATTGGCGCTCTGTACTATGGCACCTATTTGTGCTGGTTTGTGCCCACCTGCTGGGTACTTGGCCCGGAGTTTGACATGCTGCGTTATTTCTTTCTGGTCTATCATCTCACCTGAGTCCTGACAGAGCAATTCGGCTTAACTACTGGACAAGTTTGAGTTCGTAAACTTCTGATTTCATGTATTAGCCAGAGAAGGCACTAACGCCATTTTTTCAAATTTCATATTTCATATTTCAAAATTTTCAAATTTCATATTTCATATTTCATTTTTTCAAATTTCAAATTCATAAATATGCTTTGGTAGGTTAACCTTTGAAAAAAGTCTCAATAGAACTGGAGTGAATGCAAGTTACCTGAATGCTCTGGATGTAAACTGAAGCTTCGTTGTACGTGTGCCTACGAGCCTATCTTGGACACAGCTATTTGCAATCACATCTCCGAATGGCAGTCTCTCTATGCGGTGTCTCATTTTTAGCCAAAAACGGACTGTCTCTACCATAAATCCGTGATATTTCTACAACCCGTTTAATCAGGTAATCATACAAGTGAATGCTAGCATAAGATAATTTGTTTAACTTTTATTGCCGATTTCAAGATTGCATTTGAATTTGATCTCGATTTGTTAAACTCTCATCAAATGACCGTTTCTCTCGGTTTTTCATTTATTGAATTGAGTCTGCTCAATTGAGTTCATTTATGAATTGAGTTCTCTGTAATGGTGCAAAAATACACAGATACAAACGAAAAACAGCTATTGGCTTAAAACTCTAAACGTCAAAATAAATCAAAGCGTGTTGATTGCTCTCAAGGGTTGGGGAGCCAAGTGTGGTACATGTACACTTCACTGTGCCTTAGGGCTGGCCCTCAAGGACCTTGATTGCACGAGCAGCGCCAAGCCGAGATTCCAATTTATTTTCAATTTAATTGTGACTGCGTGCTTGGCATTGAGCCTGGGCACATGGCCCCAATGATGTAATAAATGTACATGTACAAGTATCCGGTATCTTTCCCACTAGTTTGCCCGCGGAAGAAAAATTAATGTCTAATCAAGTTTTAAAATATTTCCCTCGCAAACAAAGCCTAAGAAAACTACTAAACGAAACGCTCTTTTAGCCCTAACAGACTTCATACGGTGGACTTCATACGATTTCAGTTAAGGCTTTGATCTCTTTAAATGGTTGTCCAATTTAACAAAATGATCGTTGCATGTTCTGTGCAGCAGTGATTTTTGGAATTTTTCTCTCTAAACGACAATGGCTACTATGATAAAATAAAAGTATTAAAACAACGTTAGGATTGGATTCAGCTTTGATTAAACGGATGCTCGTTAAAGAAATTGCGATCTATTGATATTTTAGATTGTGAGTTTTTTGATAGCGTATATTTAGGATTTAGAATTTAGTAGCTATAGTTGGATATGACAGAAGATCTTGCTATTTAAAAAATCGCTTTCTAGACAGTACAGAGAATAAAAAATTAAGAGAATGATAAGACAAAGATAGACTCTTTTCAGCGGCTGTTTTAGCGAATCGAAGAAAAAACACAATTAAAGTTGTGAAAATTATTGCTTGATAATGATTATAGATTATTTTTTTCAGACTTTAAACTACAGTTCTTGTTGGTGTTGAAATCTTTGTGGGCAGTCGACAAATTTGGCGTCGGTTTAAAAATTAAATACAGTGCAGGCGAATTGCTAGATCCATATTAGCTAGTATCGATTTTCATTTGACATTATATAATTTCCAATAAACGTAAGTGGAGAAAGTGTCTCCTATAGGATGAGAATAAAATTAGGGTTAGAATTGGACTGACTGACAGCCGCAGATTTACTTTTTAGATTGCTAGTGCACCGCCAAAAAAAGCTATTGGGGAGGTTGCGAAAAACTTTATCACCAATAATATTTATGAAAGAAAGTTTAAATGGGCAGAGTTATGAATGGTTAAGAATCCTCTGAAAAATGGACTTTTTCGATTTCGGGCCTTCGGCAACTACATGTATGTTGAAAACAGATTTCATGCTTTTATAACAAAGCCAAAAAAATATTGCGTCGAAATATAGCTTTCACGTCTTACAGAACCAACAACGTATGTCCATTAACCGCACTCCTGATCTCGAGAGTGAAGAATTAAAGCTAGAAATTGTTTTAAATCAGCAGCAATCGAATAGCCTGTTGAAGTTCATCAGCGTATATCCAGCGAATGAAGGGATCGACGGTCGCCCCGTTGGACGCTGTGTAGGCTCCTCCCGTGGGAAGAGTACGAAAACAGGATTTAAACCACCAGCCGCCATTGCCGTATTGCGAGGTACAAGAAGTGGGCGATTGATCGTTATCCCTGTCCATGGTGGAGAACTGAGCGCCTTTGTGATAGGTGAGCGAGTCGCCAGTCGTGTTTGAGCTGGCCGTCAAATGAGCATCGAAGGTCATGGCGTAGTTGGTGCTGGCATCGCCCACGGAGAATCCGGAATACTCATCGACGTACGAAACGCCAGCAGTGGACACAGTCTCCACTCTCAGCTTTTTTGGCGTGCTCCCAGTCAGCTCATTTATTTCTTTCAGGCCTGAATCAAGTGATTTTAATGCAAGATTGGATAAGCATAAAGCTTGCTGTGGCGATTAAAAATGTCTTTTTTAGTACAAGTCTACAAGTCAAACAGCGACTGTTACAAGTAAATTAATATACAAGGGGTTGTAGCCTAGTGCATGGTTAGAGTCCTTAGACTGAACAGCCGTACGCAGCCTTCAGATGCGCGCGCAATAGCTGCGGCTGAGCTGTCGGTTGCACATCTGCCGATTGGGGCAGGTGTAATAAAAATATGAATCATCATTTGAAGAATTCGTGCTACTTAAAATTTTACTCACTTTTAAGTCGTCATATGAGTCATCATAACATAAATCAAAAGTCACAGCCCTGCTAAAGGGTCGATGGTAAGTTATTAAATCTTTCGTCACAAAGACTTTAGGAAAACAAATGTTTAAATGTTTTTATCTTTTATTACTAAAATAAGCTACTCGTAGGTTAAAACTGTTTCTGTTGAACCAATACTCTCGTAGGTCTCACCGAGCCACATGTCCACTCCATCGCCGAAGCCGTTTTCGTACTCAGTCCAAGTTCGAGCAAAGCTAAGTGTGAGTCCTGTACGACTCATCATCACATGGTATCCGGGAGTAGGAGAAGGAGTAGTATTTGTAGTTGCAGAAGTTGTAGGAGTAGTAGAAGCAGTTCTTGTTGTTGATGTTGTTGTTGTTGTTGTTGTTGTTGTTGCTGCTGCTGCTGCTGCTGTTAATGTTGTCAATTCATCTTGAAAATCGTGGAATAGTAGTCATTTAGATTTACTGTATTTCTGCATTAATCAATCAGCTAATTATGAGGGTTGTACGGAAAATAGTGTTATACTTGTGTTGCGGAAGTTTGGTAAGTTGTTGGAAAGCGTACGCGAGGTAACATGACTTAAGCGAGAGAGAGTGCTCGTAGACTTACAGAAACTCAAATATCCGTTGAAATTTGCATTCTGCTCAGTGGCAATCGATAATTTTTTCCTCACAGCTCGTGCGTATACAGGTTCTCACCTCACCTTCAATGACCAATCTCCCTGTACTTAAATACGAGTATCTCTTAATATATAAAAATATATTAATAGCAATTCGATTCATTTTAAACAAATAGCTCGTAAATTGCCGCTTTTAAACGACACCAAAGTGCAACTTACCAAACGTCAGAAGCACAAAAAAGAACACTTTTTTCCGGACACACGTCGTGGTTCAAGTCTCAGTTACCAAAAAAGGCCCTACAGTATGAAAAAACTGCCCATAAAAAGTGAATGAAACCCGCACTTGCGCACCTTTTACTCTTCGATAAACGATGCTGCTCGGAGCGGCAGCAGAAAAGTCCGCATTGCTCACTCCTGAGAACAGGCACAGCCGAGTCTCTTTCACGTAGGCGGTGGCAGCGCAGACGGCAGCTCCAGCGGCCGAGCACTGCACAGTGCAGTGAATGTCGCTGCTGCCACCAGCTGATCTTATCGGAGCAGCGGAGTTCAGCGACTCCACAGGATCAGTCGAGTACTCTGCAAGGGATTTGTGGTTCACCTTTGTGATGCATTTTCACATAATTGGTAAAATAATTAGTCACCGTAGGCTGTTACCTGTGCCGTCAAGGTCACTCGCTGCAGCAGCGCAGACCAAGGCGCAGGCGAGAAGAATTTCGCGAATCATGTCAGGAGATTCAGTCTATCAGTGAGGCTCTGGATTCTTGAATGTCTCGGTGAGGCAGCGTTCTACCCGGAGGGGCAGCTCACCCCTATTTATGCCCTGCCTCAAAATGCCGCTCAGGCGTTGGAGCTGCCTCAGTATCTTAGCATTGCGTCGCTTAATTAGCAACGTCTTAGCAAAGACTCCTACTGTAACGCCTAGTGTCACCCACCCCAATCCCATGTTGGCTGCTCCCCTGCATCTCTTAGCAGTCCTATTGTCTAGTAGCTAGTCCTTTGTTTTAATGGCTCACCCACAGTCGACAGAGCATGGAAACTGAAGAGTTGCGTCGAAAGCTACAGTGCAGCTTTGAAGATTTGAAGCGATGCAGCAGGTTTAGCTAGTCGGTGTAGTCGGGAGTAATTTGTCTATCATTCACACAGCTTGCAATTAGTGAATGTGAAGCTATTTTAGCTTCACCAGTTTCTTTTGCCGGATTTCCAAAGGTGCATGGCTTCCACAGGGGAGCCAAGCAGCTGCCACATGGGGATGAAGCCAGCATGCAAATTCATTTTGCCCACCCTCCCGCCTCTCTGGAACAATGAACCTCTGCTTTCTTCTGGAATTAGGATCTGCTGCTGCGACTGGTGGACGACGCTTTCCTAACGACGGCGGGGTTTACACAACACAGCGCATGCAATTAAAACAGCACTAGACATGCCCGTAACTACGGAGGCGGGGGCTGGACGGTTAGACTTAGCGGATTACTCTGGTTGCGTTAGAGCATCTGGGGGGAGCTCAATTCACTGTCCTTCTGTGCGGGCCGGCTCACGCATCCACCCTCTCGGTTGCCACGCCAAGTCGGGGTTAGGGGTCGGTCCCGGGCCTGCCCGCAGCTCCTCCCCAGGAGCTGCCTCTGCGCCGGGCTCATTAGAATTCTAAAAAAAGAATTAGAATTGCAAAAAAGCGTTGAAAACTTTCAAGGTCAGCACTGGTACTTTGTATTGGATTGGCTTTTAAAGTACGACGCGTAGCTACTCAATGTTGGCTTTGCTGGTAACTTGGAAAGTTTAATATGTTTCTCGCTACTTTCTATATGACTTTCAAAGTATGGTCTGCGGCACATGCACTGCAACTTGGGAAGTACAGCTTGGCAAGTATGCGATGTCGCTTATTCACAGGACTATAAAAGTAATTTGAAATATTTGATCGGTTTCGGCCTTTTCGGCTCCTTTGGGGAAGCCTTCGAGTCTCAGGTCTCAGAAATAAATCAATTTGAGCCCCCCACTCCTGTCAGATGGTCAGCCCCAAGGTAGCTTGATCGTGTGGCGAGCAGTCTAGGTCCTATAGCTAAGAGAGGGGCAGCGAGAGACAAGCAGGGAGAATTTCGAAGGTAGAGATCAGCTAATCCGCAGATTAACTAACCCGCTGCCACCAGCGCGTGCGTCCTGGCTCAGCAAACCGGAACTTTCGAAATCGGGCTTCCGACTAGAGGGGGCTTAGCACTTACCTGCCAACTAGTGTCTTTTTGCTGTCAATCTCGAAGTCATAGCCGATGATAAGGGACACTGCTGGGACTTGATCGCATTGGCCATGCAGGTGCAGAGGGGATTTTGCAACGTTCTTGCAGTGGCGAGACTATGGGGTAGCTACATGTACTATTACATTGCTAAATACGAAGATATGTACTTTTGGCCTTCAACGCGCCAACTAGCCTCTCATAGCGCTGATGATCGACTAACTCAAACTTCAGAGACCGCATGATTCTTTACCCGAGCCGCTTGGCGAATCTAGAGTGCACATAGTACATCTCTAGCGCCGATTCTGCATTATTGGCAATTTTGCTAACTGATTTGATAGATTGATCGACTGAGAACTGCCTTGCGATTGGTCCACTGTGACCGGCGCCTACTAGCCTAGCTACTCACCCGAGCCATCGGCGAAAAAAATAAATAAAACCGATAAAAATAACTGTCAGATTTAACCTTCTCCTTACATCACTTCACACTTCAAATTGAATTGGAGTAATCAGACTACCAACAGTAGTATTAAGTGACTTCTCAACAACAGCACTGCTGAACAAAATGAGCAAAAGTGTGCGCCTAATCCAGCTACTGAAATAGGGGACAGATAGGGGATCACCCAATCAAGCAAGTCTAGGTAGCCTCTCACCCAACCAATCAGAAACTCAACAGCCGGAGACTAGGTAATCCACAGTGACCGAATCGGCTTAGTGCTTCGCAGCTGTAGGTCTGGGACGATGATGTCGCAGTCTTCGCAGATAGCTAGCAGGTGATGATCTTAACCTCGATGATCGATGCCGTCGACCGGGGGGATTCGTCCTTGATGATGAAGGCCGGGCTGTCGCGATCCGGGGATCAAGAGACGACGGTCGAGTCCCGGGAGCCAGAAGTTGTGTGCTGGGTCCGAGCAGGTCCAAAGTTAGGCCAAGCTTCAGGAGGTTAAGTCCGAGCGGGCCAAAAACATTGGTTTATATAGCCGCCAACTGGACCGCAATTTGTTAAAATGGAACACCTCGACGCTGATTGGCTGAGCCGATTTGTTATAACTGACGTCAAATTTTCTGATTGGCTGAGCTTGTTGCTACCCAAACTCACGTGACCAAAAGATCCTATCAGTTCCCTCGGGGCCATAAAAATACGCCAGGTGTTGTTATAAATCACTCAAAATCGCTACATATTGATTGATGACCTTTCGCATAGGAATTATAAAATTTAATATACATTAGAAAGATCTTATTAAGTAAAAAGTGAAGATGTTGAAAAGAAATTGCTAATCGCTAATCCCAAAGTACTTTTAGGGGTAAAACGCAACGCATCTGATGGCCTGTCAAAAATGATAAGAAAAAAGCTACCGCCCGCATCCTCTCAGACCATCTGGCGACAGCCTCAACACTGAGTGAGGCGCAGGTGGCTTTCAGACCAGCTCGCAAGCAATGATTTATGACCCCAAAAGCAGCGAAAACCGCGCCTGTGTTATTATGACTACAAGTATGGCAAGATCATCTAGCTACAAGAAGATCCTACTAGTATGAATGCTAGGAAATTTACATAAAAAGGAGAAAAAATGCCCATAGCTTGCTGTTTACCCTATGAAAAATTAGCTGGCGAAACGGTAGCAGAATGTCACTACTATTTGCCAGCGAAATGCCAGCGAATTTATCCTGCAATTTGGCCAGGATGTAGCTACCCTTTAATTTCTTTACGAATTCATTTTTATCGATTTGATTTGCATTAAAAGCTATTTTTAATGTAATATTACTGTTTGTATTGTATTTCCCTTTTCATATGAGAATTTAAACCCTCTAGCCCCTTTTCTTCTGCGAAAATAAGCTTCGAAGTATAAGAAAAACTGCTCGTACATTTTGAAACATCAGATGTCAGTGTTTTGAGAAAAGAAATCTATTAATATGCCACCTTATATATTATACACAAGTTAAAAACAACAAAAATGAAAAAATGCTGTCATGTGCCAAGCTGGCACCAACCTGGAGCTGGAGGATTGATATTTTAACGATTATTAAACACCTCATTTTTTACACCTTCACCATCATTTCTCTCATGGCTTGCTAAGCCTTTCTCCCTGGGTGGCAAAGCATAAGGAAGTTTGAGTAAGCTAATGGCCTCTCCCCGTGCAAAGCCTGTGTGTGCGTGCAGTAGAGGGAATTAGCGAGTCTTGGCACAGAATGGCAGCAGGAAGGTTGCAACCCCATGCTTACACGTCCCTTCGCCCTGAGCAATCTAAACTATAGCTAGTACATGTTCAACTCACACTACTCTTAGTAATTGAGGCAAGTCCGCCTCATTTACAGCCACAAAGGATCCCCTACTGAGAAATCCTCCAGATTGAGCCCAGAGTTCCCGATCATGCCCCAAGCGGAGTCCCTGTACACGGCTGCATGCGTCTCCCCTGTTAGCCTAAATCCCCTGGTAACCAATCCAGGCGGGGCTCTAGCCTCGTAAGGTCTGGTCATAGATCTGCAGGTGCGCCAGGTCACATAGAGTGAAGGCAGCCACTCGGTCATGCTATGACCGAGTGACCAATTTTTGCACCTTGGCTACAGGCGGGAACCATGTGGGTCCTTGGTCCTCTGGTCACGAAAGCGCTACCAAAGCTATCAGTCATGTGATCGGGACAGTCTGGTGCTGGAGGCCCGTCAAGTCATTGCCCGGTCATAGGCAGCCCACCATCATTGCCCCTATGATCATACGCTCTTCTCCTCGCTGAGCAGACGGTCATAAAAGGCGGTTACATCAATAAAATAGAAATATAAAAAAACGCAAAAATTGGATTCTGCTTGGATTAAACAGATTGTCATTTAAAAAATTACGATCTATTTTAGATTGTGATTTTTTATAACATACCCGGTATATTTAGGATTTAGGATTTTGATAGGATAAGCAAGAAAATCTTGCTATTTATAAAATCACTTCGTAGAAAGTATAAAGAACAAAAAAATTAAGAGAGGGGTATAATAAAAATCGACTCTTTTCTTTTCAGTGACTGCTTTAGCCAACAGGAAAGATACAAAAAAGTTGTTAAAATGATTGCTTGATAACTACGATCATTTTTTTTCCGATTTGAAACTCCAGTTCTTATTGATTTCTGTCTTTGGCGCAGTAAAATAATTTTACTGTTAAATCAAATATATGTGAATTCTGGACTGATAACTGCTAGCATATTTCCAATAAATGTAAGTGTCTCCAGTAGGATTAGACCAGAAACAATTTTTAAACCACCAGCCGACATTTCCATAGTAATTAGAACAAGACGAGGAGCTACTTAAATCGTTATCCCTGTCCATGGTGGAGAACGGCATGCCTTTGTGATAGGTGAGCGAGTCGCCAGTCGAGTTTGAGCTGGCCGTCAAATGAGCATCGAAGGTCATGGCGTAGTTGGTGCTGGCGTCACTCACGGAGAATCCGGAATACTCATCGACGTACGAAACGCCAGTAGTGGACACAGTCTCCACTCTCAGCTTCCTTGGCGTGCTCCCAGTCAGCTCGTGTATTTTTTAAAACCTGAATGAAGTGATAATGATAGAAGAACTGAAGCTCAAAAAGTCCTGCAGCGACTGTTCCATGTAAACTAGCCTAGCTACTATAGGGGTTGTAGCTTAGTGGTTGGTGCGTCGCACTTACGACCGAAAGGTCGGGGGTTCGATTCTCGACCTACTGGTAGGAACAATTTGTGTCCTTGAGCAAGACGCTTTACTCTGCATTGCTGAGCTGTCGGTTGCACATATCTGCCCATTGGGGCAGGTATAATAAAAATATGAATCACCATTTGAAGAATTCATGCTACATAAAATTTTACTCACGTTTAAGTCGGCATATGAGTCATCATGCATACATTAAAAGTTTCCTCTCGGTTTTTCATTTATTGAAGTGAGACTACATTTACTTCTCTATAATGATGCAAAAATACACAGATACAAACGAAAAACAGCTATTGGCTTAAAACTCTAAACGTCTTTGCTACGTTTCGTTTTGTTTTAAATCAGGTATTTTGTTCAGTCTTTGTCAAGTATGTTTTCTTTTAAAAACAGAACAGTTAAAAACACTCAAAGTAAATCGAAGCGTGTTGATTGTTCAAGGGTTGGGGAGCCAAGTGGTTGCACATACACTTCACTCTGCCTTTTGGGCTGGCCCTCAAGGACGTTGATTGCACGAGCAGAGCCAAGCCGAGATTCCAATTTATCTGTGACTGCACTTCGAATTGAGCCCATGCAATCATGTAAGAAATGTACATGTATCTAGTATCTCTCCCACTAGTTTGCCCCAGAAGAAAATTAATGTCAAGTTTTCAAATATTTTCACTCGAGAACAAAGCCTAAGAAAACATGCCCCAACACACTGTTTAAGATGGAGTTCAGCTGATTTTGCATATGATGGAGCTGCATGCCCCAGATCAGTATATATAATTGCGATTCACACCAAACCTCTAATTCACAGTTGAGTGCACATTCCTAACGTTTAGTAAGTTAGAGCTGCTGTACACTATGCGTGAGTGAGTGTATGTTTATAAATGCATACATGTACCAGCCCACACAGTATCCGGGGCTCTTGTATGTGCTCAGGAGTCAGTGGAATGGGGAGAATTTTCGGGATGATAATTCGCCGAAAGCCCTGCATGATGCCTTTCTGAAATTATTTTTATTTTGATTATATTCTTATTACTATACATATACATGTATATTCCACAAAGCCTATGACTTCAGTTAAGGCTTGGATCGATCTCTTTAACTGGTTGTCCGCTTGAACAAAAGATCGTGGCTTAATTGTTCTCTGCAGCAGTGATTTTCGGTATTTTTCTCTCTAAAGGACAATCGTTTCTATGACAAAATAAAAAATATTTAAAACAACGTTGGGATTGGGTTTAGCTTTGATTAAACAGCTGCTCGGTAAAGAAATTGCGAGCTATTGATATTTTTGATTGTGAGTTTTTTGATAACGTATATTTATGATTTAGCTATAGGATTTTGTATAGGATATAGGATAAGCTAGAAAAGCTTGCTATTTTTTTAAACCGCTTTCTAGAGTGTACAAAGAATAAAATATTAAGAAAAGCATAAAATAAAAATATACATATATGAAAAATGTGTATGTGAATGCATATATGAAAATAAACATTTTTAGCAGCTAGCTGTTTTAGCGAATAGAAAAGATAACAATTAAAGTTGTTAAAATGATTGCCTGATACTTAGTATAGATTTTTTCAGACCTAAAACTCCAGTTCTTGCTAGCATTGAAATTTTTGTAACATTCGAATAATTTGGTGTTTGTTCAATCAAATACAGGCGAATGCTAGATTGATAAGTGTTAGCGTGAATGCCAATAAATGTAAGTAAAGGACGGCACGCGTCCCCTGTATGGACTAGATTATAGGGTAGGATTGAGTCGACTGACTGACTGAAATCTGCAGATTTAGCATATTATAATTATGCTAGTGCACCGCCAAAATAGACCATTAGGGAGGTTGCGAAAAACTTACGTCTACTACTAATGATATGATGTAGGGCTAGTATAACTTGTCGATATTACTATTAGTAGTTAACTTTGCGTCTTATATGTGTATATCCTGACCAACCAGAAAATATCTGCTTATTTGTTTTTATCCTATAATATTTTTGTTTGAATTCTCAACTTTGTTATAAATTTGCTAATATTTGTTTAAGTGAATGTCGCCCAATGAAATATGTTCGCCCTCCCCCGAATTTATTTCTCGCAGGTAAAAGCAGTTATTCTTGAGCAAGACCGCTCCCTTTATACTACTGTACTACTACTACTGTATAAAGGTAGCGATCTGGCTCAAGAATATAACCGACCTGCTTTACCTTGCTTTTACCTGCGAGAAACGGTTAGTAAGCTTGAAGTTCAAATAAAAAACTTTCACTAAGACTTATCTCGAATTATTTCTTTGTGAAGTAGGGACACTGAGGTCGTGGAGACCCAGGAATAGGAGTCTGGAATAGGGAAACTTGAAGGTGGTGGGTCGTGAAGACCCTAAGGAACCCGAGCAGGCTAATAGTGATAAATATTAGGCGTTAGGATTAGACAATTAGGGCTAGACATTAGACATAAAGTACATGTAGAACAGCTGCCGCTGGATACCAATGATCCACGGAAAACGCCATACTTTAGGAATTAGCTTAGGAATTTAGACAGTGTCTTACCGCTTAAGCACTAATCGCTACCAGGAGATTTCCGAAAAATCGAGTGAATTAGGGATTTTCCAAGAAGGAGTTTTAATTGAGTTGAGTGATACGAATTTAAACAGGCAGAAGTTTCCCCTAGAACAGATATTTAGAAAGGTTTAAACGGACCAGTATTATGAATTTAGAATCCTCTAAAAGATGACTTTTTTAGATTTCGGCTTTATGTCAAAAACAGATTACGTAGTTTCATAACAAAGCCAAAATTATATGCGTCGGGGTAGTCTGCATGCCTTAAGGAACCAACAGCTCCTATATGCATTAACCGCACTCTTGTATGATCTTCATAGTAACGAATTCGAGCTAAAATTGTTTTTAAATCAGCAGCATTTGAATAGCCACTTCAACATTACCAGCGTACCTCCAGCGAATATAGGGATCGTAAGACGAGTAGGCTCCTCCCGTGGGAAGAGTACTCTGACAGGATTTAAACCACCAGCCGCCATTGCCGTATAGCGAGGCGCAAGAAGTGGAATATTGATCGTTATCCCTGTCCATGGTGGAGAACTGCATGCCTTTGTGATAGGTGAGCGAGTCGCCAGTCGTGTTGGAGCTGGCCGTCAAATGAGCATCGAAGGTCATGGCGTAGTTGGTGCTGGCGTCACCCACGGAGAATCCGGAATACTCGTCGACGTACGGAACGCCAGCAGTGGACACAGTCTCCACTCTCAACTTCCTTGGCGTGCTCCCAGTCAGCTCGTGTATTTTTTTCAGGCCTGAATCAAGTGATTTTGATGCAAGGTTGGCTAGACATAAAACTGGCTGTGGCGAAAAATGTATATTTTTAAGTGCAAGTGTACAAGTCAAACAGCGACTGCTAGCTCTTACATGTAAATTGATCTACAGGACTACTAAGGGCCGGTAGATCCGTCGATTTTGGAGGTGAGGTGGGTGTCAACCCTCCTCGCCTCTCATTGGCTGGCGCCCCGATCACTAGGTGATCGATACGCGTATCGATATCGGCGCTCGGCGCCCGCGCGCCGCAGGCTACCGATATGTATGCCGCAGGCGCACCCTCCCGATATGTAGACCCTACCGATATGTATGCTGTTGGTCAAGGCAAAACTGAGTCAACTCATATTTGCAAGCGAAGGAGACAAACAATAGACAATAGACAAACACCCTCTGATTGGCTGGGAGTTGAAACCACGCACACTGGCAAGCGCAAATGCACAAACGGGTAGGGGTAAAACGATAGCGCGCAATAATGATCAGTCACGGGAGGGAGAGAGAGAGAGAGAGAAACAGACAGTGAAACAAAGTACAACCCCAACACTGCTCCCCCAAAAGCAGAAAAACGAAAAACAAAAGAAACCAAAACCAGTCCTTAGACCTGATAACAAACACGTTTACGAGGCCGCAAATCATACGAGCGGTGGGGCTGGAGAGTCTCATCTCCAGAACTCAGCGGGGAGTCACAGACAGTCACCTCAGGTTCACGCAGCTCCGAGTCAGAGCCAGCCTTGGCCCCGGAATCGATAGCCCAGCCTGATCCTCGGATCCAGCCGCCTCGGTTAGCCGATCGGACTCCGCCTCTGGGCGGCAGCTCCATTGGTTTGCGTGCGCCATCTGCAGTCCTCCGTCTGGCAGGTCAGCTGAGGTCACCAGAGCTGCGTTCCGGCCGTGCTGCACGATGAACTTGGCCGGAACCGGAGCCGTGCCAGGCCGAGCCCTCAGCCAGATGGAGTCGCCCACCTGCTCGGTCGTCGTCAACGGATGGCGCAGCCGGCGTCCCCACATGAGAATGTCCGGCGAGCTGGAACGGTTCCCGCTAGGCCTGCTGGTTCGAATGGTTAGGAGCAGTTTCTGCAGGAACTGGTCAAATGGGACCACTTTCGTCCACGTCTTCAGCCCGCCTTTGAGACTCCTCACCAACCGCTCAGCCTGCCCGTTCGATGCCGGATGGTACGGTGGGGTGTGCACCTCCTGGCAGCCGACGCTGTTCAGCCACTGCGAGACTCTTTCCGACCTGAACTTAGGCGCATTATCCGACACTAGCGTCCGAGGCACTCCATTTCTGGCAAACACCGCTCTCAACACTCTCAGCACTCTCAGCACACTGCCCGAAGACCTGTCTGGGACCTGGACAGCTTCTGGCCAAACAGAGTATGCAGCAGACAGCAACAGCAGCAAGCCCACTCCTGGCACCTCACAGTGGTCCATGTGAACCCGAGACCACGGCTCGCTCTCGGATGGCCATATGTCAATTTTCCGCTGAACCACCGGCCGCCTTTCAGCGCACAGCTGACACCGCTCAACAAACTGACGGACATCGCGATCCAGTCCAGGCCACCAGAACTCTTTAGACACATGGGCTTTCGTATTTTCCACGCTCGGGTGCACCTCATCATGCGCAGTCTCCAAAATGCGCCGCCGGAGAATGGTCGGAGGCACTACCCTGGTACCGTGGATGACCAGCCCGTTCTCCACAGACAACGCTTCCCGACACGCTTTGTACGGCCGCTCCACCTGAGAGACCTGACCCCATCGGCCTGTCCTGATTTCTGCTGGAGTCTTTGAAGCAACGAACACCGGGAAGTACTTTCTCTCAGCTCCTCCACGGTAACCAAGCCTCCGTCAGTGATCAACTCAGTCTGGTGAACCGACTCAGTCTCAGGATCGAGGTTTTCAAAGCTCAGCCTTGATAGAGCGTCAGCATCCTGCATCTTCTTTCCCGGCACATATTCAATCTCGTAATCATACGCTGACAGCCGCAGAGCCCATCGGGTTAGTCTGGCAGAAACAGTCTTTGGAAGATTCTTGCAAGGATTCAGAATAAACTTCAAAGGCTCGTGATCGGTCTGCAGGATGAATTTCTTCCCTAGCAACATTTTCCGAGCTCGTTCAACCGCCCAAACAATAGCCAGCGCTTCTCTCTCGATGTTCGAGTAGTTGGTTTCTGCCTGTGTGAGCGCCCTGGACATGAACATGACGGGATGTCCAGACTGGACCAGCACCGCGCCCAATGACTTCTCGCTCGCATCGACTCGAAGACAGACAGGCGCGGAAACATCAAACGGCTTGATGCACGGGTTTGAGGCCAGACTCCTCTTGACTTCCGAAAATGCCGCCTCAACCACCGCGTTCCATTCAAAGACTCGGTCTCCGCGGCGAAGCTCTTGAAGAGGCCGACATTTCTCAGAAAAGTTTGGAACAAGCCGTACATAAAACTGAGCCAGTCCTAGAAATCTCTCCAAATCTTTCTTGGTCTTCGGCACCTCGACATCCATCACACGTTTCACCATGCCGGGATCCGGTTTTATTCCTTCATCATCAATAATGTGACCAAGAAACTTCAGGCTGTTGGCTTCCATCACGCACTTCGCCTCGTTGATCTTGACGTTGGCTGCCTTTAACTTGTTGAGCACCTGCTCCCTGATTTTCTGCAACTCTGCCCGGCTCGCAGCACCGATCAGCACATCGTCCTGATATACTATGACACATGGATGGTCTCCCAGGAGCTTTTCCATCACACGTTGAAAAACAGATAGCGACACCTTAATGAAATACGGCAGCCGGTTAAACCTGTAGCAACCAAAAGGAGTGTTTATGGTGGTCACCGCCTTCGATTCCTCATCCAGGGGAACCTGATAGTACGCATCCAATAGGTCCAGCCGACAGAACAGCTTCTTGTTGGCCATTTTCGAAAAGGCTGTCTCAATCGAGGGAGTGAGGAAGGTCTGGTCTTGAACCAACCGATTAACAGCCGAATAATCTCCACAAATTCTCACGGATGCCCGATCTGACTTCACCGTCACCACAATTGGACTGCCCCATTCCGACGACATCACCTTCTCAACGATTCCAGCACTTTCCATCAGGTCCAGCTCCTTCTTAACCAAGTGCTTCAGCGCTAAGGGCAGTTCTCTAGCTGCCTGGAAAATTGGCCTAGCTCCTGCACAAAGACGGATCTCTCCTGTAGCACCAGATATTCCCAACAAGCTCTCATACCTGTTGCTGGCAGCTGGCTCATCAGAACTGGCATGGTGCACCGGCGCGAGGACCAGCAGATTCCGGCCGAGCAGCCCAAACTCTTGTTGGCAGTCGATGACGGGCAGCTCTGCCGCCTTGAAGCGGCCGTTTTTGGCAGTGGTCTCCACCAGGCATTCCAGAACGCCCAGCTGTCTCATAACGTGTCCGTCATACGCCAGCATGCGCGACTTCGCCGACTTCAGCGGGGGCCTTCCGAGCTCATTCCAGATCCTTCGTGAGATTAACGAGCAGGATGCACCGCTGTCCTTCTCCATCTGTACTTCTCTGTGATTGATTTTCACAGTGCAGAACTCGGCAGGCTTCCCTTCTCCACAGTAGAATACGGGCTCATCACGATAGGAGTCTTCTGGACTCAGCTGAGTGCCGACTGCTTCAGCTGGGACAGCGAAGTGGGTCCTGGCACCGCGGCACACACGGGCAAAGTGGCCAGGCTTTCCACATTGATTGCAGGTGGCTCTCGGGGCTCGGCAGTCATCGGGCTTCTGGTGCGATCCAAACCCGCAACGCTGACAGCGCTGATGTCCGAAGTTCTGCTTCTGCCTCATAACCAATTTAACGTTGACAGAGCCGGAGCTATCTGGGTGGCAGTGAGCTTCATCAGCCGTAGTCAGACCCGCGGTCGACAGCGACCTAGCCTGGTGCACCATCGAATCCACGGGAGTCGAGCGAGCAGCAGCCAGGGACCCAGCTGAAAAGTTGCTGACCATCTGCAGCTGCTGAACATATTCTGTGACCTGATCGACCGTCAGTTCTTGAGTCACTTCACGCTCGAGCACCTTGTTCCTGATTTCCGAGTTGGCCAGACCGGCCATGAGCCGCATCTTGATGAACTTCAGCGGGGTCCGCTCCCTCCTTTTTCAGGCTCTCGAACTCGCAAACGACGGCTTGCTCCCTGAGACGAGCGGCATAGCTGGTGACGGTTTCGCCTTCGGCCTGGCGCATAGACATGAAGGCTGTCCTTTCAGCAATCTGCAGTTTCTTCTTGGGCTCCACAAACGCCAGTAGGCATTGCTTGATTTCAGACCATTTCATCTCAGACGGGGTTTTTGGAGCCACCAGCTGCTTGACTTTGATGAGCTCAGCGACCCCGAGGCAGCCCATGAAAGCGTTGGTCAGCGCTAGTCTCTCATCGGTATCTTCGACTTCTTTGGATCTGGAAACACTTCAACCCAAGCGCGAAGCTCATCTATGTTGCTCAACGGCAGCGTCTCTCTCAGTTTGATGCTCATCCTGCTTGCGACGCCAAGATGTTGGGCTAGGCAAAACTGAGTCAACTCATATTTGCAAGCGAAGGAGACATACAATTGAAAAGAACTCTACCGAAGCGACGAACGTATATATTTGACTTTAAGACACGATACCACGTACATCAATAGACAAACACCCTCTGATTGGCTGGGAGTTAAAACCACGCACACTGGCAAGCGCAAATGCACAAACGGGTAGGGGTAAAACGATAGCGCGCAATAATGATCAGTCACGGGAGGGAGAGAGAGAGAGAGAGAAACAGACAGTGAAACAAAGTACAACCCCAACACTGCTCCCCCAAAAGCAGAAAAACGAAAAACAAAAGAAACCAAAACCAGTCCTTAGACCTGATAACAAACACGTTTACGAGGCCGCAAATCATACGAGCGGTGGGGCTGGAGAGTCTCATCTCCAGAACTCAGCGGGGAGTCACAGACAGTCACCTCAGGTTCACGCAGCTCCGAGTCAGAGCCAGCCTTGGCCCCGGAATCGATAGCCCAGCCTGATCCTCGGATCCAGCCGCCTCGGTTAGCCGATCGGACTCCGCCTCTGGGCGGCAGCTCCATTGGTTTGCGTGCGCCATCTGCAGTCCTCCGTCTGGCAGGTCAGCTGAGGTCACCAGAGCTGCGTTCCGGCCGTGCTGCACGATGAACTTGGCCGGAACCGGAGCCGTGCCAGGCCGAGCCCTCAGCCAGATGGAGTCGCCCACCTGCTCGGTCGTCGTCAACGGATGGCGCAGCCGGCGTCCCCACATGAGAATGTCCGGCGAGCTGGAACGGTTCCCGCTAGGCCTGCTGGTTCGAATGGTTAGGAGCAGTTTCTGCAGGAACTGGTCAAATGGGACCACTTTCGTCCACGTCTTCAGCCCGCCTTTGAGACTCCTCACCAACCGCTCAGCCTGCCCGTTCGATGCCGGATGGTACGGTGGGGTGTGCACCTCCTGGCAGCCGACGCTGTTCAGCCACTGCGAGACTCTTTCCGACCTGAACTTAGGCGCATTATCCGACACTAGCGTCCGAGGCACTCCATTTCTGGCAAACACCGCTCTCAACACTCTCAGCACTCTCAGCACACTGCCCGAAGACCTGTCTGGGACCTGGACAGCTTCTGGCCAAACAGAGTATGCAGCAGACAGCAACAGCAGCAAGCCCACTCCTGGCACCTCACAGTGGTCCATGTGAACCCGAGACCACGGCTCGCTCTCGGATGGCCATATGTCAATTTTCCGCTGAACCACCGGCCGCCTTTCAGCGCACAGCTGACACCGCTCAACAAACTGACGGACATCGCGATCCAGTCCAGGCCACCAGAACTCTTTAGACACATGGGCTTTCGTATTTTCCACGCTCGGGTGCACCTCATCATGTGCAGTCTCCAAAATGCGCCGCCGGAGAATGGTCGGAGGCACTACCCTGGTACCGTGGATGACCAGCCCGTTCTCCACAGACAACGCTTCCCGACACGCTTTGTACGGCCGCTCCACCTGAGAGACCTGACCCCATCGGCCTGTCCTGATTTCTGCTGGAGTCTTTGAAGCAACGAACACCGGGAAGTACTTTCTCTCAGCTCCTCCACGGTAACCAAGCCTCCGTCAGTGATCAACTCAGTCTGGTGAACCGACTCAGTCTCAGGATCGAGGTTTTCAAAGCTCAGCCTTGATAGAGCGTCAGCATCCTGCATCTTCTTTCCCGGCACATATTCAATCTCGTAATCATACGCTGACAGCCGCAGAGCCCATCGGGTTAGTCTGGCAGAAACAGTCTTTGGAAGATTCTTGCAAGGATTCAGAATAAACTTCAAAGGCTCGTGATCGGTCTGCAGGATGAATTTCTTCCCTAGCAACATTTTCCGAGCTCGTTCAACCGCCCAAACAATAGCCAGCGCTTCTCTCTCGATGTTCGAGTAGTTGGTTTCTGCCTGTGTGAGCGCCCTGGACATGAACATGACGGGATGTCCAGACTGGACCAGCACCGCGCCCAATGACTTCTCGCTCGCATCGACTCGAAGACAGACAGGCGCGGAAACATCAAACGGCTTGATGCACGGGTTTGAGGCCAGACTCCTCTTGACTTCCGAAAATGCCGCCTCAACCACCGCGTTCCATTCAAAGACTCGGTCTCCGCGGCGAAGCTCTTGAAGAGGCCGACATTTCTCAGAAAAGTTTGGAACAAGCCGTACATAAAACTGAGCCAGTCCTAGAAATCTCTCCAAATCTTTCTTGGTCTTCGGCACCTCGACATCCATCACACGTTTCACCATGCCGGGATCCGGTTTTATTCCTTCATCATCAATAATGTGACCAAGAAACTTCAGGCTGTTGGCTTCCATCACGCACTTCGCCTCGTTGATCTTGACGTTGGCTGCCTTTAACTTGTTGAGCACCTGCTCCCTGATTTTCTGCAACTCTGCCCGGCTCGCAGCACCGATCAGCACATCGTCCTGATATACTATGACACATGGATGGTCTCCCAGGAGCTTTTCCATCACACGTTGAAAAACAGATAGCGACACCTTAATGAAATACGGCAGCCGGTTAAACCTGTAGCAACCAAAAGGAGTGTTTATGGTGGTCACCGCCTTCGATTCCTCATCCAGGGGAACCTGATAGTACGCATCCAATAGGTCCAGCCGACAGAACAGCTTCTTGTTGGCCATTTTCGAAAAGGCTGTCTCAATCGAGGGAGTGAGGAAGGTCTGGTCTTGAACCAACCGATTAACAGCCGAATAATCTCCACAAATTCTCACGGATGCCCGATCTGACTTCACCGTCACCACAATTGGACTGCCCCATTCCGACGACATCACCTTCTCAACGATTCCAGCACTTTCCATCAGGTCCAGCTCCTTCTTAACCAAGTGCTTCAGCGCTAAGGGCAGTTCTCTAGCTGCCTGGAAAATTGGCCTAGCTCCTGCACAAAGACGGATCTCTCCTGTAGCACCAGATATTCCCAACAAGCTCTCATACCTGTTGCTGGCAGCTGGCTCATCAGAACTGGCATGGTGCACCGGCGCGAGGACCAGCAGATTCCGGCCGAGCAGCCCAAACTCTTGTTGGCAGTCGATGACGGGCAGCTCTGCCGCCTTGAAGCGGCCGTTTTTGGCAGTGGTCTCCACCAGGCATTCCAGAACGCCCAGCTGTCTCATAACGTGTCCGTCATACGCCAGCATGCGCGACTTCGCCGACTTCAGCGGGGGCCTTCCGAGCTCATTCCAGATCCTTCGTGAGATTAACGAGCAGGATGCACCGCTGTCCTTCTCCATCTGTACTTCTCTGTGATTGATTTTCACAGTGCAGAACTCGGCAGGCTTCCCTTCTCCACAGTAGAATACGGGCTCATCACGATAGGAGTCTTCTGGACTCAGCTGAGTGCCGACTGCTTCAGCTGGGACAGCGAAGTGGGTCCTGGCACCGCGGCACACACGGGCAAAGTGGCCAGGCTTTCCACATTGATTGCAGGTGGCTCTCGGGGCTCGGCAGTCATCGGGCTTCTGGTGCGATCCAAACCCGCAACGCTGACAGCGCTGATGTCCGAAGTTCTGCTTCTGCCTCATAACCAATTTAACGTTGACAGAGCCGGAGCTATCTGGGTGGCAGTGAGCTTCATCAGCCGTAGTCAGACCCGCGGTCGACAGCGACCTAGCCTGGTGCACCATCGAATCCACGGGAGTCGAGCGAGCAGCAGCCAGGGACCCAGCTGAAAAGTTGCTGACCATCTGCAGCTGCTGAACATATTCTGTGACCTGATCGACCGTCAGTTCTTGAGTCACTTCACGCTCGAGCACCTTGTTCCTGATTTCCGAGTTGGCCAGACCGGCCATGAGCCGCATCTTGATGAACTTCAGCGGGGTCCGCTCCCTCCTTTTTCAGGCTCTCGAACTCGCAAACGACGGCTTGCTCCCTGAGACGAGCGGCATAGCTGGTGACGGTTTCGCCTTCGGCCTGGCGCATAGACATGAAGGCTGTCCTTTCAGCAATCTGCAGTTTCTTCTTGGGCTCCACAAACGCCAGTAGGCATTGCTTGATTTCAGACCATTTCATCTCAGACGGGGTTTTTGGAGCCACCAGCTGCTTGACTTTGATGAGCTCAGCGACCCCGAGGCAGCCCATGAAAGCGTTGGTCAGCGCTAGTCTCTCATCGGTATCTTCGACTTCTTTGGATCTGGAAACACTTCAACCCAAGCGCGAAGCTCATCTATGTTGCTCAACGGCAGCGTCTCTCTCAGTTTGATGCTCATCCTGCTTGCGACGCCAAGATGTTGGGCTAGGCAAAACTGAGTCAACTCATATTTGCAAGCGAAGGAGACATACAATTGAAAAGAACTCTACCGAAGCGACGAACGTATATATTTGACTTTAAGACACGATACCACGTACATCAATAGACAAACACCCTCTGATTGGCTGGGAGTTAAAACCACGCACACTGGCAAGCGCAAATGCACAAACGGGTAGGGGTAAAACGATAGCGCGCAATAATAATCAGTCACGGGAGAGAGAGAGAGAAACAGACAGTGAAACAAAGTACAACCCCAACATATGCCGCAGGCGCGCCCTCCCGACTGCGTCTCTGTTCCCGCATGCGCCTCTATCCGGCTCCTGCAGCAGGCCGTGCTGTTCATATCTCTCTTTCCACCAACCCTCTGGCTGTACACGCTCACTGTACAGGTCTGCGTCAGCATCGGGGTTTAAACTTCTCGCTCCCTATGCTTCGACAGTATAACAACCTAGTGGCTGGCTCTCTGTCCACCCACCTCTCTCAGTCCGTACACGCTCACTGTACAGGGCTGCGTCAGCATCGTGGTTAAAACTTCTCGCTCCCTATGCCTCGACAGTATAACAACCTAGTGGCTAGCTCTCTGTTCACCCTCCCCTCTGTCCGTACATTCCTCGCTGTACAGGGCTGCGTCAGCGTTAGGGTTGAAACATCTCGCTCCCTATGCTTCGACAGTGTAGTGGCCTAGTATGGGCGCGACCTGGGTTCGATTTCGCTAGTTGAGATGTGGGTGAGAGAGGGGGAGAGGCTAGGTGGGGGCAGGGCGTGAGGTAGAGGGTGCCTGCAGGGTACGTATCGTTGACTACATATCGGTGTACACGCATATCGGGAGAGTGTAGACCCGTATTGGGAGAGTGTACACCCGTATCGGGAGAGTGTACACCCATATCGGGAGAGTGTACCTTTGACTTGGGGCGCCTGTGGCTCGGGTGGGACCTGCGGCTCGGGTGGGACCTGCGGCTCGGGTGGGACCTGCGGCTCGGGAGGGGTACATATCGGGAGGGCGCGCCTGCGGCATACATATCGGTAGGGTGTACATATCGGGAGGGCGCGCCTGCGGCATACATATCGGTAGCCTGCAGCGCGCACGCGCGCCGAGCGCCGATATCGATACGCGTATCGATCACCTAGTGATCGGGGCGCCAGCCAATGAGAGGCGAGGAGGGTTGACACCCACCTCACCTCCAAAATCGACGGATCTACTGGCCCTTAGTAGTTACAGGGGTTGTAGCCTAGTGATTAGAGCACCGAAATGAAGACCAAAATGTTGGGGGTTTAAATCTCTACCCATTTATCCTTGAGCGAGACACTTAACTCTACATTGCTCCGGTTCACAATTGAAGGTAAATTGATGGTGTATGTGGCAACCGCCCGTCCTTGGACTGAACAGCCGTACGCTGTCTTTAGATGCGCCGCACAATATCTGCGGCTGAGCTGTCCGTTGCACATCTGCCCATTGGGGCAGGTGTAAAGAAAATGTACATTAACATTTGAAGAACTTTTGCTACTTAGAACTGTACTTACCTTTTAGTCGGCATATGAGTCCTTATAACATAACATACATGAAAAGTCATCGCCCTGCTAAAGGGTCTATGATAAGTAAATCTCCCGGCGCTTTGTCGCCAAGATTTCAGAAAACTTAATTTTTTTTAATATTTTTGTGTTTTAACACTAAAATAAGCTAGTCAAGATAGTTTCTGTTGAGCCCCAAGTCTCACCGAGCCACACGTCCACTCCATCGCCGAATCCGTTTTCGTACTCAGTCCAAGTTCGAGCAAAGCTCAGTGTCAGTCTAGTGCGACTCAGCATCACATGGTACCCAGGAGTAGGAGTAGTTGTAGTTGTTGTTGTTGTTGTCAATTCCTCTTAAAGAATTGTAGAAAAGCATTCATTCAGACTCACTATAATTCTGCATTAATCAATCAGCTAGTTATGGTGTTATCCGGAAAAAAGTGTTATAATACTTTTGCGTTGTTGCGGAAGTTTGGTAAGTTGTTTGAAAGCGACAAGTTGCTTCTCTAACATGATTAACGCGCAGAGGGAGATTGCTCGTAGACTTATAGAAGCTAAAATATCTGTTAAAATTAGCATTATGCTCAGTGGCAATCGATAACTCGTATTTTTTCTAGGCGAGCTCGATTTTTACAGGACTTAGCTTGTGTGTCTGTCGGTTCTGTAAGTCAATGACCGATCTCACTATACTTAAATGCACATATATCTTGGCATATAAATTTAAATTAATTGGAGTTTGTCATTTTAAAGAAGAGACTTGCCGCTTTCAAACTACACCAACTTGTGCCAATGCAACTTACCAAACGTCCGCAACACGAAAAATAAAACTGTTTTCCGGACACCTGTCGTAGCTAAAGTATCAGTTGCCATAGAAGGGTCCTACAGAATAGCCAAACTGCCTATAATTATTGAATGAAACCAGCTCTGAAACCCAGCACTTGCGCACCTTTCACCCTTCGGTATACGATGCTGCGCGGAGCTCACGCCTGAGAACAGGCACACCCGAGTCTCTTCCACGTAGGCGGTGGCAGCGCAGACAGCGGCTCCAGCGGACGAGCACTGCACAGTGCAGTGAATGTCGCTGCTGCCTCCAGCTGATGTTATCGGAGCTGTGGAGTTCAGAGACTCCACCGGGTCAGTCGAATACTCTGCAAGGGATTTGTGGTTCACCTTTGCGATGCATTTTCACATAATTGGAAAATAAATTAGTCACCCTTAGCTGTTACCTGTGCCGTCAGTGTCACTCGCTGCAGCAGCGCAGACCAAGGCGCAGACGAGAAGAAAGTCGCGAATCATGTCAGGAGATTCAGTCTATCAGTGAGCTCTGGATGTCTCGGTGAGGCAGCGTTCAACCCGGAGGAGCAGCTCACTCATATTTATGCACTGCCACAAATGCCGCTCAAACAGCCTGCCAGATGCTCAGGCATTGGAGCTGCCTTAGGACCTGAGCATTGCGTCTCTTAGCAACGTGTTTTAGCGCAGCAACAGTAGCTGAGACTATTTTCCTCCCAAACAATATTGACTCTTAACTCACCTCCCACCTCACCCACCCCTACCCCAGGTTGGCTGCTCTCTGCATTCCTTAGCAATCCAATTGTCTAGCTAGTCCTTTGTTTTATTACTCACCTGTGGTCGACAGAGCACGGACAGCATGGACAGCATGGACAGCATGGACAGCAAGGACAGCATGGACAGCATGGACAGCATGGACAGCAAGGACAGCATGGACAGCATGGACGGCATGGACAGCAAGGACAGCATGGACAGCATGGACAGCATGGACAGCATGGAAAAGCCATACAGTGGAGCTTTGAGGCTTTGAAGCGATTCAGCAGGCAGCAAGTCGGTGTAGTCGGGAGTAATCTGTCTATCATTTACCCAACTTGTAATGAGTGAATGTGAAGTTGTTTTAGCTTCACCAGTTTCTTTTCTGGATTTCCAGAGCTGCATGGCTTCCAAAGGGGGGGGAAGGGCTCGCAGTTTTACTGAGGGAAGCAGCTGCCACCTGGGGACGAAGCCAGCAAATCCATTTTGCCAACCCGATCCCGTCTCTCTGGAACAATGAACCTCTGCTTTCTTCAACGCCGCGCCTCTTTTGGACCCCTTATTGTCTTTTATCGTTTTACTGGGCACTTACTTGGGCTGGCTTTCCATGGGAAGAATGGAAAATTCCATGGGAAGGATTCAAAGCCTTACTTGGCCTTGCAGAGCATCCATCTGGTGCGTGATCTCGTCTTTTGGACAGCAGGACTTGAGCTTTCCCAGCGAAGGAAACAATAAACCCAGTGCTATTTGTGTTTAATTCCAGCCTAATAGACAAATTAAACTTGTTTTTCGACCGAGATAAAACAATCATAGATGGAAGTCAGGTTTTATACTCGTCGTAAAATATTTTCGTATTAGAGTCCATGAGGCTGCTGTAAGCCAATTTTCTAGCCATCTGGGACTGAGACAATCACGTTCACAAGTGTTTGAGTCCGCAATATGGTTACCCTCCTAGAGGACATTCTGTTTCTCAAACTTAGCAGATCTTGAGCCATATACAAAAAGCTCTGTCTAGGGTAGTCTGGTCTTGAAAAGCTAGTCTGGACTTGGATTTGATATGCAGAAAGACAAAGTTAGACCGGTCTACTATAGACAGAACTAAGGTAGCTAGACCATAGACTATAGACTAAACTACCCAAGTCCTGACTAGCTAGTCTGGATTAAGCTTTCTGCATACGGCCGCTTGCCTCTGTGCCATTCTTAGCAGATCTTCTCAATCTGCTTGGTTCTTACAGGATCTTCTGAGATTGGAGGCACGTTTTTTATTCATTTGGCTAAAGTGTTCGAGCTGAAATATATTTTATTTTGTGACAAAATGGGAAAATAAATTTAAGAAAATATGCGATTCGAAGCTATAAAAGAATATAAAAGCTAAGATCTTGTACGATGTAGCAAGTCGCCCAGATCTGGTAAGTTTACCTAAGTATTATCATAGCGAAGATCTTGCACGTTCTTGCAAGTACTTGCACCTCAACCCAAGAAGATAGACAAGATCTGCTAAGAATCAACAAGTCAATGTCTTCTAGGGCTGACTAGGGCTGCATGCTAGATTATGACTAGGACTGCATGCTAGAGTTGCTTGTCTGTGAGTAGCAGCTTATGCGAACCTGCTGTTGGCTACTCCCTGACAGGTCTGTGAGGCAGACACCAACTTCAAGCAGCAGCAGAAGCCCCGACAAGGCAACAACAGCTCTCAGAGAATCAATAAATTTTATTGGCCTCCGCGCTTCTTCTTCGCTCCTAAAACTAAAAAACAATGGAATCACCTGTCACTCAATCCCCATTTCCACAGCCTCAAGGATCAGTCACTGTTTGAGCAGCTCCTATTCTGGGATGCTGGGGCTCATTTGTAGTGCCAATGCAAATCGTCTCACTTCAAGTTGCAAGATAGAAAAGATAGAGAAGAGAGAGAAGAGAGAATAGATAAAGAGAATAGAAAGGAGGAGATGAGATATGAAAGGATAGAGGAGGAGGAGAGGCGAAAGGGAGATTAGAGAGAAGGAAGAGAGGAAAGGAAAGAAGAGAGAAACGAAGAGAGTAGAGAGGAAAGGGGAGGGAAAAGAGAAGAGAGGACAGCTGAGAAGAGACGCAAACCCCGAGTGGGCCGGATTGCTATTGTGAAGTTTCAAAAGATCCGAGGGCCGGAGAGAGAAGCTTTTCAGGCTGCATGTGACCCCCCCCTGGCCGGAGTTTGCCGACCCCTGGCCTACTGGTTCATATACTATTTTTCAGTGCATCGTTGGCAGCTGCACCTCCAACACAGGTGAACACCCACAGCCAACGTTCGCCCCAAACCCAGAAACGCGCCCTGTAACGCTGTTTTAAAAAAACCAGACGGCGTTACTTTGATTCTAAGCTTTTGGCAATCGCATGAGGCTGTCTGATTACTGGAAAATCAATCGGCAATGATCACTGCAGGCATTGTTTACTCCAGGGGCAATGATCACTGCAGGCATTGGTCACTGCAGGCATTGGTCACTGCAGGCATTGGTCACTGCATGCATTGGTCACTGCAGGCATTGGTCACTGCATGCATTGGTCACTGCATGCATTGGTCACTGCAGGCATTGGTCACTGCAGGCATTGGTCACTGCAGGCATTGGTCACTGCAGGCATTGGTCACTGCAGGCATTGGTCACTGCAGGCATTGGTCACTGCAGACATTGGTCACTGCAGGCATTGGTCACTGCAGGCATTGGTCACTGCAGGGGCAATGATCACTGCAGGCATTGGTCTATTCTCTATTTCCCTGCCATTTACTATTTTCTTGCCAAATAATATCGACTCTTAACTCCCAGTGTCACCCACCCTCATCACATGTTGGCTGCTCTCTGCATCTCTTAGCAGTCCCATTTTCTAGCTATTTGTTTGTTTTAATAGCTCACCTCACGGTCGGCAGAGCATGGACGCTGAAGAGTCACGTGAAAAGCCAACAGTGGAGTCTTGAAGCTTTGAAGCGATTCAGCAGGTATAGCTAGTCGGTGTGGTTGAGAGTAATGAGTAAATGTGAAGCTGTTTTAGCTTCATCAGTTTCTTTTCTGGATTTCCAGAGCTGCATGGCTTCCAAAGTAGGGGGCCACGCAGTTTTTCTGTAGGAAGCAGCTGTCACCTGGGGACGATCGCCAGCAAGTCCATTTTGCGAACCCGATCCCGTCTCTCTGGAACAATGAACCTCTGCTTTCTTCAACTCCGCGCCTCTTTTGGATCCCCTTATTGTCTTTAAATTTTTACTAGACACTTTTCCTTGGGCCAGCTTTCCTTGGGAAGAATCTGCTGCTGCAACTGATGGGTTTGGCATTCAAAGCCTTACTTGGTCTCAGGGCATCCCTTCCGTCCATGATCTGGTCTCTTGGACAGCAGGACTTGAGCTTTCCCAGCGCAGGAAACCATAAACAAAGTGCTATCTGTGTCTTATGTCATCTAAATAGACAAATTAAATCTATTTTGGTGGTTTTTAGATAAAACAATCATGGATTCAATAACATACGATAAGCACGCTCACATGTTTTTGAGTCAGCAGTATGGTTACCCATTTCTTCCTCTACTAGCCATGCAATTCATTCTGCTTGCAGGCTCAGAGTTGCTTGTCTGTGTGAAGCTGTGAAGCAACTTATGCGAACCTGCTGTTGACTACTCCCTGACAAGGCAAGACAACAACAGCTCAGATAATTAATAAACTTGCTTCGCCTCCGCGCTTCTTCTTCGCTCCAAAGACTCTTAAACAATGTAATCACCTGTCACTCAAGCACCACTTCCACAGCCTCAGGAATCAGCCATGCATTCTGTGAACAGCTCCTCTGGACTGCAGGGGCTCAACGGCAGTGCAGATGCAATGCGTCTCTCTGCAGGTTGCAATTCAAGCAGAACCTACTGCAAGAGTTCGCTGACTTATTTAAATCAAGAACCAGATAAATAATCTAGCCCATGGCTGCTGGCCAGGTGAGAGGGGAATGAGAGATGAAAGGATAGAGAAGGAACCCACCTGTGCTGGTTTGTGGCCTAGGTGTGCGGGCTGGGTACTTGGCCCGGAGTTCGACGTGCTGCGTTATTTCTTTTTGGTCTATCATCTCACCTGAGTCCTGACTGAGCAGGACTTGGAGCTCGTAACTTTGTGACTTCATGTATTAGTCACCCAGAGAGGGCATTAATTTTCATTCTAACGCCGATTTTTTCAAGTGATAAATTCATAAATAGGCTTTGGTAGGTTAAGCTTTGAAAAAAGTCTCAATAGAACTGGAGTGAATGCAAGTTACCTGAATGCTCTGGATGTAAACTGAAGCTTCGTACGTGTACCTACGAGCCTATCTTGGACACAGCTATTTCCAATCACATCTCCGAATGGCAGTCTCTCCATGCGGTGTCTCATTTTTAGCCAAAAACGGACTGTCTCTACCGTAAATCCGTGATATTTCTACACCCTGTTTAATCAGGTAATCAAACAAGTGAATGCTAGGATAATATAATTTGTTTAACTTTTATTGCCGATTTCAAGATTGCATTTGAATTTGATCTTGATTTGTTAAACTCATCAAATGACCGTTTCCTCTTGGTTTTTCAATTATTTAATTGAGATGCATGTACTTCTCTGTAATGAGGCAAAAATACACAGCTATAAAATGAAAACAGCTAGCTATTAGCTCAAAATTGTAAACGTCTTGCTACGTTTAAAATCAGCTACCCTGGTATCTTATTTCCTCAAGCTTCTTTTGCAAGCAAGTTTTATTTCTCACCGAATTACAGTTAAAAACACATTAGCAAATCAATGCTAAGTGTCTATAAGTACTCAAACTGTTTGAATAGTCCCTATTAAGATGGAGTTCAACAGATTTTGCGAATGATCAAGCTGCATGCCCAATTTACGTAGATCGTCCCAGTTGCTGATGGCGGCACTATTCAAAATTTACTTGCAGTGTACAGCAGGCAATGATGTTGATTTCACAACGCGGGGCAGAGCTGACTCAGAGTGGCCACATTGACTTGGTTCTCGTGAACGCAAATTGGCTTGGAGCTGTCTTGTGATTCCTTCCGATCACAAGATCACCAATTCCGCCCATTCCGTATATGCCTGACGACTAGAAAGTTAAGCGGCTGTACAACCTGTGTGACGGTGTGCAGTATTGAAGTGCTTGTATGTGCTCAGGACGATTTCCCCGAAGGCTTTGCACAACGCAGGGTGCCTACAGGACCTCTGAATTTATTCCAAAAAGATGTATATTCATGCATAAACGGAAACGTGTATACTCCACAAAGACATGATTTCCGTTAAGGCTTGGGCCTCCTAAACTGGTTTTCCAATTCACCAAAAGATCGCTTTTCTCTGCAGCAGTGAGTTACTGCCCTGGTCTTACTGGCATTTTGTCTCTCTAGATGAACAGTTAAACATATACAATTTTAATTCAATTAATATTAATGCTAATACGCTATGCTCGTATTTTCTTTATTCTGTAAAGGGTATGCAATGGCTACCTTTCCTATATACGAGCCAGTATAGCATTTTCCAAGCCAATTGAGCCTAGGAGCAAGCAATTTAATCCTTATTGGGAGAATCAAGCTATTGAAGACTTGTTTTTCATTGTCTATGGCCCGAAAGGGTCATGGAGTCTATGGAGCAACCAATTGGAGAATCTGGGCGCGCAATTAATCCTTTTCACAGTGCTCGTATATCCTTCATAACTTCACTGAAATAACGTCTGCAAGTAGATGGCATATCAAAAAACGATTGACATTAACACTTTGATTTCAGAGTAACCAATCAAAAACAGGCAAATGCAAAACCATAGCATACAGTATAAGCCGAGAACAATCGTGTCTCTCAAAACAGTGTTGGACAGATTGAAATCAAACCCGATCAATGTTCAGAGCTCTTTCAACGTCATTATAGGATTGCTATCCAGTGATAAAAGAAGCAGTAGCATGTGCTGCTCTTCCAGTTTCGATGCTCGATCTCCACCCCCTCGTGCGCAGTCCCGTCATCCCGTGATTTCATAGCGACGCCTGTTAGAATACACTGTTTTTCTCTTTACGTCCAGTCATCGCGAAATGTGCTCAGCACTATCACCTCTCTCGATGGCAGCGACAATCAGGTCGTACTTTTTGTTGCTTATCTTGCAATAGGGTTCTCGCCCTGTAGGATTCTGCTCAACTGCACTACATCTTGGGCTAGGTATCAAAACTTTGGTCACTGCTCTGCTCGCTAAATTTTTCGTCTGCCATATCCATGTTTGTCTAATGAAATCTGTTCTTTTCTAATGTCTGAGGCTTGCACAACTGTGGAAAGGATCAATTGCGCGCCCAGATTCTCAAATTGGTTGCTCCATAAACCCCCTTTTGGGCCATAGACAATGAAAAACAAGTCTTCAATAGCTTGATTCTCCCACTAAGGATTAAATTGCTTGCTCCTAGGCTCAATTGGCTTGAAAAAAGCTATATTAGATTATTTGAAAAGGAACATGACACTTTTCTTTCACATTCAATCTCTAACAACCCAAGAAGGCATTAATGGAAGATTAATATGTCGATGCCATGGGATTCAGCTTTAATCAAAAGGATGCTCGTATAAAAAATTACGAGCAATTTTTTATTGTGAATTTTTTAATAACTTATATTTAAGACTTAGGATTTAGGATAGAATAAACTGGAGATAAGCCAGAATATCTTGCTATTCATCAAACAGCTTTCTAGAAAGTATAAAGAATAAAATATTAGGAGAAAAGTATAATAAAAATTTACTTTTTACTTTTCAGCGACTGTTTTAGCGAATAGAAAAGGAACAAAAAGTTGTTAAAATGATTGCTTTATACGAGTAACTATATTTTTTTAACTTGAAACTCCAGTTTTTGTTAGTGCCGAAATCTTTGAGGCAGTCTAATAATTTGGTGCCTGTTAAATCAAATATATGTGGATGCTGGACTGATAGGTGCTAGCATAACGCCAATAAATGTAGGGATTGTGAGTGGAGACAGTGCCTCCTGTAGGATTAGCGTAATGGCAGTTTTTAAACCACCAGCCACCATTACCGTATAGCGAGGCACAAGAAGTGGAAGATTGATCGTTATCCCTGTCCATGGTGGAAAACTGCATGCCTTTGTGATAGGTGAGCGAGTCGCCAGTTGTGTTTGAGCTGGCCGTCAAATGAGCATCGAAGGTCATGGCGTAGTTGGTGCTGGCATCGCCCACGGAGAATCCGGAATACTCGTCGACGTACGGAACGCCAGTAGTGGACACAGTCTCCACTCTCAGCTTCCTTGGCGTGCTCCCAGTCAGCTCATTTATTTTTTGCAGGCCTGAATCAAGTGATTTTAATACAAGATTGGATAAGCATAAAGCTTGCTGTGGCGATTAAAAATGTCTTTTTTTAGTACAAGTCTACAAATCAAACAGCGAGTGTTACATGTAAATTGGTCTACAAGGGGTTGTAGCCTAGTGGTTAGAGCGTCGTACCCAAGACCGAAATGTCGGGGGTTCGATTCTCGACCCAGTTCGGTACAATGTGTCCTTGAGCAAGACACTTAACTCTGCATTGCTCCAGTTCACAATTCAAGGGTAATTCAAGGTGTATGTGGCAACCCCCCAGTCCTTGGACTGAACAGCCGTACGCAGCCTTCAGATGCGCCACGCAATTGCTGCGACTGAGCTGTCGGTTGTACATCTGCCCAGTAGAGCTGATGTAATAAAAATTTAAATTTTTTTTGAAGAGTTTTTGCTACTTAAAATTGTACTAACCTTTAGGTCGGCATATGAGTCATCATAACATATTAAAAGTCATCGCCCTGCTAAAGGGTCGATGATAAGTATATCTCCCGGCACTTTGTCACCAAGATTTCAGAAAAACAAATGTTTTAATGTTTTGCGTTTTAATACTAAAGTAAGTTAGTCAAGGTAGTTTCTGTTGAGCCCTAAGTCTCACCGAGCCACACGTCCACTCCATCGCCGAAGCCGTTTTCGTACTCAGTCCAAGTTCGAGCAAAGCTCAGTGTGAGTCTTGTGCGACTCAGCAGCACATGGTACCCGGGAGCAGGACTAGTTGTCGTTGTCGTAGTGGTAGTAGTAGTTGTAGTTGTTGTTGTCAATTCCTCTTAAAGAATCATAAAAAAACTTTCATTCAGATTCACTATAATTCTGCATTTCTTAATCAACTGATTATGAGGGTTTTCCGGGAGAGAGCTAGGAATCCTTAAAAGAGCCGACAGCTCGCTCACTGAGAACCCAGAAGAAACACTGGAAGCGATGCTAACAGCGTTTTTCCCGAACGAGATAGCCAGGCCCTACCCCCCTGATCATTCAGTGGGCGGACACGTACTGGCTGACTCAATCATTACTTCCTGCCAGCCTTCCTGCGAGAGGTGGTGAAATGCACCGGTTTCCTGCAGAACCTTTGCTGGCTCCTGAAAGCCATGTTCTCGGCTTTGTTCCGAAACCCTGGACCGAGGCTAAGGTGGTTTTTATCCCCAAGCCCAACCGACCGGACTACCGGTCCATTAAATCCTTCAGGCCTATCAGCCTCACCTCCTCACTGGTGAAACTGTTGGAGAGACTGGTGCTCTGGCGCCTCCTCTCTGTGGAAGTGAAGAACAAGCCGCTCAGCCTTTCGGGCAGGCAGGTCCACGGAGACGCGCTTCACGTCTTGGTCGACATGCTGTAGAAAGCCATTCTTGGCAATGACTACGCTCTCGCTGTCTTCCTCGACATTGTTGGAGCCTTCGATAATGTCCTCTTTGAGGCTTTTGACAGAGCTCTTCGTGCTAGAGGAACCCACTCGCACCTCACCCGGTGGATCATGTATATGATCAGCCACCGTACTGCCACCGCGCACCTGCTGGGCCACCAACGGACGGTAACCGTCTGCAAAGGCAGCCCCAAGGCTGTGTTCTCTCTCCATTTCTCTGGAACATGGTCATCGATGAGCTCCTTAGGGACAGCCATCTTGACCCCATCCTTAAGGTCGGTTACGCCGATGATGTCACAGCCGTGGCATCCGGACCGTCACCTGAAACCCTTAGGGATCTTCTACAAAACTTTATTCACTCTGCTGAACAATGGGCGGACAGATGCGGCCTCAGACTCTCTGAGACCAAAACTGTCGCGATCATGTTCACCAGCAGGGTCAACTGCGTATTCGGCCACTAAAGCTTTACGGGGGGTGGAAATCCCATCCTGCAAGCAAACCAAGTGTCTCGGCGTTACGCTCGACCACAGGCTGAGCTGGTCCACCCACGTTCAGGCCAAAACCAAAAAAGCCCTCGCGATTCTTGCGCAGTTGTGCAGAGCCGTCGGCACCACCTGGGGCCTCACTTCGAAGCGGCTCTGGTGGATCTATACCGCAATGGTCCGGCCCGCCGTTACTTACGCCGGCCTGGTCTGGACCAGCGCTTTGCAGATTAAAACCTGCCACGAAGCCCTCAAAAAGGTGCAGGGACGTGCGTGTCGCATGATCCTGAATGCCCCGCTCTCTGCACCCTTTGACGGCCTCAATGCTTTCCTCTGCCTCCCGCCCCTGGACATCTTCGTCCGTCGCGAGGGTGCTAAAACTACCCGCCGGCTCATCGAGGCTGGCGTTAGCTTCAAGCCACAAAGAGCGATGGCGAAGCGCAAGTTCCTGCCGCACTCTGACCTGTGCCTTAAAGTTCTGGAGGAGAGTAGAAGTGCGGCTGTCCTTTCGGACTGTAAGCCGCGCTCCCTCAATCTCTACCAACGCTTCAAGGTCACTATCCCCTCTAGGGAAAACGCCGACGACAGCTGGGCCCCTCAGGAGGCTCACTGCTTCACTGACGGATCTCCAAAGACGGTATATCTGACTTTGGAGTTTGCATCCTTATCAACGGCCGCGTGATCGCCACTCACGCCCAACACACTGGCAGACTCTCCAGCGTCTTCCAGAATGAAGTTTGCCATCAGCTCCTGTGCAGCTGAGCTCCATTGCAGGGACTTCAAGGACAACAGAATCTTCTACCACTCTGACAGCCAGGCCGCCTTGCAGGCCCTTTGTCACACCACTACGAACTCCCGAACAGTTTGCGACTGTATCGGGCAGCTCAACAAGCTGGCTCGGAGAAACTCCGTCCGGCTCACGTGGATCACAGGACACGCCGGCTTCAGAGGTAACGAGCTCGCCGACTCCCTCGCCAAGGCGGGTAGTTCTGGCTCGTTCCTTGGCCCCGTGCCTCTGCTCCCATCCCCGCTACGGTCATTAATCGTCAGATTAACGGCTGGGCGGACATCCTGCACTTGCGCAGATGGGGTGGCATTTCCAACTGCCGCCAATTCCGTGCGGCAGTGCCTAATCCGTCCCTCAAGCTGCGGAGAATCCTTTTGAACAAAAATCGAAAAGATATCCGGGCTCTCATTATGACCTTCACAGGTCACGGTTGCTTTGCCAGGCATTGCTTCCTCCGAAGTGTTCGCCGGAGCGAACTCTGCCCCTTCTGCAACCTAGAGAACGAAGACGCCAAGCACTTTGTCTGCTACTGTCCGGCCTTCAACCGAGACCGGCTCAACCACCTCGGGCCCAACCCGTCCCTGGACGACGCTTGCCGGCCCGAGAATATCCCACGGCTCATCCGGTTCCTGTGGGCCACCAAGCGAGCCTCCGTCTTCCCCACCGAAGACAACGCTGCAGACAGGACCGGCAGACCTCCCTGACTGGCCCCGCGCCCTAGCCTATGCGGGTCTTTCAGGGATTAGCGGAATGGGCGACGCTCGCCTCCCCGCTGCGTCTTCGGACCGCCCTGCTAACTAACTAACTAACTAAAGGTATTCCGGAAAATAGTGTTACTTTTACGTGTTGCAGACGTTTGGCAAGTTGCATTGACACAAGTTTGGTGTCGTTTGAAAGCGGCAAGTTTCTTCTCTAACATGACTAACGCGCTCTCGTAGAGGGAGATTGCTCGTAGACTTTCAGAAGCTCAAATATCTGTTAAAATTAGCATTCTGCTCAGTGGCAATCGATAATTTTTTTCAGACAGTTGTTCTGCCGAGACAGCTTAGGTGTCTATAGGTTCTGTAAGTCAATGACCGATCTTTTTATACTTAAATACACATATCTCTTGATATATAAACTCAAATTGATTGAAGTTTAAATAATTTATAAAAAAAGACTTGTCGCTTTTGAACGCCACCAAACTTGTGTCAGTGCAACTTACCAAATGTCCGCAACACGAAAAATAACACTACTTTGCGGACGTCTGTCGTAACTAATGTATCAGCTGCCACAAAAGGGTCCTACAGAATAGCCAAACCACTTATAAAAATTGAATGAAATCAGCTCCGAAACCCAGCAATTGCGAACCTTTCACCCTTCGGAAGACGGTGCTGCGCGGAGCGGCAGCTGAGAAGTCCGCATTGCTCACGCCTGAGAACAAGCACACTCGTGTCTCCTCTACGTAGGCGGTGGCAGCGCAGACGTCGGCTCCAGCGGCCGAGCACTGCACAGTGCAGTGAATGTCGCTGCTTCCACCAGCTGATGTTATCGGAGCTGTGGAGTTCAGCGACTCCACAGGATCAGTCGAGTACTCTGCAACGAATTTTTGGTTCACCTTCGCGTTGAATTTTTACAATTGGTAAATAAATTAGTCACCGTAAGCTGTTACCTGTGCCGTCAAGGTCACTCGCTGCAGCAGCGCAGACCAAGGCGCAGGCGAGAAGAATTTCGCGAATCATGTCAGGAGATTCAGTCTATCAGTGAGCTCTGGATTCTTGAATGTCTCGGTGAGGCAGCGTCCCACCCGGAGGAGCAGCTCACTCATATTTATACACTGCCTCAAATGTCGCTCAAACAGCCTGCCAGATGCTCAGACATTGGAGCTGCCTTAGGATCTGAGCATTGCGTCTCTTAGCAACGTGTTTTTAGCGCAGCAACAGTAGCTGAGACTATTTTCTTGCCAAACTTGACTTTGACTCTTAACTCGTAGTGTCACCCACTCTCATCACATGTTGGCTGCTCCCTGCATCTCCTAACAATCCCATTGTCTAGTAGCTAGTCCTTTGTTTTAATAGCTCACCCACAGTCGACAGAGAATGGACGCTGAAGAGTCGCGTAAATAGCCAACAGTGGAGCTTTGAATCTTTGATGCACCAGGCAGCTAGTCGGTGTAGTTGGGAGTAATGAGTAAATGTGAAGCTGCTTTAGCTTCACCAGTTTCTTTTCTGGATTTCCAGAACTGCATGGCTTCCAAAGGGGGGAGGGCCTCGCAGTTTTTCTGTGGGAAGCAGCTGCTACCTGGGGGTATGAAGCTAGCAAATCCATTTTGCCAACCCGATCCCGTCTCTCTGGAACAATGAACCTCTGCTTTCTTCAACACCGCGCCTTTTTGGATCCCCTTATTGTCTTTTAACTTTTTACGGGACACTTTTACTTAGACTGGCTGGCTTTCTGTAGGAAGAATCTGCTGTTGCAACTGGTGGGTTGGGGATTCAAAGCCTTACTTAGCCTTGCAGAGTATCCCTTTCGTAGGTGATCTCGTCTCTTGGATAGCAGGACTTGGGCTTTGCCAGAGCAGAAAAGCAATAAACCCAGTGCTTTGTGTGTTTAATTCCAGCTTAATAGACAAATCATAAACATGTTTTTCGACTTTGAGATAAAACAATCATCGATGAAGTCAGGTTCTATACTCGTAGTAAAATATTATGATATTAGAGTCTTTGAGACTTCTGTAAGCCAATTTTCTAGTCATCTGGGACTGAGACAATCACGTTCACAAGTGTTTTGAGTCCGCAATATGGTTACCCATCCCTTCCTCTACTAGCCAATTCATTCTGCTTGCAGGCTCAGAGTTGCTTGTCTGTGGGTAGCAGCTTATGCAAATATGCTGTTGGTTACTCCCTGACAGGTCTGTGAGGCAGGCACTCACCTCAAGCAGCAGCAGAAGTCGGGACAAGACAACAACAGCTCAGAAAACCAATGAACTTGCTAGGCCTCCGCGCTTCTTCTTCGCTCCTAAAACTCAAAAACAATGAAATCACCTGTCACTCAACCCCCACTTCCACAGCCTCAAGGATCAGTCACTGTTTGAGTAGCTCCTTCTCTGGGCTGCTGGGGCTCAACAGCAGTGCAGATGCAATCCGTCTCTGCAAACTGCAAGATAGAAAAGATAGAGAAGATAGAGAAGAGAGAATAGATAGAGAGAATAGAAAGGAGGAGATGAGATATGAAAGGATGGAGGAGGAGAAGAGGGGAAAGAGAGATTAGAGAGAATGAAGAGAGGAAAAGAAAGAGAGAAACGAAGAGAGTAGAGAGGAAAGGGGAGGGAAAAGAGAAGAGAGGAGAGCTGAGAAGAGGCGCAAACCCCGAGTGGGCCGGATTGCTATTGTGAAGTTTCAAAAGATCCGAGGGCTGGAGATAGAAGCTTTTCAGGCTGCATGTGACCCCCCCCCCTGGCAGGAGTTTGCCTACCCCTGGCCTACTGGTTCATATACTGTTGTTCAGTGCATCGTTGGCAGCAGCACCTCCAACACAGGCGAACACCCACGGCCAACGTTCGCCCCAAACCCAGAAACGCGCCCTGTAACGCTGTTTAAAAAAAACCAGACGGCGTTACTTTGATTGTAAGCTTTTGGCAATTGCATGAGGCTGTCTGATTACTGGAAAATCACTCGGCAATGACCACTGCAGGCATTGTTTACTCCAGGGGCAATGATCACTGCAGGCATTGTTTACTCCAGGGGCAATGATCACTGCAGGCATAGGTCACTGCAGGCATTGGCATTGGTCACTGCAGGCATTGGTCACTGCATGCATTGGTCACTGCAGGCATTGGTCACTGCAGGCATTGGTCACTGCAGGCATTGGTCACTGCAGGCATTGGTCACTGCAGGCATTGGTCACTGCAGGCATTGGTCACTGCAGGCATTGGTCACTGCAGGCATTGGTCACTGCAGGCATTGGTCACTGCAGGCATTGGTCACTGCAGGCATTGGTCACTGCATGCATTAGTCACTGCAGGCATTGGTCAATGCAGGCATTGGTCACTGCAGGCATTGGTCACTGCAGGCATTGGTCACTGCAGGCATTGGTCACTGCAGGCATTGGTCACTGCAGGCATTGGTCACTGCAGGCATTGGTCACTGCAGGCATTGGTCACTGCAGGCATTGGTCACTGCAGGCATTGGTCACTGCAGGCATTGGTCACTGCATGCATTAGTCACTGCAGGCATTGGTCAATGCAGGCATTGGTCACTGCAGGCATTGGTCACTGCAGGCATTGGTCACTGCAGGCATTGGTCACTGCAGGCATTGGTCACTGCAGGCATTGGTCACTGCAGGCATTGGTCACTGCAGGCATTGGTCACTGCAGGCATTGGTCACTGCAGGCATTGGTCACTGCAGGCATTGGTCACTGCAGGCATTGGTCACTGCAGGAATTGGTCACTGCAGGCATTGGTCACTGCAGGCATTGGTCACTGCAGGCATTGGTCACTGCAGGCATTGGTCACTGCAGGCATTGGTCACTGCAGGCATTGGTCACTGCAGGCATTGGTCACTGCAGGCATTGGTCACTGCAGGCATTGGTCACTGCAGGCATTGGTCACTGCAGGCATTGGTCACTGCAGGTATTGGTTGTGCTGCCGTTGCAAGAATAAAAGAACTTGAAGCAAAATTTTTACCCTGAGTTCTTTTGTGAAAGCAAACTTTTTTAACTATCTGATCTTGGATTTCCTTTCCATTGATCGTGCGAAATAAATGACTCTTTTGTAGTCGTGCAAAAGCGACTACAGAAAAATACTTTGTGTGATTTTGTGCAGCTTGCAAAACTGGGAGTCAGTCGATCGCGAAAGCATGAAAATCCATGAGTCACAGATTTTGTGACCGAGGCTGCTACCACATCCTATTCATACCACAAAATTTCATAAACCACCCCCCCCCCTCATTTACATGCACATGGGAGTCATGTTGCATGTCATTTATTCTAGAGACAGAATTTCAGTTTGGCTCTGATATTGTTCCGAGGTATATGCTTGTGCATCATACTTATATAGAAACTTTGTACATCAGTCAGGCTCCTTGACGGTTAAAACGAGAATCAGAAGATGGACAGTAATTCATGCATTTTAATTTTACCCGCATGTTCTAATAGATGTAGCCGCAGCAAAAGTAACGTCTTGAGCAGTGTTTTTTAGAGTCAGCTGAGGCTTATAAAGCAAGGCAGACTTGCAGGGGATGCTGAAAACTTTTCTCTTTGGATAAAATTTGCTCTCACATAGGTTAGTATTAGAACTCCCATCTCAAGCAGCTGAAACTACCAGATCGACAGGGCCGCTTGGGCACTGTTCTTCGTGGCTCCTGACGTGGTCCCTTGCCCTCAACCTCACTCCCTTGGCCTTGTGGAGCTGTGAGTGCTGTGACTGCTGCTCTGTGACTTCTCAATTCTTGCTGCTACGTATAGTAGCTATTTCAGTCTCCTGGCTTCAGAAACATTATTCAGTACATGTACGTCAGGAATTGCGAGCACACTGAGTGTTGGGCGAATAAAAAAACAAAGCCAGATAACAATTTAACAAAGTTTTCAAAGACCGAGAATTAACGCTGGTTAGATTAAGGCTTTTTGTTAAAAAAGAATTTTGTTCGGTTAATAATAATAACAAGTAGAAGGATGCATAAGTTTTTGTGCTAATATGGACGCAGTAAGGTGGTGCAAGATATCAGATAAAAATATAAAGAAACTAGTGCTTTCACGACCCCATGACGATTAGAAATTCTGGGCCGCTGTACACCCTATGTGTGCGTGTGCATGAGTGCGTGCCTGTATACAGTATTGGAGTATTGGTGCTCTTCTACATGCATGTGCTCAGGATTCAGCGCTGATTGTATATTACAGGTTTCTAATTGGATTTAGTAAGGATTAAGCTAGGAATTGATATTTAAAGCTATATCTGTTTTGGTCTTATATTTTCCTATTGGGTTACAACTTTGTTTATCTATTTTCAGAGGTGTGTCTGATTCAAATTTGGTTTCCTGTTTAGCTTTATTGCCGAGTGCCCCTTGCCCGCGCACGCTGAATGTTACATGTAGTTCTCTCATAGAACTACATGGCATTAAACTCGTATGAGCTACTAGTCTCAGATTGCATCTCGATCTGGACATGCGCAACTATAATTGGGATTGCTATACTTCTGCCTTGTACGTGTAGTTCGTCTGCACTCAAGCTCGCCTGCAAGAACGTCACACACTCATTTATTTCAATTGAACAATTACCAATCTATGCGATCTTGAATTTATTGGCATAGTATTCCGTAATTGCTAATAGAATTTTAAAAAAATGATAAGTAATAACAACATTAAAACTTAACCGAATTCAATCGGCAACTGTGATCAAGCAGTGGATTCATTAAACATTTCGATCTATTGCAGATTGCGGATTTTTGATAGCATATAATGATATTGTAACGGTTTGGAAATTCTGTAATTCAAATCTAGTTTATTTACATGGTGTATTTTAACTTTATTCAAATCCTTAGCTGTTTAGATTACGTGCGTAATTTATTATAGGGTTTAATATTACGTATTTTGTTAATTTGGTTTCCGTTTCCAAGAAATGCGACTCATAATTTTAACATGTAAGTTCTAGTCTTTTTCTGTAAGCGTGTGGCAGCCTGGGACGTAGATCAACCTAGCATGTACGTGAGATACAATAATTATAATCAGAGCCGATCACCAGTGTACGCATTCATACTAAGACAGTAAGATTTCTTATGCTCCGAGTATAGTAAATCGTCCAGGACTGACAGACGTATCTGCTGAACCATTGATATACGTTGCTAATACTCTCTCTTCGCTAGTAATATTAAATATACCGGACTCGTTACAATATATTTAGGATTTCGATTTATAATCTAGGACTTATGATATACAGTTTAGGATAAACGATTGCATTAATTACTACTATACGCTGATAGCCAGAAAATCTTGCTTTTTGACGAGTACGAAGAATATACGAGCGTAAAAAATAGATTGTAATATAGTATTGTTTAATATTTATTTGTTTTAAGCTGCTGAAAGATACAAAAAGTTGTTTGGGTGAGTGCTTGACAAGTGTAAATTTTTTTCAGACTTGAAACTCCACTTCTTATGAGTGCAGAAATCTTTCGAGCAAGTCTAAAAATTTGGTGTCTGCAAGATCAAATACAGTCGAACGCTAGATTGATAAGTGCAAGAGTAACGCCAATAAATGTAGGGATCATAAGTGGACAAAGTGTATCCTGTAAGATTAGAGTAAAATTAGGGTAGGATTGGACTGACTGAAATCCGCAGATATAGTTTTATAAATTATAATAATAAATAGTTTTATAATAATAATAATAGTGCGCTCCAAATAAGATATTATTGGGGAATAGGTTGCGAAAATCTTGCGTCTATCAAATCATTATCCGTACCCTTTCAGGGGGGCAGGAGTTGTAGTAGTAGTAGTAGTTGTTGTTGTTGTTGATGTAGTTGTTGTTGTTGTTGTTGTTGTTGTTGTTGTTGTCAATTCCTCTGAAGAAAAGCATTTATTCCGATTTACTGTTAATTGTGCATCAAAAAATCACCTAATTAGCTAAAGTTCCAGTTACAATAAAAATGTACTAAGTAACCAATCTGCCTGTGAAAATTGACTCAAACAAGCCCCAAAACCCAGCACTTGCATACCTTTCACTCTTCGATAAACGATGCTGCGCGGAGCGGCAGCAGAAAAGTCCGCATTGCTCACGCCTGAGAACAGGCACAGCCGAGTCTCTTCCACGTAGGCGGTGGCAGCGCAGACGGCGGCTCCAGCGGCCGAGCACTGCACAGTGCAGTGAATGTCGCTGCTTCCACCAGCTGATGTTATCGGAGCAGTAGAGCTCAGCGACTCCACTGGGTCAGTCGAGTACTCTACAAATAGTTGAGAACTTGCATTGATGCCATCGTATAAAGATGTGTTGGGCTGCGTCCTTCCAGTGATTGTGTTTTCAGTTTTCTTGCCACCCCGCCCCGTCCCCCGTCTCGCGCCAGGGCCAGGGTTTGTGAGAGGCGTAAGCCTTAACCCTGGCCTACCCGTTTCTGCACTCAGCCCCCGGCCCAACTTCTGTCCAATCTGGGTGCTGACCCTACCCCCTCCCTCTTTGCCCGCCTCACCCTGGGGCTGCTCGTATTGGCTGGCTGGCTGATAAGCTGGCTGGGCCCCAGGGTTTGGCTCGCCCTCTCCATTCTGCCCCACCCCTCCCCCCTTTTTTGTGTAAATATTATTTAATGGCTAGCCCTGAGCGTGCTGCGCTCCATGCTTCTTTCTTTTTGTTTGTATTCTATCCCGTTCGTCGGCGTCCCTCTGCAAAACTGCTCTCTGCAAGCTAATAACTCGTGAATCCCGCAATCGCTGATTATTCTGCTTCGTGCAAATAAACGCTTCGCCAATAAACGCTTCGCGAATAAGTCTGTAACGCAGAGGTGAGCGCGTGCTTTCTTCTCCTGGGTTGCCGCGTGGGGCCGGGAGCTGGTTGGGACCTGGGACCGGTGAACACTCGCTGATCTCAGGGTGGTCGGTCCGGCGAACTCTCGCCGAGCCGAGCGAAGGGCGCGTAGGAGTAGCCGGGGTAGAGGGCTGGGACCGGGGTGTCTTAGGCGGGAGGACCCGAACCCTGACCCGTCCAGCGGCCATTAGGTCGAGACACAACATATGCAATCTCTAGGAAACTAAATCGAATGTCTCACCTGTACCATCCAAAGCCTGGGCCATGGCGGCACCGATAAGAATGCAGTGGATGAAAAACTTCAATATCATTTCCGGGAAAGTTTGTTTTTTCGAATTTTTGAACTTTTTTTGCAAATTTCAGTTTTCAAGAGGGTCTGAAGAAGGCTTTGAGAAGCGCCTCAACTGAGCAGCTTCCAAGCTTCTATTTATACACTATGGACTCAAAACCAGTTTGGTTTGGTTTATTTCTTATCTGTCTCCCAAGGTTGACTCCTGTGTTGCTATGGTTTCCCATCCCGCTCTTCCCGCAGTCAAGGATTCAAGACTCAGCTCAGAGAATCAATAAATTTGCTTGGCCTCCGCGCTTCTTCTTCGCTCTTAAAACTCAAAAACAATGGAATCACCTGTCACTCAACCGCCACTTCCACCGCCTCAAGGATCAGTCACTGCTTGAGCAGCTCCTTTTCTGGGATGCTGGACTCAACAGTAGTTCAGTTTCAATTTATCTTTCTGCACGTTGCAAGATAGAGAAAAGAGAGAGAAGAGGAAAGAGAAAAGAAAAGATGAGAGAAAAGAGAGAGAAAGGAAGAGAGGAGAGCAGAGAGAAGCGAAGAGGGTAGAGAGAAAAGGGGGGAAAGAGAAGAGGGAGAGCTGAGAAGAGAGAGACGCAAATCTTGAGTGAACTTGCGAGACACGTTTCAAAAGACCCGAGGGCCGAATAGAGAATTAGCTTTTCAGGCTGCATGTGGCTCACGGGCCGGAGTTTGCCGACCCATGACTTACATGTACTGGTTACATGTACATGTACTGACCCACGACAGGGCCGCTTGGGCACTGGTCTTCGTAGCTCCTGACTTTGGAACAATGGTCCCTTGCCCTCAACCTCACTCCCTTGGCCTTGTGGAGCTGTGAGTGGCTGTACTGCTTCTCTGTGACTTCTCAATTATTGCTGCAAATTAACGAAGCTTTCAAAGACTTTTGAAAATTAACGCTGGTGAGATTTAAGCCGTTTGTTTAAAAGAATTTTTTTTGGTTAATAGTAATAGTAATAAGTAGAAAGATACAGCAGATTTTGTGCTAATATTGACGGAATAAGGTGGTGCAAGATATATATAGATATATACATGTAATATGCAAATATTTGGGATAAAGGAGTACTACTTAGTACAGAATATTTATTAAAAAAACAACAGTTTTTGCTAAACTGGTTAAATTGAAAGTAATTTTCAGGAAAAAACATAAAAACAAAGTCAAGATTCTCGATTTTAGAACAGACACGGTTACACGTAAAAAAGTAACCGTATTTCATCGGTTTATAAATATTCATGTTTAAGGAACTACATGCTATTAGAAAAAACTGCTACGTCTTTAATTGCGCATTTTTGATATTTTAATCGTTACATCTAGCAGAATTATTTTCCAGAATTACAGTGAAATAGCATGTAGAATAGAAACTACAAAAAACCACATGTACATGTATTAAGTTATTCATTTCAGCCAAAAATCATTTTGCTCAGCGGTCAAAATTTTCGTTTTTAAAAACTTCCAGAAAACTACGATTAAAGAAACTCTAGCCAATATTAATGTACATCATTGATTAGCAGGCGATACGAACCGAACACTCAAGTTGGACCTGCGATATATCAATTTCGCAGGGCTCCCAAAACTTCACTGCGCCATCGTTATTAAAACGATTTGAAACGTTAAAGATATTCGGTCGCAAGGACATAGCTGGGTGAAAACAGAATTATAGTTAGTTTTTTACTGGAACAAGTTGGGCACACAAACTTCAAGGACCTGGGGTTCGACACCAGATGCCTAATGTTGTTGATCAAGCATCGATACCCACAAGCTTCAAAAGGTTAAAGGTGATCAGAAGCTCCGCCTATGTAAAGGCCACATAACACCGATGTCAGAAATTTGATGTAGACACGTTATTAAAAACGAAATATAAAGTCCTTGCAAAGCCATGCAAGTGGCACACAGGGTGTACTGAATGCATTAGCGCTTGTAAAAAACGCGATCTTCTGGCAGAAGGACTTTTTTTGTTCGAGGTGTGCACCAATAAAGTTAGCCCGTGTTCTTAAATTTCGTGAGCCTGTGTTGCTCTGTTTTTGTGTTCGCTTGATTTACATGTAAAAAGCAGGGAAAATGGAAATTCATATCCGACTGTTTGCTAGAATCCGAACATGCACTGATCGAACCTAGGCCAGTAACTATATCTGTTCGTATAATTCTACTTTTTTAATTTAATAGAAGTTATAATGTTCTAGCGGATAAGAAACAGCAACTAAAAAATTCCTGCAATTTAACTTTCTAAGGTTATTTATAAACTTTGCCAAAATTTCCCAGTTTGCCTTACCTAAATTTTGCTGTAATTTAATCCACTATTTCTTTGCGTTGTCTGCCAAAATATTATTTTTTAATTACTCCGCGCCTTGTACCTTCCTGTAAGCTTTAAGCTCGTTAACATCGCCTGAAATCAAAATAATTTTGAATCTTATAAGTGACTTCAAGGCTTGTACATATTCTTTGTCGCCTTGTACATCAGTAGTGTGATTTGATTTTGGGACTCCAGCGTGTTCGCACTAGTCTAGGTCTAGCAATAACATTTTAATGTGGTTGCAAGTGTATTCGTCGTACCAGTTAATGTAAACGTAGTCACCAGTATGAGATGTGGATATTTTTCCCGTGGGAAGAGCATAGTAACAGCTTTTAAACCACCAGCCGACATTACCGTGGGACTGCGAGCATGAAGAGGATGCTAACATATCGTTATCCCTATCAAATGTTGAGAACTGCATTCCCTTGTGGTGCGTCATGGCATCATAGGATGAGTTGGAGCTCGCCGACAAAAATGAATCGAAAGTCATTTGGTAGTTTGTGCTGGCGTTGCCCACGGAGAATCCGGAGTACTCGTATACGTGGAGAACACCGGATGTGAAGACAGCTTCTACTCGCAGTTTCCTGGGCGTGTTTCCAGTCAGTTCGTGAATTCTCCGAAGTCCTAAAAGAAATTGCAATTGCCTTAAATAGTCATTTCATGTGAACATTTACCTTTTTGCGTCCTATTTGGTTTTTTCTTCACTGCTGTACTGAAGCGCAGTGCTTATGCACTCACAGGGGTGTCGTGAATACACTAGAGCTTATGGGAAAATCCGACCTTCTGGCAGAATCGTAGAATATCTCGATGGTCCCGAGGGCTGGCGACTTGATTTTTGTTTGAGAAGGTGGCAACAAAAAGTTAGCCCGTGTTCTTGAAGTTCATGTACGGCGCAGCAAAAAATTGTCAGATAGCCGGTTGCCCCCACCCACTGGTAGTTCTGTTAATTTGATGCGTGGCCGTCAGCAGGCTGAGACGTAGCAGATAGTTTACACAGACAAGCCATAGACAACAGAAATCAATTGGGTTTTTAACTGCGAGCAAGTTGGGCCACAGAACATCGAAGACATGGCTTAAGTAAAGAATGGCGCAAAGGGGACTGTACGCTGAAATCAGCCTGGTGAACAGAAAGAAGAGATAGGACAGTGAATGCATGCGTAACTGGATGCTTGGAGTTTGATGTTCGTGAAATAATTCAAATTGCCTGACGATTTCAGTTGTTAGCCAATGGTGAATATGAACTCTGCTGGACTCTATGAACTCTGCTGGACTCTATGCACTGCACCTAATTTGACGCATTAAAAACCAACTAGGAAACCGAAAGGTTGCTATAAAATTTGAATTCTTAACGCATCTTTAAAATTTAAACACTTTATTTGCACTCGTTTATAATAGTCACCCGATTTCAAACCTCCTTGAATTTCAAAACAGCCTCTGCGAAACAGCCCCTAAATCTGTCTTAAAGGAATGGTCTCTTGGTATGGCTAACTCATCGAAGACAACCGAAAATCGAATAAAACGGGCAAAAAGATTCATCTAGGCACAAAAAACGCTGTGGTAGCAGCCATGACGTAAGATAATGCTCACCAAGCCACACGTCGATTCCATCGCCGAATCCGTTTTCGTACTCTGTCCAGTTTCTAGCAAAACTCATTTGCACGTTCGTACGAGTCCTATTCAGCATCACGTAGTACCCCAAATCTGGCTTGGGACCTGGCAGAAAATCGGTGATAAAAAGTTACTGAGACATCGAAGTTTTTAAATAGCTACAGTGAACAATTTAAGGGTTTGGGTGCAGAAATTATCCTTCAAGGCACCTAGTGTGTACACTGTCTATAAGGTGAGAAATTCAGGGCAACTCTACACCCTGCTTGAGAGAAGTTGCCTCTCTAAAGTGTTCATACGCGCTCAGGCATATAGCTGGACATTGGAAATGGTGAGTACCCGAAACTCCTTTGCAAACTAACTAAGCTCCTTCAAAGGCGCATAACTGCTTCTCCGTTATATTGACAACGCACCTTTCACCCTACGGAAGACGGTGCTGCTCGAGCGGCAGCAGAGAAGTCCGCATTGCTCACGCCTGAGAACAGGCACACCCGAGTCTCTTCCACGTAGGCGGTGGCGGCGCAGACGGCGGCTCCAGCGGCCGAGCACTGCACAGTGCAGTGAATGTCGCTGCTTCCACCAGCTGATGTAATCGGAGCAGTGGAGTTCAGCGACTCCACTGGGTCAGTCGAGTACTCTGCAAAAATTTGAGAACTTGCAGTGATGTTATGGCTAAAGATAAAATCTCTAGAAAATTTAATCTAATGTCTTACCTGCACCATTCAACGCTTGGGCCATGGCGGCACCGACCAGAATGCAGTGGGTGACAAACTTTAATATCATTTCCGAGAGAGTCTAAAATTTTGAACTTTTTTGCAAATTTCAGTTTTCAAGAGAGTCTACTGGAGGTTTTGAGTAGCGCCTCAACTGAGTAGCTTCCAAGTTTCTATTTATACACTATGGACTCAAAACCAGTTTGGTTTGGTTTTTTCTTAACTGCTTCCCAAGGCTGACTCCTGTGTTGCCATGGTTTCTCATCCCGCTCTTCTCGCAGTCAAGCAGTCAAGACTTAATCGATCAAAAAACAGTTGAAAGACTTTCTGGCCTCTTGCAGCTGCCAGGACAGCAAGCAGCGCAACTTAAGGAGGCTGCGCAAGTCTATTCAATTAAAGTCTATACAGCATGCTTTGTATTCTTCATGATTGCATTTTAACTCTTTGTCTTTTACTCCCCAGAAGGAAACGAAGTAGCGCTGGTTTTAAGACAATACGACTTTGAAGCTCTTGAGCAGTGGGCCCATCTTCTCAGCGACTATCAGCCTGCCTACACTAATATTGCTTTCTCACAGTCAAACTGCTCTTTACTTTGCATAAAAACTCGCAAATCACGTTCCTATCCTAGTGCCAAAGCCTGAACAACTACTAGTAGTGAAAAAGCGAATCTCCTAACGTAAATAGGGAGTACGAAAGTTGCCAGCAATTAAAATTTCCTGTAAAGAAGGTACCAGCTCGGAACTTCATCAGCTGTCTAATTTTACAATTATAAATCAGTTATAAGGGCTAAAGTATATCAAATACATTTATGCAACTTTTTCTAAATACAGATCTTTTTGGCGCGTGCCCCTGTCTCTTGCCGGGTGGCGCCCCTGTCTCTTGGTGGGCGCCCAGTCACTTTTTTGGCGCCACTGTCTCTTGTTTGGCGCTCCTGTCTCTTGGTGGGCGCCCCTGTCTCTTGCTGGGCGCCCCTGTCTCTTGGCCGGGCGCCCCTATCTCCTGGTGGGCGCCCCTGTCTCTTGCTGGGCGCCCCTGTCTCTTGATGGGCGCCCCTGTCTCTTGGTGGGCGCCCCTGTCTCTTGCTGGGCGCTCCTGTCTCTTGGCCGGGCGCCCCTATCTCTTGTTTGGCGCCCCTATCTCTTGCTGGGCGCTCCTGTCTCTTGGCCGGGCGACCCTATCTCCTGGTGGGCGCCCCTGTCTCTTGCTGGGCGCTCCTGTCTCTTGGCCGGGCGCCCCTATCTCCTGGTGGGCGCCACTGTCTCTTGGTGGACGCCCCTCTCTCTTTTTTGGCGCCACTGTCTCTTGTTTGGCGCCCCTATCTTTTGGTGGGCGCCCCTGTCTCTTGGTGGGCGCCCCTGTCTCTTGGTGGACGCCCCTGTCTCTTTTTTGGCGCCACTGTCTCTTGTTTGGCGCCCCTATCTCTTGGTGGGCGCCCCTGTCTCTTGGTGGGCGCCCCTGTCTCTTGGTGGGCGCCCCTGTCTCTTGGTGGGCGCCCCTGTCTCTTGGTGGGCGCCCCTGTCTCTTGGTGTGCGCCCCTGTCTCTTGGTGGGCGCCCCTGTCTCTTGGTGGGCGCCCCTTCTCTTGGCCGGGCGCCCCTGTCTCCTGGTGGGCGCCCCTGTCTCTTGGTGGGCACCCCTGTCTCTTGTTTGGCACCCCTGCCTCTTTTTGGCGCCCTTGTCTCTTTGTAGCCGCTCTACCTGGCGAACACCCAGGCTCTTAGACCCGCGGAAGCCACGTCTAAAATTTGAGCTCCTGTCGTTTGTCAAGCTTGGTTGCTACTTCTTTTAGTTTTCTGTGGAGCGCAGTTTGCGAGGGCGACTGGGGAGGGGGTGGCTGCGGCCCAGACCTTTCTCTAGCAGCATCCCAAAACTTCAACAGTGTCGCAGCACTGGGGTTTTCTCTTTCCAGCCCTCCCCTACCTTCTCCTCCAGCGTCCATTGTTTCTGACGATATTTTGTTTGTAAGTCTGCTAGAATTCCCACAATTTTCACAGTTAACGCACAAACGCTGTATATTGGTCTTAGTTTAAAACTAGCAATCTACGCCCCCGTTGGGGAGCCAAAGAAATGCAATACACGTTTTTTTAATAAGCTACATGTATCCTTGAAATCTTAAAAAATCTCCTGTCAAACCTTGTAAGCCTTGACATGTCAGTTATCCCCCCACAAGCTTTAACATATCAACTTCCCCCCTTGACATCTCAGCAATGCCCCAATAAGCCTTGGAAATCTAAAAATATCTGTCAACCTTCTAACCCCAACCCTAGCCTAACCCTAACCCTAACCCTAACCCTAACCCTAACCCTAACCTAACCCTAAAGCATTGAAATTTCAGTAATTCTCTCTAAGAGTCATTATAGCACTACTACAGCATTATAGCGATTCCTTGCAAGCCTCAACATCGTAGGGATTCCCAAATGAATCTCTTAACTTCGACATGAAGCTTCTTTTATTTTTTACATTACGCTTTTTTATCAGCGATCCCTCCCCTGAGGAGGCATCAAATAATGTAATAAAAAGTTTTCAATAAACTACATGTAGCTTCTGACTTTAGCCTTGAAATCTCATTTATACCCCCGTGAGCCTTGACATCTCAGCTATTCCCCCGTAAGCCTTGACATGTCAGCAATGGCCCCCATAAACCTTGAAATCTAAAAAATCCCCTGTTAACCTTGAAACCCGATAAAATATAACCCTCAACCCACACCTGACCTAAACCTTACTTTAACCCAACCTAAAGCCTTGAAATCTCAGCAATTCTTCTCCCCTAAGCCTTGACATTTTAGTGATTCTTTCTTTAAGAATCACAGCACTATAACGATTTCCACCAAGCTTTGACATCGTAGCAATTCCCAAATGAATCTTTTAACTTCGACATGACTTTTCTTTTATGTATACATAGTGCTACTTTTATTTTTTACATGACTTTTCTTCTATCAGCGCCCCCCCCGTGACGAGCCAACAAAGAATGCAATAAAAAATGGAGTAAAGTACATGAACTTTGAAGTAGCTTCTGACTTTTGCTTTGACATCTCAGAAACCCCCCCCGTAATCTCAGTTATTCTCTGAGAGCCTTGACGTCTCAGTTTTTCTCCCCAGCACAGCATTATAGTTGCATTTAATTTTTACATGAACCCTTCATGTCTGACATGACGTTTCTTTTATTCTACCGTGACGCTTCTTAATTTTTTAAATGACACTTTCATTAGTTTTAAATGAGGCTTCTATGATTTTTTCTTGACGCTTCTATGATTTTTACATGACGCTTCTATGATTGTTTACATGACGCTTCTATGATTTTTATATGACGCTTCTACGATTTTTTACATGACGCTTCTATGATTGTTTACATGACGCTTCTATGATTTTTTAAATGATGCTTCTATGATTTTGTAAATGACGCTTCTATGATTTTTTAAATGATGCTTCTATGATTTTGTAAATGACGCTTCTATGATTTTTACATGACGCTTCTTTTTAAAAAGTCTTTTAGTTTTCCTGACGTTGAAAAGCTTTAATTAAAAAAATTATACTCTATGAAAATTCAAACCATCGTCACTGCATTTAGCAGTTCAGGTTGTTCACCTTTAGGCTAGCTCTCATCGTTTTGATAACATCAACTTTTGCACTTATATAACTCAACACTTTTAAATCCAAGCATAGAGTAAATCACACGAAGCAGTTATGACATAATCAGTTTCTCACTCAGTCAGTATCAGTTAACAATATGGTTACGCAATTTAAATCAAGTCTGGTGCTACGCTTCCACACTGCATTTTCAATTCAAGTCGGAGTTACAATTCAGTTATGATGCAATATATTTCAGAGTCAGAATTCAACCAGTCAGTTTTTTCTCTAGCATTCTTACAATGCATTTCAAGTCAAAAAGTTTGCTTGACCTTTGCAAAAAAGCATGTTTTTCGAAAATTTAATGCCTTTAGCATCGAGCAATTTCTTAGCCACGATGCATGTACCGTCACGGGAAAATTTCTGATCGAACAGTGCAAGTTCGAACAAAATCGGTCCAGCCATTTTTTCTCTAATCTATCACATATATATAGACATCACATTTTTAGTATATAGGAAGCTAAAGTTTTGCCCCCCTTCGGGGAGCAGAAATAATTAATATTCGTCTAATATAATATACCTTTTAGCAGGAGTACTTTAAGTGTTTTTCTTAAGCTTAAGCTTAAAATAGGAATTTTTGGAGATCGTTAATAACGCATTTTAGGTAAAACAAAACTATCAACTTTTTACAGTTTTTAGTTTAGAGCCCTGTATATGTCAACGTGTTTGATAAAAATTATTTTTATCATTTTTGATAAAAAATGGCCTTCGGGTGGCCAATAAGCAAGGGACGAATCCTTTTAAATGAAAAAAAATTCTTAGGGAGGGGGCTAGGAATCGAATTCTCATTTTAATTCCAGGCTTATGTACCAATAAAACATGTTTGTGCAGAATTTTATAACAGACATTGAAATTCAACCATACTTGCCTTCTTTCAGAGCTACTTCTACCAGTATGCTTCAGTACGCTACCAGTACCCTTGTAAGCCTTGACATGTCAGCAATCCCCCCCACAAGCCTTAACATATCAACTCCCCCCTTGACATCTCAGCAATGCTCCCACAAGCCTTGAAATCTTAAAAAATCTGTCTATTTTCTAACCCTAACCCTAACCCTAACCCTAACCCTAAAGCATTGAAATTTCAGTAATTCTCTCTAAGAGTCTATAGCACTACTACAGCATTATAGCGATTCCCTGCAAGCCTCGACATCGTAGGGATTCCCAAATGAATCTCTTAACTTTGACATGAAGCTTCTTTTTTTTACATTACGCTTTTTCTATCAGCGATCCCTCCCGTGAGGAGCCAACAAATAATGTAATAACTTTTTTCCAATAAACTACATGTAGCTTCTGACATTAGCCTTGACATCTCATTTATTCCCCCGTGAGCCTTGACATCTCAGCTATAGATAGATAGATAGATTCCCCTCGTAAGCCTTGACATGTCAGCGATGCCCCCCATAAACCTTGAAATCTAAAAAATCCCCTGTTAACCTTGAAACGCGCTAAAATCTAACCCTCAACCCAAACCTGACGTAAACCTAACTTTCACCCAACCTAAAGCCTTGAAATCACAGCAATTCTTCTTCCCTAAGCCTTGGCATTTAAGTGATTCCTTCTTTAAGAATCACAGCACTATAACGATTCCCTCCAAGCTTTGACATCGTAGCAATTCCCAAATGAATCTTTTAACTTTGACATGACTTTTATTTTATGTATACATAGTGCTCCTTTTATTTTTACATGACTCTTCTTCTATCAGCGCCCCCCCCCACCGTGGCAAGCCAACAAAGAATGCAATAAAAAACTTAAGTAAAGTACATGTACTTTGAAGTAGCTTCTGACTTTTGCTTTAACATCTCAGAAACCCCCCTGTAATCTCAGTTATTCTCTGTGAGCCTTGACGTCTCAGTAATTCTCCCCAGCACAGCACTGTACTATAGCTTCATTTAATTTTTATATGACATTTCTTTCATGTCTGACATGACGCTTCTTTTGATTTTTACGTTACGCTTCTTTTATTCTTCCATGATGCTTCTTAATTTTTTAAATGACACACTTTCATTAGTTTTTATATGAGGCTTCTATAATTTTTTCATGACGCTTCTATGCTTGTTTACATGACGCTTGTATGATTTTTACATGACGCTTCTATGATTGTTTACATGACGCTTGTATGATTGTTTACATGACGCTTCTATGATTTTTTACATGACGCTTTTATGATTTTTACATGACGCTTCTATGATTTTTTACATGACGCTTCTATGATTTTTACATGACGCTTCTATGATTTTTACATGACGCTTCTATGATTTTTACATGACGCTTCTATGATTTTTACATGACGCTTCTATGATTTTTTACATGACGCTTCTATGATTGTTTACATGACGCTTCTATGATTGTATACATGACGCTTCTATGATTGTTTACATGACGCTTTTATGATTGTTTACATGACGCTTCTATGATTTTTACATGACGCTTCTATGATTTTTACATGACGCTTCTATGATTGTTTACATGACGCTTCTATGATTGTTTACATGACGCTTCTATGATTTTAACATGACGCTTCTATGATTTTTTTACATGACGCTTCTATGATTGTTTACATGACGCTTGTATGATTGTTTACATGACGCTTGTATGATTTTAACATGACGCTTCTATGATTGTTTACATTACGCTTCTATGATTGCTTGCATGACGCTTCTATGATTTTTTATGACGCTTTTATGATTTTAACATGACGCTTCTATGATTTTTTACATGACGCTTCTATGATTGTTTACATGACGCTTGTATGATTGTTTACATGACGCTTTTATGATTTTAACATGACGCTTCTATGATTGTTTACATTACGCTTCTATGATTTTTACATGACGCTTCTATGATTTTTACATGACGCTTCTATGATTGTTTACATGACGCTTCTATGATTGTTTACATGACGCTTGTATGATTGTTTACATGACGCTTCCATAATTTTTTTTGTCTTGGCGTTAAAAGGCTTTAATTAAAAAAACTCTACTCTCTAAAAATTCGAACCATCGTCCCTGCATTTAGCAGTTTAGTCTGTTTACCTCTAGGCTAGCTCTCATGAATTTTAGTCATTACCCCTAAATAGAAAATATTCCCAAGACAGCAAGCATCCCCCCAGTAGCAAGCATCCCCTAATACTCCTAGCAAGCATCCACCCAGATAGCAAGCATCTGCAGATAGCAAGCATCTTGCAGATAGCAAGCATCTTGCAGATAGCAAGCATACCCCAAATAATGTAGAAGCATCCTTCCAGATAGCAAGCATCCTGCACATAGCAAGAATCCCTAAATAGCAAGCATCCCTGGATAGAAATAATCCTATACATGTAGCCAAGCTTATCAAGCGCAGTAATCCTTGGCTATCGAGTGCAGTAATCCTTGGTTTATTAATAGCAATAATCCATGGCTTATCGAGTGCAGTAATCCTTGGTTTATTAATAGCAATAATCCTTGGCTTATCGAGTGCAGTAATTCATGGTTTATTAATAGCAATAATCCTTGGCTTATCGAGTGCAGTAATCCTTGGTTTATTAATAGCAATAATCCATGCCTTATCGAGTGCAGTAATCCTTGGTTTATTAATAGCAATAATCCTTGGCTTATCGAGTGCAGTAATCCTTGGTTTATTAATAGCAATAATCCATGGCTTATCGAGTGCAGTAATCCTTGGTTTGCCAAGAGCAATAGTCCTTGGCTTATCGAGTGCAGTAATCCTTGGTTTGCCAAGAGCAATAGTCCTTGGTTTATTGAGTGCAGTAATCCTTGGTTTATTAATAGCAATAGTCCTTGGTTTATTGAGTGCAGTAATCCTTGGTTTATTAATAGCAATAATCCTTGGCTTATCGAGTGCAGTAATCCTTGGTTTGCCAAGTGCATAATCCTTGGTTTATCGAGTGCAGTAATCCTTGGTTTATTAATAGCAATAATCCTTGGCTTATCGAGTGCAGTAATCCTTGGTTTATTAATAGCAATAATCCATGGCTTATCGAGTGCAGTAATCCTTGGTTTGCCAAGAGCAATAGTCCTTGGTTTTTTGAGTGCAGTAATCCTTGGTTTGCCAAGAGCAATAGTCCTTGGTTTATTGAGTGCAGTAATCCTTGGTTTATTAATAGCAATAGTCCTTGGTTTATTGAGTGCAGTAATCCTTGGTTTATTAATAGCAATAATCCTTGGCTTATCGAGTGCAGTAATCCTTGGTTTGCCAAGTGCATAATCCTTGGTTTATTAATAGCAATAATCCTTGGCTTATCGAGTGCAGTAATCCTTGGTTTATTAATAGCAATAATCCTTGGTTTATCGAGTGCATTAATCCTTGGTTTATTAATAGCAATAATCCTTGGCTTATCGAGTGCAGTAATCCTTGGTTTATTAATAGCAATAATCCTTGGCTTATCGAGTGCAGTAATCCTTGGTTTGCCAAGAGCAATAGTCCTTGGTTTTTGAGTGCAGTAATCCTTGGTTTGCCAAGAGCAATAGTCCTTGGCTTATCGAGTGCAGTAATCCTTGGTTTGCCAAGAGCAATAGTCCTTGGTTTATTGAGTGCAGTAATCCTTGGTTTATTAATAGCAATAGTCCTTGGTTTATTGAGTGCAGTAATCCTTGGTTTATTAATAGCAATAATCCTTGGCTTATCGAGTGCAGTAATCCTTGGTTTGCCAAGTGCATAATCCTTGGTTTATCGAGTGCAGTAATCCTTGGTTTATTAATAGCAATAATCCTTGGCTTATCGAGTGCAGTAATCCTTGGTTTATTAATAGCAATAATCCATGGCTTATCGAGTGCAGTAATCCTTGGTTTGCCAAGAGCAATAGTCCTTGGCTTATCGAGTGCAGTAATCCTTGGTTTGCCAAGAGCAATAGTCCTTGGTTTATTGAGTGCAGTAATCCTTGGTTTATTAATAGCAATAGTCCTTGGTTTATTGAGTGCAGTAATCCTTGGTTTATTAATAGCAATAATCCTTGGCTTATCGAGTGCAGTAATCCTTGGTTTGCCAAGTGCATAATCCTTGGTTTATTAATAGCAATAATCCTTGGCTTATCGAGTGCAGTAATCCTTGGTTTATTAATAGCAATAATCCTTGGTTTATCGAGTGCATTAATCCTTGGTTTATTAATAGCAATAATCCTTGGCTTATCGAGTGCAGTATTCCTTGGTTTGCCAAGAGCAATAATCCTTAGCTTATCGAGTGCAGTAATCTAAGTGTTTTTATTTAGTCCTTTAATAAAAGTTTTTAATAAAAAATTTTACACTACTACTTTTAAACTACTTAGATTCGAACCCAGGTCGCTGCATTAGCAGTCTGGTCTGCTCAGCTCTAGGCTAGCTCTCATCGAAGTTATCAGTGAATTTGTACCACTTATATAATTAATTCAACACTCACACCAAGTCAGGTAGAGTAAAAAGTCACGCGAAGCAGTTATGACATAATCAATTTCTTAGGCAAGTCAGTACCAGTGTCTATGAAAGTTAACAATATGGTTACGTAATATAAATTCAGTACTGCACTATACTTTCACCCTCAAAGCTGTGACGCAATTCAATTGAGTGTCAAATTCAGCCAGTACACAGACGATAAATAAAGTGTATTGTGATGCAATCTATTTCAGAATCAGAATTCAACCAGTCAGATTTTTCTCTAGCATTCTTACAATGCATTTCAGGTCGAAAGAGCTGCTTGACCTTTGCAAAAAATCATGTTTTTCGAATATTTAATCCCTTTAACATTGAGCAATTTCTTAGCCAATATGCATGTACCGTCCCGGGAAAATTTCTGATCGAATGGTGCAAGTTTGAAGAAAATCGGTTGAGCCGTTCGGGAGAAAATCAATTACAAGCAAGCAACCAAGCATTTCATTTTTAGTATATTAGAAGGACTGATTGAAATGTCAGTACTTTAATAAAAACCCACTGAGATACAACACATGACCCCTATAAGCCACAGCATCTCAGCAATACCCAATGAGCCACAGCATTCCAGTAATTCCCCCATGAGCCACAGCATCTCAGCAATACCCATGAGCCACAGCATATCAGCAATACCCATGAGCCACAGCATCTCAGCAATTCCCAACGTGGATCTGACAGCAGTTTGACAACACCCCAATATCCGTTCTGAAACAAGAGCAATGCAGGCTGGATTGGTATACTTCTAAAAACCCCTCCAAAATGATGATACAATGCGTATTATGAGCGCTGGGTTGGAGTGCTGAGTAGCACTGAGCACTTTCTCTTGGCTCGGTTGGAACCAATGAAAATGTACAGGAAGAAAGCTTTTTATTACAGCTTATGACGCGTCGCTCAAGCCCAATCAGTCAATGACCTAATTAATATCTTAAGTCGAAGGTTTCTATCTGAACGAAACAACAAAGTGACTTCACACGAAACGAAACTTTATCGAACCAAGAAATCCTGGCCAGCAAAGAAATGAGTTTCTACAAAAATATTATTTCACTGGTTCAGCTGCTTCTCTGTGCATTTGTTGCGTCCAGTTGCGCTAACACGTGCCGCAGGCGCTGGTGCCAATATGGGATGCCGCAGTGCCTTAACGAAAGCTCGGCGTTGAAGCAGTGGAACTCTCAAAGACTGCACGGTTGCGCCATCGTAGCGAGCAACGAGCCGGACGACCTAGTGCTTCAGTGGAACAAGCAGACAGGTGTGTGCTCGCTCTTCCACTACCAGCAGGTGTGTCGCGTGATGCAGGCTACTGGCGCCGTTGCGATGGGAGCTGAAGCTGCGATGCAGTGGACTGAGTCGCAGTGCTTGGTGTATCGCGCGTTGTCTTAGGAAAGCTGCGATGCTTCGCTCGGCTCTGACCTGCTTGGCGTGTGGCTGGCCGGTGGGAGCAGCCGGTTCAGCAACCTGGTGTGCCAGAGCGACGGCGGCGGCAAACTGGAGACCGCGAACCTGCAGTGGACTGAGGAGGGTGCCCAGTTCGATGGGGAATCCTCCTACGCTATGCTTAACGATAGTCGCTTCGTCTCCATCGACACTCTAGCTGGCTTCACCTGGATGATGAGGGTTAGAAGGGAGCCGAGAATTCAGCCATTCATTGTGGTTGTTTCCTGCTCTAACTTTGCCGATATCGGCCCATCTTTAGTCGAAATTCCTACATACAGACTTCGTTTCAAACGCGAAAACCGCCTCGCTCAGAAAGTCGCCTTGATTAACGGTACTCTTCCCCACTCGAGTTCATGGATTGACATCGCGGTCACAATCGGAACGGACGCCGCGAGCAGCCATCTGTTCATTGGGTCCTCCTTTGACGACAATGCGACACGCCACAGTGGTACGACATTTAACTTTCTCGCGTGCCCGATCATATTGATCGGCAGGTACGAGACCTTCTGGTGGAACTACACTCTCCGAGGCACGGTGAGCGCCATCGGCATCGCCAGCGGCTCAATGTCTGAGCAGCAGATTCGCCATTTCTTCAGTCTGCTTCCCTGAGGAGGGTCTATCTATCTATCTATCTATCTATCTATCTATCTATCTATCTATCTATCTATCTATCTATCTATCTATCTATCTATCTATCTATCTATCTATCTATCTATCTATCTATCTATCTATCTATCTATCTATCTATCTATCTATCTATCTATCTATCTATCTATCTATCTATCTATCTATCTATCTATCTATCTATCTATCTATCTATCTATCTATCTATCTATCTATCTATCTATCTATCTATCTATCTATCTATCTATCTATCTATCTATCTATCTATCTATCTATCTATCTATCTATCTATCTATCTATCTATCTATCTATCTATCTATCTATCTATCTATCTATCTATCTATCTATCTATCTATCTATCTATCTATCTATCTATCTATCTATCTATCTATCTATCTATCTATCTATCTATCTATCTATCTATCTATCTATCTATCTATCTATCTATCTATCTATCTATCTATCTATCTATCTATCTATCTATCTATCTATCTATCTATCTATCTATCTATCTATCTATCTATCTATCTATCTATCTATCTATCTATCTATCTATCTATCTATCTATCTATCTATCTATCTATCTATCTATCTATCTATCTATCTATCTATCTATCTATCTATCTATCTATCTATCTATCTATCTATCTATCTATCTATCTATCTATCTATCTATCTATCTATCTATCTATCTATCTATCTATCTATCTATCTATCTATCTATCTATCTATCTATCTATCTAGAAAAGATCTGCCTCCTTTTTGAAATATTGGGTCTTATAAGAGATATTTAAATATGCTTGTGAATCATCACAAGTCTCGTAATGTTTGTTTCATACTAAGCCTACTTGTGTCCCTTTTAGGAGTACCTCTTGGCGCAATGTATCTATCACACTAGATCTGTAAGACTTAGCCTATATGCTTGATCCAGCTTATTGAATATGCATTGCATTCACCTTCTGCCTATGTCATCGCTTATCACTATGCATCAATCTATAAAGTCTCAATTCATTATTTATCAATTTATTACATTTTTCTACTTTTCTGTATAAATTTTGTTTATGCAAATTTATCTGTTAATTCTTTTATTCCCTCCTTCTCGTAGCTTAAAAACTCGTAAGAATGCTTAGAAAACATTTCAAGTTTTTTTCAAATTATCTTCTCACGTACTCTTATTGAGTGTCATAAAATTATAAATCAGGACGTTTACGGAACATTAAAGCTGATTTAAACTATGACGCAAATAAATCCCTCAAAATTCGGAGCAAACTTTCAGTTGCGCGCTTATTTCTATATCCTGTTTGTGCGCTTATGTCTATCCCCTGTTTGTGCGCTTATGTCTATCCCCTGTTTGCGCGCTTATGTCTATCCCCTGTTTGCGCGCTTATGTCTATCCCCTGTTTGCGCGCTTATGTCTATATCCTGTTTGCGCGCTTATGTCTATCCCCTGTTTGCGCGCTTATGTCTATATCCTGTTTGCGCGCTTATGTCTATCCCCTGTTTGCGCGCTTATGTCTATCCCCTGTTTGCGCGCTTATGTCTATCCCCTGTTTGCGCGCTTATGTCTATCCCCTGTTTGCGCGCTTATGTCTATCTCCTGTTTGCGCGCTTATGTCTATCCCCTGTTTGCGCGCTTATGTCTATCCCCTGTTTGCGCGCTTATGTCTATCCCCTGTTTGCGCGCTTATGTCTATATCCTGTTTGCGCGCTTATGTCTATCCCCTGTTTGCGCGCTTATGTCTATCCCCTGTTTGCGCGCTTATGTCTATCCCCTGTTTGCGCGCTTATGTCTATCTCCTGTTTGCGCGCTTATGTCTATCCCCTGTTTGCGCGCTTATGTCTATCCCCTGTTTGCGCGCTTATGTCTATCCCCTGTTTGCGCGCTTATGTCTATATCCTGTTTGTGCGCTTATGTCTATCTCCTGTTTGCGCGCTTATGTCTATGTCATCTTTGCGCGCTTATTTCTATGTTATCTTTGCGCGCTTATTTCTATGTCATCTTTGCGCGCTTATTTCTATGTTATCTTTGCGCGCTTATTTCTATGTTATCTTTGCGCGCTTATGTTTATCTCATCTTTGCGCGCTAATTTCTATGTTATCTTTGCGCGCTTATCTCTATATCTTGTCTGAGTTATATCTTGTCCGCGTTAGTTTCTCGCTTTTGTTCGCGCGTTCCTGCATCTGCGCCCTTGAGTAGAAAATATAAAAAACAAGCATCTGTGCGCTTATTTAGCTGACGTGTTTTCTCCTGTTTTTCCATTTTCTTCAGACAGCTCAGATGCACTATTTTGGCATTATGGGGACCTGGGTTTTGCTTTTCTCTCCCTGGAACAATGGAAGTCTGACTTCTTGAGCTCCTTTGTCTTCCATGTCTTCTTCCCATTCGGCTTTCATCTTTAATTCTTGTTATGCTCCTGCTTGCGTGACAACGGAGGAGGGGCGCGGGGCACAGGCTCATTGTTTAATAGACCTTGTCTTCGACTTAGGGACCGGGTGGGTCTCTCTTTGAGAGCTTTTCATTTTGCTACTCATGAAACTTGCTGTCTTGGTGTCTTGGTGGGCGCCCCTGTCTCTTGGTGGGTGCCTCTGTCTCTTGGTGGGCGCCTCTGTCTCTTGGTGGGCGCCTCTGTCTCTTGGTGGGCGCCCCTGTCTCTTATTTAGGCGCCCCTGTCTCTTGGTGGGCGCCCCTGTCTTTTATTTAGGCGCCCCTCCCCTGTCTTTTAACCCCGTGGATGCCACGTCTAAAAGTTGAGCTCCTATTTTTCTTCATGCTTGATTGCTTCTTCATTTAGTTTTGGAGGAGCGCAGTTGGAGGGAGGGTTTGTTGCGGCCTCTCTACGTGCGTCACAGGCCCTTCTCTAGCTTACACAGCTTCCCAAAGCTCCAAAATGTAGCACCGGGGTTTCCAGCCCTCCCCTCCCCTGCCCCTGCGTCCATTGTCTTTTCCGAGACTTCTTGGCCGAGGAGGCCCGGAGCCAGAAACTGGAAGAGCCAAGTCTGCTAGAATTCCCACGATTTTTAAACAAAATTATCTATCGTCTCACTGCATCGTCTTTCGCAGTTTGCACACAATTGTTATATTGGCTTGATTTTATGGGAGCATAAAATTTCTGCATTATATACGTACGAGTGTAAAAATCTATCCATCTTCCCAAATATTGCCCTCCCAAATCTTGCCCTCCCATCCAATAATCTTACCCTCACCAAGAATCTTAACCCCCCGAATCTTATCCCCCCCCGAATCTTATCCCCCCCGAATCTTATCCCCCCGAATCTTATCCCCCGAATCTTATCCCCCCGAATCTTATCCCCCCGAATCTTACCCCCGAATCTTATCCCCCGAATCTTAACCACCCGAATCTTATCCCCCCGAATCTTATCCCCCGAATCTTATCCCCCGAATCTTATCCCCCGAATCTTAACCACCCGAATCTTATCCCCCGAATCTTATCCCCCGAATCTTATCCCCCCGAATCTTATCCCCCGAATCTTATCCCCCGAATCTTATCCCCCCGAATCTTATCCCCCCGAATCTTATCCCCCGAATCTTATCCCCCGAATCTTATCCCCCCGAATCTTATCCCCCCAATCTTATCCCCCCGAATCTTATCCCCTCGAATCTTATCCCCCCGAATCTTACCCCCCCGAATCTTATCCCCCGAATCTTACCCACCCGAATCTTATCCCCCCAATCTTATCCCCCCGAATCTTATCCCCCCCGAATCTTATCCCCCGAATCTTATCCCCCGAATCTTATCCCCCGAATCTTATCCCCCGAATCTTATCCCCCCGAATCTTATCCCCCCGAATCTTATCCCCCGAATCTTATCCCCCCGAATCTTATCCCCCCGAATCTTAACCACCCGAATCTTATCCCCCCCAATCTTATCCCCCCGAATCTTATCCCCCCGAATCTTATCCCCCCGAATCTTATCCCCCGAATCTTATCCCCCGAATCTTATCCCCCCGAATCTTAACCACCCGAATCTTATCCCCCCCAATCTTATCCCCCCCAATCTTATCCCCCCGAATCTTACCCCCCGAATCTTACCCCCCGAATCTTATCCCCCGAATCTTACCCCCCGAATCTTATCCCCCCCAATCTTATCCCCCCGAATCTTAACCCCCCGAATCTTATCCCCCCGAATCTTATCCCCCCGAATCTTATCCCCCCGAATCTTATCCCCCCGAATCTTATCCCCCCCGAATCTTATCCCCCCGAATCTTATCCCCCGAATCTTATCCCCCGAATCTTATCCCCCGAATCTTATCCCCCGAATCTTAACCACCCGAATCTTATCCCCCCCAATCTTATCCCCCGAATCTTATCCCCCCGAATCTTATCCCCCGAATCTTACCCACCCGAATCTTATCCCCCCAATCTTATCCCCCTGAATCTTATCCCCCCGAATCTTATCCCCCGAATCTTATCCCCCGAATCTTATCCCCCGAATCTTATCCCCCGAATCTTATCCCCCGAATCTTAACCACCCGAATCTTATCCCCCCCAATCTTATCCCCCGAATCTTACCCCCTGAATCTTACCCCCCGAATCTTATCCCCCCGAATCTTACCCACCCGAATCTTATCCCCCCAATCTTATCCCCCGAATCTTATCCCCCGAATCTTATCCCCCCGAATCTTAACCACCCGAATCTTATCCCCCAATCTTATCCCCCCCAATCTTATCCCCCCGAATCTTACCCCCCTGAATCTTACCCCCCCGAATCTTATCCCCCCGAATCTTACCCACCCGAATCTTATCCCCCCAATCTTATCCCCCCGAATCTTATCCCCCCCGAATCTTATCCCCCCGAATCTTATCCCCCCGAATCTTATCCCCCCGAATCTTATCCCCCCGAATCTTATCCCCCCCGAATCTTATCCCCCCGAATCTTATCCCCCGAATCTTATCCCCCCGAATCTTATCCCCCGAATCTTAACCACCCGAATCTTATCCCCCCAATCTTACCCCCCTGAATCTTACCCCCCCGAATCTTATCCCCCCGAATCTTACCCACCCGAATCTTATCCCCCCGAATCTTAACCCCGAATCTTATCCCCCCAATCTTATCCCCCCGAATCTTATCCCCCCGAATCTTATCCCCCGAATCTTATCCCCCCGAATCTTATCCCCCGAATCTTAACCACCCGAATCTTATCCCCCCAATCTTATCCCCCGAATCTTACCCCCTGAATCTTACCCCCCGAATCTTATCCCCCGAATCTTACCCACCCGAATCTTATCCCCCCCAATCTTATCCCCCGAATCTTAACCACCCGAATCTTATCCCCCCAATCTTATCCCCCCGAATCTTACCCCCCTGAATCTTACCCCCCCGAATCTTATCCCCCCGAATCTTACCCACCCGAATCTTATCCCCCAATCTTATCCCCCCGAATCTTATCCCCCCGAATCTTATCCCCCCTGAATCTTATCCCCCGAATCTTATCCCCGAATCTTATCCCCCGAATCTTATCCCCCGAATCTTAACCACCCGAATCTTATCCCCCCAATCTTATCCCCCGAATCTTACCCCCTGAATCTTACCCCCCGAATCTTATCCCCCCGAATCTTACCCACCCGAATCTTATCCCCCCAAATCTTATCCCCCCGAATCTTATCCCCCCGAATCTTATCCCCCGAATCTTAACCACCCGAATCTTATCCCCCCAATCTTATCCCCCCGAATCTTATCCCCCCGAATCTTATCCCCCGAATCTTATCCCCCCGAATCTTATCCCCCCGAATCTTAACCACCCGAATCTTATCCCCCCCAATCTTATCCCCCGAATCTTACCCCCTGAATCTTACCCCCCCCGAATCTTATCCCCCCGAATCTTACCACCGAATCTTATCCCCCCAATCTTATCCCCCCGAATCTTAACCACCCGAATCTTATCCCCCAATCTTATCCCCCGAATCTTACCCCCCTGAATCTTACCCCCGAATCTTATCCCCCCGAATCTTACCCACCGAATCTTATCCCCCCAATCTTTATCCCCCGAATCTTATCCCCCGAATCTTATCCCCCCGAATCTTATCCCCCGAATCTTATCCCCCGAATCTTATCCCCCGAATCTTATCCCCCCGAATCTTATCCCCCCGAATCTTATCCCCCGAATCTTATCCCCCGAATCTTATCCCCCGAATCTTAACCCGAATCTTATCCCAATCTTATCCCCCCGAATCTTACCACCCTGAATCTTACCCCCCCGAATCTTATCCCGAATCTTACCCACCCGAATCTTAACCACCGAATCTTATCCCCCCCAATCTTATCCCCCCGAATCTTATCCCCCCCGAATCTTATCCCCCGAATCTTATCCCCCGAATCTTATCCCCCCGAATCTTAACCCCCGAATCTTATCCCCCGAATCTTACCCCCCGAATCTTATCCCCCCGAATCTATCCCCCGAATCTTATCCCCCCGAATCTTATCCCCCCGAATCTTAACCCCCGAATCTTATCCCCCCAATCTTATCCCCCGAATCTTACCCCCCGAATCTTATCCCCCCGAATCTTATCCCCCGAATCTTACCCCCCGAATCTTATCCCCCCGAATCTTATCCCCCGAATCTTATCCCCCCCGAATCTTATCCCCCCGAATCTTATCCCCCCGAATCTTATCCCCCCGAATCTTATCCCCCGAATCTTATCACCCGAATCTTATCCCCCCAATCTTATCCGAATCTTACCCCCGAATCTTATCCCCCAATCTTATCCCCCGAATCTTATCCCCCGAATCTTATCCCCCCGAATCTTACCCCCGAATCTTATCCCCCCGAATCTTACCCCCCAATCTTATCCCCCCAATCTTATCCCCCCGAATCTTACCCCCGAATCTTTACCCCCCGAATCTTATCCCCCGAATCTTACCCCCGAATCTTATCCCCCAATCTTATCCCCCGAATCTTATCCCCCCGAATCTTATCCCCGAATCTTATCCCCCGAATCTTATCCCCGAATCTTATCCCCCCGAATCTTATACCCCCGAATCTTATCCCCCCAATCTTATCCCCCCGAATCTTACCCCCCGAATCTTACCCCCCGAATCTTACCCCCGAATCTTACCCCCCGAATCTTATCCCCCCGAATCTTACCCCCGAATCTTATCCCCCGAATCTTATCCCCCGAATCTTACCCCCGAATCTTATCCCCCCAATCTTATCCCCCGAATATTATCCCCCGAATCTTATCCCCCCGAATCTTA
>NIVC01000557.1:100000-272108 GCA_002269645.1 Macrostomum lignano | reverse complement strand
TTCTTACAATAAGAATTGCATCAAGTCAATAAGTTTGCATTAGTAAATTTTGTTTTTTTAGGGTCGAAAGAAAAAGCTTTCAGTGAATAAAAACAAAACACAATATAAACACACACACACACACACACACACACACACACACACACACCTATAACAGAATAATTCAAATAGAAAATTAACTCCGACTCCAGAGGCACAATTTGCCGAACCAGAGAGAAATATATACCGCTAACAGGTCACGGCACACCTTTCGGCAGAAAGTAGAAGGGCACAAACGGTTCCGTTTGCTCAAGTTCAGCCGCCGTCAACAGGCACTGGGCGCCTCCGCTTCCTGACCAGTGAGCGACAGAGCCTGGCCTAGCAGAGTCCAACTCCTACTGCTAGTAGGCTGGTAGTTCACGGCATCGGTGAGGATTTTCTCAGCTAACTGCAGATTGCCCTGACGAATCAGTAGCAGTCCGAGGCGTTGCAGAGAGCGCACGTGACCGGGATTGATGGACACGGCGTCCTGCGGTGCGGAAATGATTATTTTTATCCAACTGTTAGTTAGTTTCTCAGTCAGTCGGTCAGTCAGTCAGTCAGTCAGTCAGTCAGTCAGTCAGTCAGTCAGTCAGCATCTCTGACAGGTCAGTCAGTCAGTCAGTCAGTCAGCATCTCTGACAGGTCAGTCAGTCAGTCAGTCAGTCAGCATCTCTGACAGGTCAGTCAGTCAGTCAGTCAGTCAGCATCTCTGACAGGTCAGTCAGTCAGTCAGTCAGTATCTCTGACAGGTCAGTCAGTCAGTCAGTCAGTCAGTCAGTCAGTCAGTCAGTCAGTCAGTCAGTCAGTCAGTCAGTCAGTCAGTCAGTCAGCATCTCTGACAGGTCAGTCAGTCAGTCAGTCAGTATCTCTGACAGGTCAGTCAGTCAGTCAGTCAGTCAGTCAGTCAGTCAGTCAGTCAGTCAGTCAGTCAGTCAGTCAGTCAGTCAGTCAGTCAGTCAGTCAGTCAGTCAGTCAGTCAGTCAGTCAGTCAGTCAGTCAGTCAGTCAGTCAGTCAGTCAGTCAGTCAGTCAGTCAGTCAGTCAGTCAGTCAGTCAGTCAGTCAGTCAGTCAGTCAGTCAGTCAGTCAGTCAGTCAGTCAGTCAGTCAGTCAGTCAGTCAGTCAGTCAGTCAGTCAGTCAGTCAGTCAGTCAGTCAGTCAGTCAGTCAGTCAGTCAGTCAGTCAGTCAGTCAGTCAGTCAGTCAGTCAGTTTTTTCTTAGAAGTTTTATTTTAAATCTTAATCAAAAGGTTTAAATTAAATTTCAATAATTGCTACTTCTCCGAATCAGTAGTATGAAAAGCCTCACCTGATAGGCCTCCCTGGCTCTAGCCGGCTGATCGCAGGCCTCTAAAATTCTGCCGCGCAAATACAGCACGTGATGGCTGAGGCGCACCAGCTGCTCGCATTCCCGCACCGCGTCGCCCGCCTCCTGCAGCATGCCGTGATCCACGTACAGCTCGGCCAGCTCCAGCAGGATTCGAACCTGCAGCCTGAAGGTTCGGGTTGGGTAAGGAGAACTATCCAGCTAGTACTAGTGAGAATGGAAATCTAGGATACATTTATTTATAGGGTGAACAAATACAGGCAGGCAGGCCCAACAAACGAACTTAAACACACAGGCAGAAAAAGAACAGACAACAGACACAACAGACAGACACAACAGACAGACACAACAGACACACACAACAGACAGACACAACAGACACAACAGACAGACACAACAGACACACACAACAGACAGACACAACAGACAGACACAACATACACAACAGACAGACACAACAGACAGACAAAACAGACAGACACAACAGACAGACACAACAGACCGATACAACAGACAGACACAACAGACTGATACAATAGACAACAGACACAACAGACAGACACAACAGACCTCTGCGCCTCAGACTGGCCGGACGCCTGCCCGCCACTGGCGCTAAGCGAGCAGTCGCTGGTGCCGGTGACCAGCTCGGTGAAAGCGTGCTCAATCCTGCTAGCGGCTGCAGACTCCCGCTTCACAGACTGGTCCCGCTCCATCAGCTCCGAGTCCAGTCGGCCCAGCCAGCGGTCCAACACCGAGCCCTCCTGACGACCGCTGTCGCCGAACCGGTCCGTCCAGGACTGGATGAGGGCGCGATAGACGTTAACAGCGCGGCGGAGGCCGTGCAGGAAGGCGGCCAAGGAGGCTCGGGTGATCAAGATGCTCGAATGGTAGGGATGGGCGCGGGAGGCGGCTGACAGCACCTGGCGAATGAATTTGATTAAGTAGATAGGTTGCTAGGATAAACAGATCGGTTGCTAGGCAATACAAATCGGTTGCTAGACTAATAAAGATCGGTTGATAGGCAATACAGATCGGTTGCTAGACTAATACAGATCGGTTGCTGGGCTAAACAAATCGGTTGATAGGCTAATACAGATCGGTTGCCAGGCTAAACAGATCGGTTGATAGGCTAAACAGATCGGTTGCTAGGCTAAACAAATCGGTTGATAGGCAATACAGATCGGTTGCTAGGCAGAACAGATTGGTTGATAGGCAATACAGATCGGTTGCTAGGCAGAACAGATTGGTTGTTAGGCTAAAATAGATCGGTTGCTAGGCTAAACAGATCGGTAGCTAGAGAAAACACATCAGTTGCTAGGTGACTAGGAGATAATATTAAGTTGCTAGGCGACACACCAAAAAGCATTGACAAACCTTCTGAGCCACATCCCACTGCCGCAGACCGGTATACACCAAAGCCAGCAGGTGCGCCGAGTCGGTGTGGTCGGGATTCAATTCCAACGCTTGCAGAACGGTGGCCCGAGCCTCCTGAAGATTGCGCTGCTCGGCTAGACAGAGAGCCAGGTGATAGAAGGCCAAATAGTCAGCTGGATCCTCGGCGCACGCCAGCCGGAGAGCTTTCTCGCCTTCGTCAAGGTGACCCCGACGCTCTTCCAAGCTGCGACTGTCGGCCGCCTTTAGTAGGCAGCCGACTCCGCGAAACAGCGCGGCCCGGTGCACGCTGCCGGCCCGTTCAACCCAGCGAAGGCCTTCGCCGAGGCGTTGCAGTTCAAAGGCGGCTTTCGCGGCCAGCAGGCAATAGTGACCGTCCATGGTTTCCAGGCGGTAGCATTCCTGCGCAGCGACAGCGAGCGGATGTAAGTAGTCATGGTTATTGTGGAATTCAATGTTTCCCTTTAAAATTCCCATTGAACTACTGGTACGAATCGTCATGGTAGTAGTATATGAGTTAACACAGAAGTCAAACATTCATAGTAGTATAAGTACTATGTAATATTAGTTACTACTACTACTAATAATTGACTACACCTGGCCCAAATGGGCCAGATGTGCAACCGACAGCTCAGCCGCAGCTATTGCGCGGCGCATCTGAAGGCTGCGTACGGCTGTTCAGTCCAAGGACTCGGGGTCGCCACACACAGCCTCAATTACCCCCAGCTAATGCTGGCACCCTTTTACAGCTGGGTGAACTGAAGCAATGCAGAGTTAAGTGTCTTGCTCAAGGACACAAATCGTTCCGAGTAGGTCGAGAATCGAATCCCCGACCTTTTAGTCGTGAGTCCGACGCTCTGACCACTAGGCTACAACCCCCTTCTACTACTACTACTGAATACTGACTACTACTACTATTACTACTACTATTACTAGCAGTAGTAATCAATCACACTACAGCAAGCTCACCTGAAACACGGCCAAGCCCCTGCTCAAATTGCCAGCCGAGATCAAAGCCAAGCCGAACTGCAGCCAGATGTGCGATTCGCCAAACGAAAATTTCATAGCGTGCTCAAGAATCTCAGTCAACTGAGCGTAGGCCCCCACCCTAGACAGGGCTACGCAGAGTAAATCGTACACCGCCACAGTGTTTTCAAAAGCAATTTTCCTTTCTAGGCGAGTGTCCTGGTCACGTGACAGCACAGCCTGTTGGAAGGCAATGAGCTCCGAGATCATCAGCAGCAGGATGGCCTCCTGCAGCGGCGAGTCCGGCACCAGCAGGTCGTCGCCTGAGTGCTGATAGACGCCGATTGTGCGAGCTCTGGACAGCTCCGGCTTGCGGTAGGTTTCTGGCGAGACACCGCGGAGCAAGATTTCCGCCAGCTGCCGGGAAAGCGTCTGCCGGATCGACCGGCTGCACTTGGTCTCGTGACAGCGGAGCACCTGGGGGAGCCAAGGGGTGGCCAGATAGAGCGCCTAATCAAGAGACACTTCGAGGAACGATTCAAAAACGAATTTAAAAGTACAAACTCAAATCTGAGAGATATGGGAGGCTGGTAGCTTCGTATGGGAGATCTGGGAGGCTGATAGCTTAATCTGGGGGATCTGGGAGGCTGGTAGCTTAATTTGGAGGATCTGGGGGAGCTGGGGAGGCTGGTAGCTTAATCTGAGGGAGCTGCGGAGGCTGGTAGCTTAATCTGGGAGATCTGGGAGGCTGGTGGCTTAATTTGGGGCCTGGGGGATCTGGAAGGCTGGTAGCTTAATCTGGGGGATCTGGTAGCTTAATCTGGGGGATCTGGGAGGCTGGTAGCTCCTCTGAGGATCTGGGAGGCTGGTAGCTTATTCTGGGTAATCGGGGAGCTAGGCTGGTAGCTTAATCAGGGGGATTTGAGAGGCTGGTAGCTTAATCTGGGGGATCTGTTAGCCTAATCTGGGGGATCTGGGAGGCTGGTAGCTCCTCTGAGGATCTGGGAGACTGGTAGCTTATTCTGGGTAATCTGGGAGGCTGGCTGGAGGCTGTAACTTCAACATCAAGCTGTAGGCGACAACCCTAAACCCGATTAACCAAGCCTACAGCGGCGCACCTGTCTCAACCGGTGAATAGCTCCAGTTAAATCGCCATGCGACATCCGCAATATAGGCGACTGCTGTAGAGCGTGCCCGACCTCTTCGCTAACGGTGACAGTCCGCTTATCCAGCACCTGAGCCTGGGACTCCTGCAGGTGCTGGATGTAGAGGTCGCCTGCCCGCTCGTAGCATTCGATCACCTCCTCGTGTCGGCCGATGCGAACAACGTGCGACTGGGACTGGCTCACCTGGGGAATGGGAAGCGTAATTATTGAAGGGATTTATAACGGATTTTAGTCCTAAGTTAACGCATTGGGACAGGACAGTCTGGTCACAGTTCCGTTATAGGCAATTGAGCAAGAGATCTCTGTAACATACATCCTAATAGCAGACAGTTCTGTAAAAAACAGCTTAATTACAGACAGTTCTGTAACAGAGAGCTTAATTGCAGAGAGAGCTCTGTAACAGACAGCTTAATTACAGACACTTCTGTAACACGCTGTTAAATTACAGACAGTTCTGTAACAGACAGCTTAATTACAGACAGAGTTCTGTAACAGACAGGCTTAATAACAGACACTTCTGTAACACGCTGTTAAATTACAGACAGTTTAATTACAGACAGGGTTCTGTAACAGACAGATTAATTACAGACAGTTCTTTAACAGACAGCTTAATTGCATCCAGACAGTTCTGTAACAGACAGCTTAATTACAGACAGAGTTCTGTAACAGACAGACTTAATAACAGACACTTCTGTAACAGACAGAGTTCTGTAACAGACAGGCTTAATAACAGACACTTCTGTAACACGCTGTTAAATTACAGACAGTTCTGTAACAGACAGCTTAATTACAGACAGTTCTGTAACAGACAGCTTAATTACAGACAGTTCTGTAACAGACAGCTTAATTACAGACAGTTCTGTAGCAGACAGCTTAATTACAGACAGTTCTGTAACAGACAGCTTAATTACAGACAGTTCTGTAACAGACAGCTTAATTACAGACAGTTCTGTAACAGACAAAACAATAGTTTAAAAAACTACAAAAAACTCAACTAACAAGATACGCAATATAACAAGAATAACATCCACATAGCTCACCTTCTCCAAGCAGATGCCTCGAACAGCGTAACCCTCACTGAGCAGGCGGCTTGTTCTACTAGCGGCTGACCAGCCAGACTGGCTATCCAGAGCCAAATCATCCAGCACAGACAGAGCCTTCTGGTACAGATTGGAATAGTACAAAGCTTTGGCTAGCAACAATCCAGAGTCGATGTGTACAACCAAATCATCGCTGCCGCTGTTAAATATTGATCGAAGAGTCTCCTGATAGGCGGTTGGTACGACACTATCTGCTCCAGCATAGTCATTGAGTAGGAAGTTCTCTAGTTGGGCTTCCACTTCGCATAGGCGGATGAAGTCAGCTTGAGAAACAGGATGCGGGTAGTGAAAGCCCTCATTAATTGATTATTAACTTGATAAATTATAATATTGATCAATTGATCCTGGCAAACAGAAACTTACAAAGCCTTAGCACAGAAACTTAGGGGGTTATTTACAAATAGCAAAAATTTCTACCAACTACCCTAGACAATTAAGATTATAGCTTATATAACTTCAGTGCTTAGAATATGCCTATCATAATAGTAACAAAAAGAGTGCTACCCTAGCAATCCTATTTTGGCTCTATATTAAATGCCATTTGACATGATTTTGTTTAGTTGCCATAGAGACAAGGGCTACGTGCACCCCATAGATTATATATCTGATAGATAGGCTACTTTATATACTTGCATGCATGATTCTTCAAAAATTTAGCTACCAATGTTTACTTATTATTAAATTCTAGTAACTTAGTAATAAGTGCATTTAGTTTTTGTGCCACGATTGTCTGATCTTTAGATTTATTTCCCTCAGATACTGAAATTTAACTTTTAGCAACTGCAATTTGCAAAAAAATTCCAGCTTTTTTAGGGTTATTTATTGATCTAATTGCTAAATTAACTTACAATGGGTATATCAATTATATGAGGGATGTCCAGAAAATGGTTTTACTTTAATTTTACTTGTAGCAGATATTTTGTAAGTTGCATTGACACAAGTTTGGCATTGTTTTAAAATGGCAGGTCTCTTTTTTAAAATGACTTAAACTGCAATCGATTTAGGTTTGTATTTTAAGAGATATGTGCACTTAAGTAGAGGGAGATTAGTCATAGACTTACAGAACCTAGATACAAGTCTTTTGTACAGATGATCCAGCTTCATGTCTAGTCCTTAGTGAGCCACCAGGGAACCCAACAGGCACTCAGCTTGATATGAATTATCTTCTGTAGACACTTGTAAACTGTGGACTTTAAGCAATCTAGTCTATTAGCTTTGTGTGGATGCTTTGTTGGTCTTTATCAGTCTTTAGCAGTCTTTATCAATGAAATCAAGAATGGATGCAAGACAAGGCCGTCCCTGGCATGGATCTCAGGGTATCCTGACTTTTAATCAGTTTAGTTCCAGTTCACATCAGTTCTTTCACCTCTAAACTTGTTCATCCACTTGTTCACTGTTATTGTGCTGATGGAATGGTTACCATGTTGCCTATAAAGATCAGCTACTTTATACCTGGAGCTCCAAAGTATAAAGATGCCATGTTGTTTCCTAGTCTTTGAATGCACATCTATTTGACAATTGATGGATCAAAATTGAGCAACAGTGAAGATTTTTCAATATAACTAGTTCAGCAATTTTCTTTTCAATGTGCCACATTTGACTATAAAACAACTTATGTATGCCAAAAATATTGATTGCCATTGAGCAGAATGCTAATTTTAGCAGTTCCACTCATATTTGATCTTCTGTAAGTCTATGACTGATCTCCCTCTACTTAAGTGCAATTTTTATAATATAAGTCCAAATCAATCATGGTTAAAATCATTTTAAAGAAGAGACTTGCCATTTTTATATACACCAAATTTATGTCAGTGCAGCTAACAAAATGTCTGCATCAGGTAAAAGTAACACTATTTTCTGGATACCCCTCATATATTACTAGTGTAATATGAACAGTATAACTAGTTATACTATTGTGACTAGTTATACCAGTATAATATATAATTATTAATGTTTCAATTTTCAAGGAAACTTAATAAAATATCAAAAGTTTATTGAAAAAAAGTATAATATCAGGCATATGCATATCATAGTCATAAGACCATTTTGCCATTATATATTTTCAAAATTAATTTTTTATTAAAACTAAAGCAAAGTGACTAGATTGTATTAAGAACACTATGCTTTCACCTATCTTTAAGCTAGTCCGCTAGAATGAGGCTTAGACTATGTTTATGGTATAGGAATAAAAATATGTCTATTTATAGTTTTATTATAAAATACTGTTTTTAACTAGGAATTCAGGAACCTTAACTAAGTAGCTAATATAGAATAGAAATCTTGGCATTACCTCTGGTCTAAGTATAAAAATTTGAACAAATATACACAAAAATTCGATACAGCTGCTTACATTTTGGTACTTTGGCAGTTTTAAGTACATCAAGAATAGTTGACCACTTTTCTTCCAGTCGATATTTTTCAAATTCCGTCTCTTGTTTGTTACGCTTTATGCGTGGAGATTTAGCTGTTTTGGTGACAACAGCTGAACTCGCCATTTCTCAGTCTGGTTTATGTTTTTAGCGTTTTTTACTGTCGTGCTGTTGTTATAACTTATAGGATCACTGGCCCAGTTACCCCCAGTACTATTACTAGTAGGCTCTAGTAGTGGAGCAATCCATTGTTTCTATCGTTCAGGCAGTATGCTGCAATAAAATACTGTACACTTTAAAGAAGCAGATAAATCATTTAATAAATTAGCATAGTAGGTTATTATTTTGAGCTGATTAGTTGGAAAAACTGTGCAGATTTTATAGGCTAGGTTCAGATATCATTAACATTAGAAAAAAATGGTTCAAAATTGATAACTTAAAAAAGGAATATACGCTTTTGTAAAAATAAAACAAGTGTATAATTATTGCAACCCAACATATTTACAACTAAAAGAAGAGTTTTTATAGCACGTTTTTTTTAAAAATTGATTTTTTTCATTAATAAACAGAAAAATAAGCATTATTTTTAAGTTAGCACTTTAATTTTCGAGCATTTGATATTTTATTCTACGCGCAATCGTACATGTTCTATGCGTAAAAAACCATTCAAATGACAGGGCTCAACTCATGAGTTTTATGAATCAGTTTACCATTCTTAGCTAACTTGTGTTACAAATATCAAAATATGGTATTTGCATGGCAAAACATTTCAAAATATGAACAATTAAATGGTCTGCCTCAGCTATCGAAAGCGATGACAATTAATTTATTATAAAAAAGTGAGAGTTAATACACGTAGTGTATATATATCCCCATAGTGTATTTTTCGGCGAAAATCAGCCTCCCTAACATTTTCTATGAAACATAGTTTCGCCGTCTTAGTAGAGTATAGTCCCTGATTGATGAATCCCGCGTTGTTTAGAATTCATTTCGGAGCTGGAAGCTCGAAGTCACTGCTGTCTGACGGCTGGCTTTATGCTGGCTTGATAAGATCGTCTGAAGTAGTATTCCCGTCGAGAACAGCTTCGTCCGGACATGCAGCTGACTGCATGAACTTCTGCAACTAGCTATAGCTCAGTTGACGAGCAGGACAGCCCGTGCAACCAGAGATTGTTGTCAACCATCTTCTCCAGTGATGGTTATGGTAAATCATGCAGCAGCTATAGGGTTGTGTTCCCCAGACACATGAAACCATTCGGAAGGTGATGAGAGAGACGGCGGAATTTCACTAACTCTGTGTTTGCACAAATAGTTGCTTTGTGACATTTCAAGCCTTTTCACTGGCATCCCAGAATCCATGCAAAATGATTTGAAGCGGCTTAGATCGAAAGAGGAAGCGCAGTACTTCAAATGTACACGAAGTGGTTGAATTAGCCACTGATTCTATATTTGAAGAATGTCGGCGGGGACCTCCGCATCCCATGACGACGACACTTACAAATATAAAACTACTGTAGGAAACATTTTGCTAGCGTGTGAGAACCCGTGAAAGTAAGCCAAAAGGATCATATAGCCTCGCAAGAAATCCTAGGATTGATCGCTTTAATTGGTAGGTAGTTGAGATGAAACTGCTGGGAGCTCGTTTGCTAATATTGTCGCAGATTCATTCCTGCAGACGGGAAAATCATATTTAGCTTCCTAATGGAGCTGATAGGCTTTATCTACGGAGTCACAACTTATAGTTACCAAAAGTAGTTTACGTACGAGCGTACATGTACGTCCCGGATTAGAATCGAGGTGCTTTTCGTGAACTTGGACTGAATGGAGTCTCAAGATGGTGTAAAATCGTAATTGTTTTAGGTACAATAGCGGTTAGTCCCGTGATCAGAAGCCAATAATAAAAATGGAATTTTCGACGAACGATGGCGTGCCTGGCACTTCTGCAATATGACGTCATTTTGGCGCGTAATTTTGGAATTTCAAAGTGAGCAATTGTGAGCTGGAGGAAGTGGGCTAGCAACAAATTTTGACGATGAGACGCTCTTGAACTACGTGGGGTGTCCGGGAAGTTCTGGACACTTTTAATCCCAGAGCAAAAACAGTAGCAGCTGCAAGCACAACTTTGGTGTCAATATAAGGCGGTACATCTCTTCTTTCCAATGAATTTAGTTGCTTTTATTTTATTCATTTCATTAAAAAGTCATGCGTGAAAAAGTCCTCAAAGAAACGAATTGTAGTCATTCATCATGATCACCAACCTTCAAGTCAGCCTTCTCAACATAGTCTCTACCTGTAGCAACACACTTTCCCCATCGCTTGAGCATTCCGTCAATCGCATCAGGATACGCTCGTAGCATTGTCCTGAAACATCATGGGAGAGAATGCGCCGAACAATTGTCTTCCAAATGATCCCATCGGTAGACGGTACACCGGCTCACTACATCTGACCCATGAATCGATGTCAAATGAGAATTTTGCTCTGCTCTGCCTCGTCTTTCTGATTCTCCAAAGCGTAAAATTCCGTCCCTTTTGGCCACTCGTACTTCACCTTTTACTTAAGACTCAGTGGCATTGTGATGGCTTTTCACGCATAACTTTTGAATGAAATGAATAAAATACACGCGACTGAATTCATTGAAACAAAAGATGTACGTGCCGCTTTAAAATGACACCAAAGTTGCGCCTGCAGCTGCCACTGTTTTTTGATTTGGGATTATGAGCGTAAAAGCGTCAGAACTTTCCATACACCCCTCGTACCTAGTGGTTTTTCGAATTTCTCACGCTTTCGAATTTTTCGAAAACTGCTGCAGCTGAAAAAAACTCGACCAACTTGCTGAACTTACTGAATATTTAATGACAGAGGCCCATGTCCTGAGCAAATGCCTTACGACAACAGAGCTCTGCATTCAACAGTTTACGTGGCCTATTAAGCCAATAAAAAAGCAGTGTCAAAACAAGACAAAAAACATTTAAACAAACCAATTAGTAAAGAAAACAACTAAAGTTCGCAATGTCACCAGTGTAATTTATAAATACAGGGGAGTAAAGTTTCGAGAGAACGCTTGATTGCAAAAAATTACAACGCAAGTTAAGGAGTCAAAGAAAAAGTTTAACTGCTGAGTACTTTTACAGTAAGCAATAAAATGATTGGGAAACAATTGGAAACCTTAGGCAGGAACACAAAGTAAAAAGCTGGTCTAGCAGTACAGTGCAGTATAGTGTAGCTAGTGTCACTAGCTGGTCGTTGAGTGCTGTCACTAACTGGTCGTTGAGTGCTGTCACTAACTGGTCATTAAGTGCTGTCATTAACTAGTCATTAAGTGCTGTCATTAACTAGTCATTGAGTGCTGTCACTAACTAGTCTTTGAGTGCTGTCACTAACTGGTCGTTGAGTGCTCTCAATAACTGTCATTAAATACTGTCACTAACTGGTCATTGAGTGCTGTCACTAACTGGTCATTGAGTGCTCTCAATAACTGGTCATTGATTGCTGTCACAAACTGGTCATTGAGTGCTGTCACTAACTAATCATTGAGTGCTGTCACTAACTGGTCATTGAGTGCTCTCAATAACTGGTCATTGATTGCTGTCACAAACTGGTCATTGAGTGCTGTCACTAAGTAATCATTGAGTGCTGTTACTAACTGGTAATTGATTGCTGTCCTAACGGGCCATTGAGGGCTGTCACTAAATGGTCATTGAGTGCTGTCACTAACTGGTCATTGAGTGCTGTCACTAACTGGTCATTGAGTGCTGTCACTAACTAGTCATTGAGTGCTGTCACTAACTGGTCATTGAGTGATGTCACTAACTGGTCGTTGAGTGCTGTCACTAACTAGTCATTAAGTGCTGTCACTAACTGGTCATTGAGTGCTGTCACTAACTAGTCATTAGGTGCTCTCACTAACTATTCATTTAGTGCTGTCACTAACTGGTCATTGAGTGATGTCACTAACTGGTCATTGATTGCTGTCCTAACTGGTCATTAAGTGCTGTCACTAAGTGGTCATTAAGTGCTGTCACTAAGTGGTCATTAAGTGCTGTCACTAAGTGGTCATTAAGTGCTGTCACCAACTAGTCATTGAGTGCTGTCACTAACTAATCATTGAGTGCTGTCAATAACTGGTCATTGAGTGCTGTCACTAACTGGTCAGTGAGTGCTGTCACTAACTGTTCATTGAGTGCTGTCACTAACTGGTCATTGATTGCTGTCCTAACTCCTAACTGGTCATTGAGTGCTGTCACTAACTGGTCGTTGAGTGCTGTCACTAACTGGTCATTGAGTGCTGTCACTAACTGGTCATTGAGTGCTGTCACTAACTGGTCATTGAGTGCTGTCACTAACTGCTCATTGAGTGCTGTCACTAACTGGTCATTGAGTGCTGTCACTAACTGGTCGTTGAGTGCTGTCACTAACTGGTCATTGAGTGATGTCACTAACTGGTCATTGAGTGCTGTCACTAACTGGTCATTGAGTGCTGTCACTAACTGGTCATTGAGTGCTCTCACTGGCTGCTCATTGAGTGCTGTAACTAACTGGTCATTGAGTGCTCTCACTGACTGGTCATTAAGTGCTCTCACTGGCTGCTTATTGAGTGCTGTCACTAACTGGTCATTGAGTGCTGTCACTAACTGGTCATTGAGTGCAGTCACTAACTGGTCGTTGAGTGCTGTCACTAACTAGTCATTGAGTGCTGTCTCTAACTGGTCATTGAGTGCTGTCACTAACTGGTCGTTGAGTGCTGTCACTAACTGGTCATTGAGTGCTCTCACTGGCTGCTCATTGAGTGCTGTCACTAACTGGTCATTGAGTGCTCTCACTGACTGGTCATTAAGTGCTCTCACTGGCTGCTTATTGAGTGCTGTCACTAACTGGTCATTGAGTGCTCTCACTGACTGGTCATTAAGTGCTGTCACTAACTGGCCATTAGGTGCTGTCTTTAATTGGATATTGGATTAGCTTCCGAATGCTTTAAGAGAATTCAACAAAGTCCGAAGATCATGAATAAAACGACAAAACAGCTGCTAAAGGATTGCGAGCACACTAAAGACCAAGACCGATTGTGCACGTCGGCAATGACGGAGCGCCGCAAGGGTGAATATTCGCTACAGAAAGTGCAGTCGGAGTGCTACTTAAGATTCTTGACTTGATTGAATTTCTTGCCGCACACTTTGCACTCAAATGGCTTTTCTCCTGTGTGCAGCCTTGAGTGCTTAGTGAGATGGCTGCTGACCCTGAATCTCTTGCCGCACACTTTGCACTCAAATGGCTTTTCTCCTGTGTGCAGCCCTGAGTGCCTAGTAAGATGGCTGCTGTCACTGAATCTCTTGCCGCACACTTTGCACTCAAATGGCTTTTCTCCTGTGTGCAGCCTCGAGTGTGTAGTAAGATGGCTGCTGTCACTGAATCTCTTGCCGCACACTTTGCACTCAAATGGCTTTTCTCCTGTATGCAGCCTGGAGTGTGTAGTAAGGCTGCTGCTGACACTGAATCTCTTGCCGCACACTTTGCATTCAAATGGCTTTTCTCCTGTGTGCTGCCTGGAGTGTGTAGTAAGGCTGCTGCTGACACTGAATCTCTTGCCGCATACTTTGCACTCAAATGGCTTTTCTCCTGTGTGCAGCCTTGCGTGCTTAGTGAGATGGCTGCTGACACTGAATCTCTTGCCGCACACTTTGCACTCAAATGGCTTTTCTCCTGTGTGCAGCCTGGAGTGTGTAGTAAGGCTGCTGCTGACACTGAATCTCTTGCCGCACACTTTGCACTCAAACGGCTTTTCTCCTGTATGCAGCCTGGAGTGTGTAGTAAGGCTGCTGCTGACACTGAATCTCTTGCCGCACAACTTGCACTCAAACGGTCTCTCACCAGTGTGAGACCGGCTGTGCACGTGCAGATCGTGTTTTGCTGAGAAGGACTTCCCACACCGCTTGCATTTGTGCGGTTTTGCCTTCCTGTGCACCACACTAATGTGAGCATTGAGATAGCTTCTCCAGGAGAACTTCTTTTGACAAGTGTCGCACTGGAACGGCTTCTGGAGACCCTGAGCACTATTTGTCACTGCACGACTGCCATCTGCACACGGCTGCATCGCTGACCCATTGCGAGACGCGACCTGCTCGACCGCCGCCGCTCTGCCAGCTTCTGAGTTGGTCGCAGCCGCCTCCTCAGACTCCGAGTCGCGGCCAATTCCGTGTGACCGCACATGACGCAAGTACTGCGCCGCTGCTGGTCGGGTGCGGCAGAACCGCCTGGGACAAAACGGGCAGGCGACAGAGCCCCGGCGCATCTCTGAAAAACTGTGGGGCTACAATCCGTGCTGAGATGCCGATGCTCGAAGCCCGTCTCTGCCTTGAGCTGCAATGCGGAGCGATAGAGACTTCGTCACTTTGTCATGCAAGTTTGAATGACGTTCAAAGATTTTTAAACACGTATTGTCAGAAACTAGATTCCGTTTAATGATAAAGATATTTTAGTATGGAGACAAAAGATTCAAGCATTCAATTTGCATCTGAACGCATTGAGGTTCATATTTAAAGAATAAAGGCATAACTATTTTTTAAACTTGTTTTTTGTTGCTACCCGTGCACCGAATTTCACTTATGTACTTTTTATGAAATTTCTCTTACAATACGTATGAATATACTCTTATTATCATTTGCTGCAAAATTAACAAGACGAAATTGCTGACCCACGATTATATAACTGTAGTAGTCAGCATAGCAGCAGCAATTACGCAATTATTTGTCAGAAATGAAAACACACGGGGCGATTCAACGATTTGCTGTTATATGCACAAATAAAAAGCACAGGTGGATGGGTTTACGTTGCCTATTAAGTCATTAAAAAAGCAATTAAAATATCCTGGCAAACATTTAAACAAACCAATTAGTAAAGAAAACAAGTAAAATTTGAATGCCACCGGTGTAATTTATAAATACAGGGGAGAAAAGGTTCGATAATAACGCTTAATTGCACAAAATTGAAACGCAAGTTAGGGGGTCAAAGAAAAAGTTGAAGTGCTAAGTACTTCTACAGTAAGTAAGGAAATGATTCGGAAACAATTGGAAACCTTTAGCAGGAAAACAAAGTAAAAAGCTGGTCTAGCAGTACAGTGCAGTATAGTGTATTCAGTGCCTACTGGTCATTGATTGCTGTCAGTGTCACTAACTGGTCGTTAAGTGCTGTCACTAACTGGTCGTTGAGTGCTGTCAATAACTGGTCATTGAGTGCTCTCAATAACTGGTCATTGAGTGCTGTCACTAGCTGGTCTTTGAGTGCTGTCACTAACTGGTCTTTGAGTGCTGTCACTAACTGGTCTTTGAGTGCTGTCACTAGCTGGTCTTTGAGTGCTGTCACTAACTGGTCATTGAGTGCTGTCACTAACTGGTCATTGAGTGCTGTCACTGGCTGCTCATTGAGTGCTGTCACTAACTGGTCATTGAGTGCTCTCACTGACTGGTCATTAAGTGCTGTCACTAACTGGCCATTAGGTGCTGCCCTTAATTGGATATTGGATTAGCTTCCGAATGCCTTAAGAGAATTCAACAAAGTCCGAAGATCATGAATAAAACGACAAAACAGCTGCTAAAGGAATGCGAGCACACTAAAGACCAAGACCGATTGTGCACGTCGGCAATGACGGAGCGCCGCAAGGGTGAATATTCGCTACAGAAAGTGCAGTCGGAGTGCCACTTAAGATTCTTGACTTGATTGAATTTCTTGCCGCACACTTTGCACTCAAATGGCTTTTCTTGTGTGGAGCCTTGAGTGCCTAGTAAGATGGCTGCTGTCACTGAATCTCTTGCCGCACACTTTGCACTCAAATGGCTTTTCTCCTGTGTGCATCCTGGAGTGTGTAGTAAGGCTGCTGCTGACACTGAATTTCTTGCCGCACACTTTGCACTCAAATGGCTTTTCTCCTGTGTGCAGCCTTGAGTGCGTTGTGAGATTGCTGCTGTCACTGAATCTCTTGCCGCACACCTTGCACTCAAATGGCTTTTCTCCTGTATGCTGCCTGGAGTGTGTAGTAAGGCTGCTGCTGAAACTGAATCTCTTGCCGCACACTTTGCACTCAAATGGCTTTTCTCCTGTGTGCTGCCTGGAGTGTGTAGTAAGGCTGCTGCTGACACTGAATCTCTTGCCGCATACTTTGCACTCAAATGGCTTTTCTCCTGTGTGCAGCCTTGCGTGCTTAGTGAGATGGCTGCTGACACTGAATCTCTTGCCGCACACTTTGCACTCAAATGGCTTTTCTCCTGTGTGCAGCCTGGAGTGTGTAGTAAGGCTGCTGCTGACACTGAATCTCTTGCCGCACAACTTGCACTCAAACGGTCTCTCACCAGTGTGAGACCGGCTGTGCACGTGCAGATCGTGTTTTGCTGAGAAGGACTTCCCACACCGCTTGCATTTGTGCGGTTTTGCCTTCCTGTGCACCACACTAATGTGAGCATTGAGATAGCTTCTCCTGGAGAACTTCTTTTGACAAGTGTCGCACTGGAACGGCTTCTGGAGACCCTGAGCACTATTTGTCACTGCACGACTGCCATCTGCACACGGCTGCATCGCTGACCCATTGCGAGACGCGACCTGCTCGACCGCCGCCGCTCTGCCAGCTTCTGAGTTGGTCGCAGCCGCCTCCTCAGGCTCCGAGTCGCGGCCAATTCCGTGTGACCGCACATGACGCAAGTACTGCGCCGCTGCCGGTCGGGTGCGGCAGAACCGCCTGGGACAAAACGGGCAGGCGACAGAGCCCCGGCGCATCTCTGAGAAACTGTGGGGCTACAATCCGTGCTGAGATGCCGATGCTCGAAGCCCGTCTCTGCCTTGAGCTGCAATGCGGAGCGAAAGAGACTTCGTCACTTTGTCATGCAAGTTTGAATGACGTTCAAAGATTTTTAATCACGTATTGTCAGAAGATTCAGTTTAATGATAAAGATATTTTGGTATGGAGACAAAATATTCAAGCATTCGATTTGCATCTGAATGTGTAACTACGTTGATGTCAACAAAAGATAGAGAGAGCAAAGGCGATGGTTCTGAGCTTTTCAGAAGAAAAAGAAAACTTAACGAGTTGAGTATTTGGTCTAAGTTTATTTATAGTGATGTATTGTATATAACCGGAAAATTCTAATCAAGGGCGTATGCTGGGGGGGAATACGGGGATATATCCCCCCCTCATTTTTATGATTTATAGGAAACAAAAATGAGTTTTTTTTCGAAAAAAATGCAATATGCAGCAGCATAGACGTAGAAAAATTGCCAAAATCGGCCTATTTTACCAGTAGTTACTATTAAAATGTTTTAAATGATTATCTCGGCGAATCTCTAGTTCCTAAAATGTCGTATTTAGTACATAAGTCTGCCGGCTTTATTCTGATTTTAACAAAGTAAAGTTTTTTGAGCCCAATAAACGCAGTTTTGGTACTTTTTAAACGCATATTGTACTCGTAAGCAAAAAATGCAAAAAAACTTTTTTATCAGTCAAAAATTTTGTCCCTAAAAGTTATCCCCCCCATTTCAAAATCCATGATACGCCACTGATTCTAATTCTAAAAATAAATCTAGCGTACATGTACTTTCTAAATGCGAATACGCTTTACGCTACAATAGTTCCCCCCCCCCCCACGGAAGACGGAGTCCCCAGGTCTTAAGCAAGAAGCAATGAAAACGGTACGGTACAGTTCAACTGAAACGCGATGAAAGAAAATTGAAAAATTGGAAAAGCGCGATGTCAATAGTAATGAAAATTATTGTCTTTGGTGAATCTCATGCGGCGACCGCTCCTGGTCACCCGTTCCGGCTCTGTCGCGGCGGGCGCAGCGGGTGGGTCCGGATTCGGTGACGCTGCTGGCAGGTCGGATGCCACTGCTGTCGGCGTTGGTAAGCTCGACTCGGCTGCCGATGTCGGTGTGTCAGATAGCTGTTGCGACGATGGCAGATTCTCCGGTCGGTGCTGCTTAGTTTGCCGTGCGCCGTTGGCTCTTCGGGGTCCTCGAAGCGGCTTCAGACGGTCGATAGAAACGGTTTCCTGGTGACCTGGACGCGTCTCGATGACGAAAAACTTTGCCGTCTTTTGGATGACTTGGAAGGGGCCTTGATAGGGCGCTTCAAGGGGCTTGCGCACGCAGTCCACCCTCAGCCAGACTTTCTCGGCGCTCCACAGGTCAGCCGGGATGTACTGCCGCGCTGGTGCTGTCGTGCCTGGGCGTTGTTCATCGTCGATGATGTTGTCCATCCGAAGCTGGAGCGTCTGAGGTTCAATGTCGTCTGTCGCCAGGACTCGCGGAATCATGGGATGCTCACCTGTGAGGCGCGTAAACGGGCTGACGCCGTTCTCGTCCGGAGTGATGTGCATGGCGAGCAACGCGAGCGGCAGACTGTCCAGCCATGAAGGTCCATGAGCCTTCAGGATGTTCTTCAGCGTCCGGTGCGCCCGCTCGACCTTCCCGTTTGCCTGCGGGTGATACGCCGTTGTCCTCAGGCGAAAGAAACCGACCCGGCTGGCGAGGTACTTGAAGAGGTCCGCCTCGAATTGGGCTCCTCGATCCGTAAGGATGTAGAGCGGCACTCCGTATCGGGAAATCCAAGTAGCCAGGAAGGCGGCGGCGACGCTGGAAGCTGTGATGGACTCAAGCGGAGCAGCCTCGAACCAACCAGTGCCCCGGTCGATCATCGTAAGCAGATACCTTGGGGTCAGGCCGCAGGAGATGTCGTACTTGCGCTCCGGAACAGGCAAGGGGCCGACGATGTCGATATGGACCGTCTCCAGTCGGTTAGAAGGCAGGTCAAACGATGTGCTGCCGGAGATGGTGTGCCGGCTGATCTTGGTGCGTTGACAAGTCTCACAGGCTCGGCAGTAGCTCTTGATATCGAAGCGCATGTTGGGCCAGTAGTAGCGCGATGTGATGAGGCGGGCTGTCTTGCGGAGGCCGAAGTGACCCAAGTCATGGAAGTGTCTGATCAGCGACTGTTGCATCGCCTTTGGAATCACCGGTCGCGGGTAGCTTGCCGACGTCTCGCAGAGCAGTGACCTGTTGCCGTCCACCGGGAAGACGCGGCAGTTGTCGGATGGTTGCATGTCTTCCAGTTGCTGCTGGTCTGCGATGGCTGGGATATCGATCGGCGCTGGTGGTGGCTGGCCGGCGTCGACATGCCCGATGCTCGCCCTGTTGTCGGCGTCGAGTCTAGAGAGAGCGTCTGCGACGACGTTGTCGGCGCCTCGGATGTAGCTGACGTCCGTGACGTACTCCGTGATGACGCTGAGGTATCGCTGGTCCCTGTCCGATGTGCTGTCTCTGCTGCTGTGAAACGCTTGAACTAAGGGCTTGTGGTCCGTGAAGACCGTCACGTTGCGTCCCTCAATCAAGCTCCGGAAGTGCAGCACCGCGAGATATACGGCGAGAAGCTCTCGATCGAACGCGAAGTATTTCTGCTGCGCAGCCGTCAACTTCTTGCTGAATAGGCCAATCGGTGTCGCGGTCTCGCTTGACGCTTGATGAAGCGCAGCGCCGATGCTGGTGGATGAAGCGTCTGTCACCAAGCTGTAGGACTCGCAGTTCGGGTCCGGGTGCTAAAGCAGCAGTCGCTCAGCCAGGCTCTCCTTGAGTCGCCTGAATGCCTCTTCTTGGACTTGTCCCCAGGTGTAGGCTCGCGGTGAACGTCGTGCCGATGCAACGAGGTCTTGCAGTGGCGCGGCGATGTCAGCAAAGTGCGGAATGAAACGCCGATAAAAGCCGATGACCCCGAGGAATCGCCGTAAAACGTTCGCGTCCTTGGGCGCCGGCCACTGTTGAATGGCGTCTACCTTGGAGGCAAGCGGGCGGATACCGTTGGCTGAGACGTGATGCCCTAGGAACGTGACTTCCGGTTGCATGAAAACGCATTTGGCCAGCTGCACTTTGAGTCCGTAGTGATCCAATCGTGACAGGACAGCTTCCAGGTGTTGCAGGTGCTCCTCTTCGCTCGCAGATGCCACCAGCAGGTCGTCGATATAGGAGATGGCGAAAGGGAGTCCGCGGAGCACACCGTCGATGAACCGCTGAAAGGTTTGCGCAGCGTTCCTCAGGCCGAATGGCATGCGGGTCCACTTGTACAACCCGAATGGCGTGACTATGGCGGTCTTGTGAATATCTTCTTCGGCGATCGGGATCTGATGGTACGCTCTCACCAGGTCGAGTTTCGAAAAGACTTTCGCCCCGTGCAGGCTCCTCGTGAAGCACTGGATGTGAGGAATCGGATACTTGTCGGGCTTGGTCAACCTGTTGAGCTGCCGATAATCCCCGCAGGGTCTCCACTTGCCATTCGGAACACCGTCGTCCTTCTTTGGCACCATGTGCAGCGGTGATGCCCAGCTGCTGGACGAAGGTCGCAGGTATCCGGCATCAATCAGCTGCTGGAACTCATTCTTCGCAATGGCTAGTTTCTCGGGGCGTAGCTGCCTGGCCTTGGCGTGAGTCGGTCGATGCTCGCCGGTAACGATGACGTGACGCGTGTCGTGCTTCACCTCTTCGGTTGGTGGCAGGCGACTTCCCTCCACGTATGTGAAGGTGTCTGTGAAGCGATCGATGAGCTGACGGATCCGCTGATCGCAGTTGTGTGGGTACGCCAAGGAAACGCTGAAGGTGTCGAGCTGCATCGCGGCAACCGGCAGTGTCTGCGTGCGCAGCTTTGTTTCAGGATCGACCAGTTGGCGCGTCTTGCAGTCGACTAGCAACCCATAGTGCGATAGGAAGTCATAGCCCAGTATGGGCTGAACCACGGCGACGATCAAGAAGGTCCAGCGGAACGAGCGGTGCAGGCCTCGAATGGCGACATCGAGCGTAACTTCTCCAGCAACCGGGATTGGAGCACCTGTGGTTAAGCGGAATCCGGTCGCTTGGAGGGCCTGGTGTAGATACTTCGATGGGATGATGGATGCTGCGGCACCAGTGTCGACGAGGAAGGCAAGGACTTGGCTGTTGAAGGTCAGATCTACCACCAGGAAGGCTTGGTTCGCCACTCTATCGCTGATGGCGCTGCTTACTGCGGCGTGTTGGGCAGCGCCGCCCAGTTTTCCGGACCGCGACGCACAGGCGAGTTAGAGCAAGACTGGGCGGGCGTTGACTCGCGGTTGCTAAGGACGCGTGGCTGGTGTCCCGGAAACTTCGGAAACTGACACCACCGGCGGCATGTGCGCGCCTGCAGGCCGTAGAAGACATGCACGCGGCAGACGACTGGACGTTGACCAGGTCGGAACGGCGGCATGTCGTTGCGAGGTGGTCTCCGCGTCGCAGATGAGCCTTGGGTGTGCTGAGCTGGGATGGCAGCGACAGGCTGCGCTGCTCCGAGCTGCCCTATTGCGTTGATCTTCCCGTCGTTACTCTGGACGCTGAAGCTGAACATCGCGTCGGCGATGGTGGCGATCTCCGTAGGGGATTGGCCTTGGAAGCCCGACAGTGCGACCCGACAGGTCTGAGGTTGCCAGGATTTCATTGATTTTTTCTTGTTGGCTCTTCTGCAGCATGTTGCAGACGCCTTTCTTCAGGTTGGTGTAGCTCTGCGCATTAGCTGACGATAGCGAATCTCTGGACAGGAAGACCGAGCCGATGTCCTTGGGTAAATGAGCGACCAGATGAAAAAACTTAGTTTTCTCAGAGGTGATGTGCGCTAAGTTAAACGGCGCCTCCAGTGCAGAACCACGTTTCTGGATTTGTCCAATAGAAGGGTGGTGGCTTGACAGCCACAGCTGCCACTGCTGGGTGACCAGTTGGCGCAGCGTCGTCGTTCGCGGCGTCCTGACCCTGGAGTGCGTCGGCTTCGGGTTGAATTGAGTCTTCGTTGGACATCTTTGGTGTCGCCTCACCGGACCAATTGTAACTACGTTGATGTCAACAAAAGATAGAGAGAGCAAAGGCGATGGTTCTGAGCTTTTCAGAAGAAAAAGAAAACTTAACGAGTTGAGTATTTGGTCTAAGTTTTTTATATAGTGATGTATTGTATATAACCGGAAAATTCTGGAAATTTCATTAATTAAAACAAAGTTAATTGCGTTCAATACTCATGCGTAATTCTACAGTAAAAATGCATTAATAAATTCGATTATTACAACTTCTATATTTAGGATTTTATAGTAAAATTAACATTTAATTAAATTTAAGGAAATTTCTAAAATGAACTTTAACTTCGCACTAAAAACATATTTTCTGGAAGATTTTCTAATTCTAAAAATAAATCTAGCGTACATGTACTTTCTAAATGCGAATACGCTTTACGCTACAAATACATTGAGGTTCATATTGAAAAAACAAAGGCAAAATTTTTTTTCAATTTTTTTCTACCCATGCACCGAATTTCACCAATTTACTTTTTTAAGACATTAGCATGCGAAATTTCTCCTACAATACATATGAATATATTCGTATTATCATTTGCTGCAAAATAAACAAGACGAAATTGCTGACCCACGAGTATACTGTAGTCAGCATAGCAGCAGCAATTAAGCAATTATTTGTCAGAAATGAAAACACACGGGACGATTAAAGGATTTGCTGTTATATGCACAAATAAATAACACACATGGATGAGTTTACGTTGCCTATTAAGTCATTAAAAAAGCAATTAAAATATCCTGGCAAACATTTAAACAAACCAATTAAAAAGAAAACAAGTAAAATTTGAATGCCACTAACTGGTCATTGAGTGCTGTCACGAATTGGACATTGATTGCTGTCCTAACTGGTCATTGAGTGCTGTCACTAACTGGTCATTCAGTGCTGTCACTAACTGGTCATTGAGTGCTGTCACTAACTGGTCATTGAGTGCTGTCACTAACTGGTCATTGAGTGCTGTCACTAACTGCTCATTGAGTGCTGTCACTAACTGGTCATTGAGTGCTGTCACTAACTGGTCATTGAGTGCTGTCACTAACTGCTCATTGAGTGCTGTCACAAACTAGTCATTGAGTGCTGTCACTAACTGGTCATTGAGTGCTGTCACTAACTGGACATTGATTGCTGTCCTAACTGGTCATTGAGTGCTGTCACTAACTGGTCATTGAGTGCTGTCACTAACTGGTCATTGAGTGTTGTCATTAACTGGTCATTAAGTGCTGTCACTAACTGGCCATTAGGTTCTGTCACTAATTGGATATTGGATTAGCTTCCGAATGCATCACTTTAAGAGAATTCAACAAAGTCTAAAGATCATGAATAAAACAACTAAAAAGCTGCTAAAGGATTCCGAGCACACTAAAGACCAAGATCGATTGTGCACGTCGGCAATGACGGAGCGCCGCAAGGGTGAATATTCGCTACAGAAAGTGCAGTCGGAGTGCCACTTAAGATTGCTGACTTGATTGAATCTCTTGCCGCACACTTTGCACTCAAATGGCTTTTCTCCTGTGTGCAGCCTTGAGTGCCTAGTGAGATGGCTGCTGACACTGAATCTCTTGCTGCACACTTTGCACTCAAATGGCTTTTCTCCTGTATGCAGCCTTAAGTGTTTAGTGAGACAGCTGCTGTCACTGAATCTCTTGCCGCACACCTTGCACTCAAATGGCTTTTCTCCTGTATGCAGCCTTAAGTGCCTAGTGAGACAGCTGTTGACACTGAATCTCTTGCCGCACACCTTGCACTCAAATGGCTTTTCTCCTGTGTGCTGCCTGGAGTGTGTAGTAAGGCTGCTGCTGACACTGAATCTCTTGCCGCACACTTTGCACTCAAATGGCTTTTCTCCTGTGTGCAGCCTTGAGTGCGTTGTGAGATTGCTGCTGTCACTGAATCTCTTGCCGCATACTTTGCACTCAAACGGCTTTTCTCCTGTGTGCTGCCTGGAGTGTGTAGTAAGGCTGCTGCTGACACTGAATCTCTTGCCGCACACTTTGCACTCAAATGGCTTTTCTCCTGTGTGCTGCCTGGAGTGTGTAGTAAGATGGCTGCTGACACTGAATCTCTTGCCGCACACTTTGCACTCAAATGGCTTTTCTCCTATGTGCAGCCTGGAGTGTGTAGTAAGGCTGCTGCTGTCACTGAATCTCTTGCCGCACACCTTGCACTCAAACGGTCTCTCACCAGTGTGAGACCGGCTGTGCACGTGCAGATCAGGTTTCGCTGAGAAGGACTTCCCACACCGCTTGCATTTGTGCGGTGTTGCCTTCCTGTGCACCACACTAATGTGAGCATTGAGATAGCTTCTCCTGGAGAACTTCTTTTGACAAGTGTCGCACTGGAACGGCTTCTGGAGACCCTGAGCACGATTTGTCACTGCACGACTGCCATCTGTACACGGCTTCATCGCTGACTCATTGCGAGACGCGACCTGCTCGACCGCCGCCGCTCTGCCAGCTTCTGAGTTGGTCGCAGCCGTCTCCTCAGGCTCCGAGTCGTAGCCAATTCCGTGTGACCGCACATGACGCAAGTATTGCGCCGCTGCCGGTCGGGTGCGGCAGAACCGCCTGGGACAAAACGGGCAGGCGACAGAGCCCCGGCGCATCTCTGAGAAACTGTGGGGCTACAATCCGTGCTGAGATGCCGATGCTCGAAGCCCGTCTCTGCCTTGAGCTGCAATGCGGAGCGATAGAGACTTCGTCACTTTGTCATCCAAGTTTGAATGACGTTCAAAGATTTTTAAACACGTATTGTCAGAAGATTCAGTTTAATGATAAAGATATTTTAGTATGGAGACAAAATATTTAAGCATTCAATTTGCATCTGAATGCATTGAGGTTCATATTGAAAGAATAAAGGCAAAATATTTTTAAACTGGTTTTTTTGTTGCTACCCGTGCACCGAATTTCACTTATGTACTTTTTATGAAATTTCTCCTACAATACATATGAATATACTCTTATTATCATTTGCTGCAAAATTAACAAGACGAAATTGCTGACCCACGAGTATACTGTAGTCAGCATAGCAGCAGCAATTAAGCAATCATTTGTCAGAAATGAAAACACACGGGGCGATTCAACGATTTGCTGTTATATGCACAAATAAATAACACACATGGATGAGTTTACGTTGCCTATTAAGTCATTAAAAAGCAATTAAAATATCCTGGCAAACATTTAAACAAACCAATTAGTAAAGAAAACAAGTAAAATTTGAATGCCACCGGTGTAATTTATAAATACAGGGGAGAAAAGGTTCGATAATAACGCTTGATTGCACAAAATTGAAACGCAAGTTAGGGAGTCAAAGAAAAAGTTTAAGTGCTAAGTAATTCTACAGTAAGTAATGAAATGATTGGAAAACAATTGGATACCTTTGGCAGGAAAACAAAGTAAAAAGCTGGTCTAGCATTACAGTGCAGTATAGTATATGCAGTGCCTACTGGTCATTGATTGCTGTCAGTGTCACTAACTGGTCATTGAGTGCTGTCACTAACTGGTCATTGAGTGCTGTCACTAACTGGTCATTGAGTGCTGTCACTAACTGGTCATTGAGTGCTGTCACTAACTGGTCATTAATTGCTGTCACTAACTGGTCATTGAGTGCTGTCACTAACTGGTCATCAAGTGCTCTCACTAACTGGACATTAAGTGCTGTCACTAACTGGTCATCAAGTGCTGTCACTAACTGGACATTAAGTGCTGTCACTAACTGGTCATCAAGTGCTCTCACTAACTGGTCATTAAGTGCTGTCACTAACTGGTCATTAAGTGCTTTCACTAACTGGTCATCAAGTGCTGTCACTAACTAGTAATTGAGTGCTGTCACTAACTGGTCGAGTGCTGTCACTAAATGCTGTTACTTTGCACTTAGTAAGTGCTGTCACTAACTGGTCATTAGGTGCTGTCACTATATGGTTATTGGATTAGCTTACGAATGCATCACTTTAAGAGAATTCAACAAAGTCCGAAGATCATGAATAAAACGACAAAAAGCTGCTAAGGGATTGCGAGCAAACACTTGGCGCACAATAAGGACCAAGACAGATTGCTCACGTCGGCAATGACGGAGCGCCGCAAAGGTGAATATTCGCGACAGAAAGTGCTGCTCGGAGTGCTTTTTAAGATTGCTGATTTGATTGAATCTCTTGCCACACATTTTGCACTAGAATGTATAAATCTTTCAGGCTTTCTAGGGCAGAAAGGAGGAGAATCCGAGGGCCGCGAAGCTGGCCTGCTGGATTTGTATTCCTTCTTGATTTTGCGGGCGGGCCGAGAAACGACATTCTTCGGCCCGCAAGTCAAGTCAAACTGCATTCGCTTCAGTCTAAGTTCAGTGCAAGTCCTGATTCTCGGCCCGCAAGAAAATGGAATTTGTCTATGGTACAAAATGCAAACTGTATTTCATTTTAGCTTGTAGTTCCGAGCCTAAAAGAGCGACTGACAAAGTATTAATTGGTCTAACTTTTTATTAAAATTTATTCAATTGACTCCTGACCCGAACGTTCTGAGAAAATGATAGACTACTCCTGTATAGAAGGACGAGAGATTTCTGGGTTGCAGCGCGAAGAAATCGACTTTGTATGCCAACTCCGTGGCCGTGGGCGAATGTTCAATCGGTACACTTGCCTGTGCCTGGAATTGGATTCAGCAAGGCGCTCGAAAACGGCCTGTTGGATGCTCTAGTAAACGATCTTCTGCTGAAGTGAGCAGCGACAATCAACCCCGGAAGCTAACAAGTGATGAAGTGAGCGCCATTTTGGATGTGGAGAATGCCTCACGCGTCATCTCTACCGAAGCAAAAAGCCTAATCCAATCGTTAAACGAGTCACGATCAAGCGATGTCCCACTTCAATCGCCTAGTTTTAGCGTTGAGCGTGGCAACCTAAAAGTATCTGCTGTTGACTGCGAACAAAGGGACTTTAATGGAGTTCTGCCGACTGCAGTGCTAGAGAAAAATAGATCCCGTGTTCTGCATTGAGTGCTGCCACTAACTAGTCATTGAGTGCTGTCTATAACTGGTCATTAAGTGCTGTCACAAACTAGTCATTGAGTGCTGTAACTAACTGGTCATTAAGTGCTGTCACAAACTAGTCATTGAGTGCTGTAACTAACTGGTCATTAAGTGCTGTCACTAACTGGCCATTAAGTTCTGTCACTAATTGGATATTGGATTAGCTTCCGAATGCATCACTTTAAGAGAATTCAATAAAGTTCAAAGATCATGAATAAAACAACAAAAAAGCTGCTAAAGGATTCCGAGCACACTAACGACCAAGACCGATTGTGCACGTCAGCAATGACGGAGCGCCGCAAGGGTGAATATTCGCTACAGAAAGTGCAGTCGGAGTGCCACTTAAGATTGTTGACTTGATTGAATTTCTTGCCGCACACTTTGCACTCAAATGGCTTTTCTTGTGTGGAGCCTTGAGTGCCTGGTAAGATGGCTGCTGTCACTGAATCTCTTGCCGCACACTTTGCACTCAAATGGCTTTTCTCCTGTGTGCAGCCTTGAGTGCCTAGTGAGATGGCTGCTGACACTGAATCTCTTGCTGCACACTTTGCACTCAAATGGCTTTTCTCCTGTGTGCTGCCTTAAGTGCCCAGTAAGATGGCTGCTGTCACTGAATCTCTTGCCGCACACTTTGCACTCAAATGGCTTTTCTCCTGTGTGCAGCCTTGAGTGCGTTGTGAGATTGCTGCTGTCACTGAATCTCTTGCCGCATACTTTGCACTCAAACGGCTTTTCTCCTGTGTGCAGCCTGGAGTGTGTAGTAAGGCTGCTGCTGACACTGAATCTCTTGCCGCACACTTTGCACTCAAATGGCTTTTCTCCTGTGTGCAGCCTTGAGTGCCTAGTGAGATGGCTGCTGACACTGAATCTCTTGCCGCACACTTTGCACTCAAACGGCTTTTCTCCTGTGTGCTGCCTGGAGTGTGTAGTAAGGCTGCTGCTGACACTGAATCTCTTGCCGCACACTTTGCACTCAAATGGCTTTTCTCCTGTATGCAGCCTGGAGTGTGTAGTAAGGCTGCTGCTGACACTGAATCTCTTGCCGCACACTTTGCACTCAAATGACTTTTCTCCCGTGTGCAGCCTGGAGTGTGTAGTAAGGCTGCTGCTGTCACTGAATCTCTTGCCACACACTTTGCACTCAAATGGCTTTTCTCCTGTGTGCTGCCTGGAGTGTGTAGTAAGGCTGCTGCTGTCACTGAATCTCTTGCCGCACACCTTGCACTCAAACGGTCTCTCACCAGTGTGAGACCGGCTGTGCAAGTGCAGATCGGGTTTCGCTGAGAAGGACTTTTCACACCGCTTGCATTTGTGCGGTGTTGCCTTCCTGTGCACCACACTAATGTGAGCATTGAGATAGCTTCTCCTGGAGAACTTCTTTTGACAAGTGTCGCACTGGAACGGCTTCTGGAGACCCTGAGCACGATTTGTCACTGCACGACTGCCATCTGTACACGGCTTCATCGCTGACTCATTGCGAGACGCGACCTGCTCGACCGCCGCCGCTCTGCCAGCTTCTGAGTTGGTCGCAGCCGTCTCCTCAGGCTCCGAGTCGTAGCCAATTCCGTGTGACCGCACATGACGCAAGTATTGCGCCGCTGCCGGTCGGGTGCGGCAGAACCGCCTGGGACAAAACGGGCAGGCGACAGAGCCCCGGCGCATCTCTGAGAAACTGTGGGGCTACAATCCGTGCTGAGATGCCGATGCTCGAAGCCCGTCTCTGCCTTGAGCTGCAATGCGGAGCGATAGAGACTTCGTCACTTTGTCATCCAAGTTTGAATGACGTTCAAAGATTTTTAAACACGTATTGTCAGAAGATTCCGTTTAATTATAAAGATATTTTGGTATGGAGACAAAATATTTAAGCATTCAATTTGCATCTGAATGCATTGAGGTTCATTTTAATGAATAAAGGCAAAAATATTTTTTAAACTTGTTTTTTGTAGCTACCCGTGCACCGAATTTCACTTATGTACTTTTTATGAAATTTCTCTTACAATACGTATGAATATACTCTTATTATCATTAGCTGCAAAATAAACAAGACGAAATTGCTGACCCACGAGTATACTGTAGTCAGCATAGCAGCAGCAATTAAGCAATTATTTGTCAGAAATGAAAACACACGGGACGATTAAAGGATTTGCTGTTATATGCACAAATAAATAACACACATGGATATGAGGGACAGACACAGACATAAAGTACTACAAACGAAATGAGTCACAAAATTGAAAGCAATTACAAATAACTTAATATTTCCCCACCTAGTCCGAATGCGGAAAAGCATCACTTACTACTATCTCTCCGAACTAAGACATAAGTAGCATAGTTGGAGCATGCAATAATATGAAAAAAACGAGAAAAAACAACGAGACAGATGACACAATCCACCTTATTAACCAGACAAAGAAGTGAAATAAAATTTTGAAATAAACTGTATTATCATTTCATTTTAATATAATTTTTACATAGAACTTATAATCGCATCAAATAAAAATCTGCTAGCAAATCAGGAGCTTGTGAATTATATTTAGATCCAACAGTTGATTTTATTATTGTCATTGACTTGTCAGAAACTATAAGAACAATAATTAGCCAATAATAAGCTCAGGTGAGCTGACCCAATTCAGCCAGCTGTAGCAGAAACTGACACCCGGTCACCAGCTGGGTGCTGCCGTAGGTGATCCGCCTGCCACCGCCGCCGCTGCCGCCGCCGCCTCCGCCGGCGCCCGTAACGCCGGATGATTTTGAAGTTCGACGCAAATCAACCAGATTCTGATATTCAATATAGTTGCCGCCGCCAACTACGAATACGATCGCCTCCTGTTTGGTTTTGTTTCGTGGGTGACAAAATATGATACCAACGATATTAGAACAGCGGCGGTGTTGAAGATGGAGAGAGGGACTTAGAGAGAGAGGGATATGGAGAGAGAGACGGAGAGAGAGATGGAGACAGAGGGATGGAGAGAGAGAGGTGGAGAGAGGGAGATGGAGAGAGGGAGATGGAGAGAGAGAGGGAGTTGGAGAGAGGAGATGGAGAGAGATGGAGTTGGAGAGAGGGAGATGGAGAGAGGCAGATGGAGAGAGGGAGATGGAGAGAGAGAGGGAGAGAGATGGAGTTGGAGAGAGGAGATGGAGAGAGATGGAGTTGGAGAGAGGGAGATGGAGAGAGGGAGATGGAGAGAGAGGGAGTTGGAGAGAGGAGATGGAGAGAGGCAGATGGAGAGAGGGAGGGAGATGGAGAGAGAGATGGAGTTGGAGAGAGGGAGATGGAGAGAGGCAGTTGGAGAGAGAGAGGGAGATGCAGAGAGGGAGATGGAGAGAGAGATGGAGTTGGAGAGAGGGAGATGGAGAGAGGGAGATGGAGAGAGAGAGGGAGTTGGAGAGAGGGAGATGGAGAGAGGCAGTTGGAGAGAGAGAGGGAGATGGGAGGGAGGGAGGGGGAGAGAGGGAACCAAGCAGAATATTGGGAGGGAGTTGGGAGACAGGAAGCAAAAGAGACAAAAAGAGAGAGATGAAGAGAGGAGATGAGATGAAGAGTGAAAGAACTAGGAGAAGAGGAGAGATGCAGACGGAAATTAGCCAAAAAGAAGGGAGCGGGAAGTGAAGAGGGGGGGGGGTAAATTTCTTACAAAGCAGACACCCGAGCACGACAAACCTGAAACGGCTGCTTCTGCCTAGGAATCTGAGACGGATCGGTCACCCGGTGCAGTTTCGGATCGAAGTAGCGATACTCTTCAACTTCGGCCTGGCCGGCCCGGTTCTCCATCAAACAGTCGGCAATGCGAGCGGCCGGCAGGTTGTGCTTCCTCAGCACCAGATTCCTTACGCCCTCCATCAGGAATGAGCCGCCCTTTGATAGGCCGCCTAGCCAGCCGCTGCCGCTGCCGGAAGCGCCGCTGCCGCCACTTCCGCCGCCAACGTAATAACTGCCGCCGCCGCTGAGAGCGCGCCATTTTCTTAGATAAGCGGCCGCTTTCAACAGACCGGCGCAGTCCACTAATCCGCCAGATTCGCTGCTCAGTGCGGCAGAAGGCTCGCTGGCTAAACGATTTAATTGGCTTAATAATTCATCCAATTCAGCGCCTGAGGCCTGCGGACAGTCGCTCAATACTGCTACTAATAGTAGGCGCAGCTTGTCTTCAAAACTGCCAGCCTCTGGATCGGCCAGCACGTCAACTAGGGGCCGATCTAGACTCTGCTTAGCCAATAGTTTCTCTTCTAATTCGAATAGCAGATCCAATTGGCGAGCTTTGATTTTCTCTGCTAGACAGGTGGCAACATTAGTGTGCATGTCTAAACTGCGTTTCATTGCTAGCAGGGCTGGCAGGTCGGACATTGCGCTGTTTAACACGGACATTGTGTCCGTCACTGTTTTGTCATCTAGTTCGGCGTCGAAACCCATACTGCGTTTTAATCGGCCAACTTTCTCTTCCTCTTGTTTGTACTTTTCTAAATTGCGCTTGACAGCGTCAGCCACCTCGGGGAATGGGGCGCCGCGTTGGGCGGACCAGAAATTGTCTTCTTCTGCAAGAAGATCGTAGGCTGTTGTTCGTTTCTGTTGTTGCTGCTGGTGAGACGGCGGCCCAGACTGGGGTAGTTCGACTCGATTGAGGCGGGAGCCAAGTACATCGTGTACTAAAGCCTGGGGGATGAGATGGTAGATGGGGATAGCAGACCGGAAGTATGCAATATTTACCAGATATTCAAGTGACTTCTATTGAAGTAGTAAATTAAACAATGAGATTAATCTACTGACTACAGCAAGTGAAATCTACTCGTACTGACGATCGGATGTGAAATCTACTGACTACCAGAAGTGATATATACTGACCACCGGAAGTGATATCTTCTGTCTACCGGAAGTGATATACCCACTGACTACCGGAAGTGATATACCCACTGACTACCGGAACTGATATACCCACTGACTACCGGAACTGATATACCCACTGACTACCGGAAGTGATATACCCACTGACTACCGAAAGTGTTATCTACTGAGCACCGGAAGTGAAATATACCAATCAAAGGAAGTGATATTTACTGACTACCTGAAGTTGATAACTACTGACTACCGGAAGTTGATAACTACTGACTACCTGAAGTTGATACCTACTGACTACCGGAAGTTGATAACTACTAACTACCGGAAGTTGATAACTACTAACTACCGGAAGTTGATAACTACTTACTACCGGAAGTTGATAACTACTGAATACCGGAAGTTGATAACTACTGACTACCGGAAATCGATAACTACTGACTACCGGAAGTTGATAACTACTGACTACCGGAAGTTGATAACTACTGACTACCGGAAGTTGATAACTACTGACTACCGGAAGTTGATAACTACTGACTACCGGAAGTTGATAACTACTGACTACCGGAAGTTGATAACTACTAACTACCGGAAGTTGATACCTACTGACTATCGGAAGTTGATAACTACTGACTACCGGAAGTTGATAACTACTGACTACCGGAAGTTGATAACTACTGACTACCGGAAGTGAAATCTACTTATCTACCAATCGCAAACCTGATAAGTCCACGGATGATGCAGCATAGTAGCCAAATCTAAACTGCGATCAAGCAGCAGCAGCAGCGGCCGTTGAAACGAATACTGAGCAGCGGAATCGCCGCCACCAGTGAACAAACTGTTTCGAGCGTCACGCAGATTGTCGCGCAATTTTTTGTCCAACTTCGCCGCGACAGCTTCGGCCGCGTTGCCGGCAGGACAGCGGATCACCGGCACGGCGCCCAGGGTGACGCAAACGGAGAACAGGCCACCAGCGATCTCGTTGAGCATGGCTTCCATTGCTTCGTCGCTGCTGTCTGGCCGATTTAAAGCTTTGTAGGAGAGGCTATCGGCCGAGTGGTGACGCAATACGAATAGATCCTCTTCTAGGCAAATGAAATCCGTGTACTGGTCCACTACCCGGCTGATTTGACCGACAGCGTTGCCGCCGATTGCCGCCTTGACGAAAGACGATAAATTATTGTTGGGTTTCCTTCACATAGATTCAACTTATTTCCCATAGAACCCCTTCGCGCATTCATTGGATCCTCTTCCGTATTCAATAGATCCTTTTCACGAATTCATTGGATCCTCTTCCCGTATTCAATAGATCCTTTTCACGAATTCATTGGATCCTCTTCCGTATTCAATAGATCCTTTTCACGAATTCATTGGATCCTCTTCCCGTATTCAATAGATCCTTTTCACGAATTCATTGGATCCTCTTCCGCATTCAATAGATCCTTTTCACGAATTCATTGGATCCTCTTCCGTATTCAATAGATCCTTTTCACGAATTCATTGGATCCTCTTCCGTATTCAATAGATCCTTTTCACGAATTCATTGGATCCTCTTCCCGTATTCAATAGATCCTTTTCACGAATTCCATAGATCCCCTTCCTGTATCACCTAGATTCACTCCTGTATCCCTTAGATCCACTTCCTGTATCCCCTAGATTCCCTCCTGTATCCCCTAGATCCCTTCCTGAATTTCTCCTAGATCCCTTTCCTGTATCCCCTGGGTCCCTTTCTGTATCCTCTAGATCCATTTCCTGTATCCTCTAGATCCATTTCCTGTATCCCCTAGATCCATTTCCTGTATCCCCTAGATCCCTACCTGTATCCTCTAGATCCCTTCCTGTATCCCCTCGATCCCCTTCCTGTATCCCCTAGATCCCTTTCCTGTATCCCCTCGATCCCCTTCCTGTATCCCCTAGATCCCTTTCGTGTATCCCTTAGATCCACTTCCTGTATCCCCTAGATTCCCTCCTGTATCCCCTAGATCCCTTCCTGAATTTCTCCTAGATCCCTTTCCTGTATCCCCTGGGTCCCTTTCTGTATCCTCTAGATCCATTTCCTGTATCCCCTAGATCCCTTTCCTGTATCCCCTAGATCCATTTCCTGTATCCCCTAGATCCCTACCTGTATCCCCTAGATCCCTTCCTGTATCCTCTAGATCCCTTCCTGTATCCCCTCGATCCCCTTCCTGTATCCCCTAGATCCCTTTCCTGTATCCCCTCGATCCCCTTCCTGTATCCCCTAGATCCCTTTCGTGTATCCCTTAGATCCACTTCCTGTATCCCCTAGATTCTCTCCTGTATCCCCTAGATCCCTTCCTGTATTTCTCCTAGATCCCTTTCCTGTATCCCTTGGATCCCTTTCCTGTATCCCCTAGATCCCTTTCGTGTATCCCTTAGATCCACTTCCTGTATCCCCTAGATTCTCTCCTGTATCCCCTAGATCCCTTCCTGTATTTCTCCTAGATCCCTTTCCTGTATCCCTTGGATCCCTTTCCTGTATCCCTTGGATCCCTTTCCTGTATCCCTTGGATCCCTTTCCTGTATCCCCTAGATTCTCTCCTGTATCCCCTAGATTCTCTCCTGTATCCCCTAGATCCCTTCCTGTATTTCTCCTAGATCCCTTTCCTGTATCCCTTGGATCCCTTTCCTGTATCCCCTAGATCCCTTCCTGTATTTCTCCTAGATCCACTTCCTGTATCCCCTAGATTCTCTCCTGTATCCCCTAGATCCCTTCCTGTATTTCTCCTAGATCCACTTCCTGTATCCCCTAGATTCTCTCCTGTATTCCCTAGATTCCTTCCTGTATTTCTCCTAGATCCCTTTCCTGTATCCCCTAGATCCCCTTCCCATATCCCTTAGATCCTCTTCGCGAATTCCATAGATCCCCTTACCCGTATCCCATAGATCTCCTTACTCGTATCCCATAGATCTCCTTACCCGTATCCCATAGATCCCCTTACCCGTATCCCATAGATCTCCTTACCAGTATCCCTTAGGTCCTCTTCCCTTATCCCCTAGATCCCAATTCAGTGTATGAGACCACCAACCTGAGCCAGATCCTCCAGCTTGCTCCTGGATATTGGCGATATGAAATTCAAATGATAGGACTCGTATAATCCGGCAGCCAGATCGCGTCCCAAGCGTTGCAAATTCTCCTCGCTAGGATTCATAAAATACACGGCGGCAACGTCGGATAGCGGCTCGCGATCTGAGTGCAACGGCAGGTGCAACGTGACGCCCAGGTCGCGTAGATCTTTCACCGTGAGCAGCGGAGAGATCATGTCTTGACCGCTGCGATCGTAAATCAACACCTGACAGGTTTGCGGGGGAAATGATCAACAAGTACATTACTGGAATTACTGGAAGACAGGTAATAAAAAAAAATTTTTGGGACCGATTAAAGGCGATTCTTAAAGCGAGTGTCTCGAGAGGCGATTCTCAATGTGAGAGTCTCGAGAAGCGATTCTCAATGTGAGAGTCTCGAGAAGCGATTCTCAATGTGAGAGTCTCGAGAAGCGATTCTCAATGTGAGAGTCTCGAGAAGCGATTCTCAATGTGAGAGTCTCGAGAAGCGATTCTCAATGTGAGAGTCTCGAGAAGCGATTCTCAATGTGAGAGTCTCGAGAAGCGATTCTCAATGTGAGAGTCTCGAGAAGCGATTCTCAATGTGAGAGTCTCGAGAAGCGATTCTCAATGTGAGAGTCTCGAGAAGCGATTCTCAATGTGAGAGTCTCGAGAAGCGATTCTCAATGCGAGAGTCTCGAGAAGCGATTCTCAATGTGAGGAGAGTCTCGAGAAGCGATTCTCAAGGTGAAAGTCTCGAGAAGAGATTCTCAAGTAAAGAGTCTCGAGAAGAGATTCTCAAGTAAAGAGTCTCGAGAAGCGATTCTCAATGCGAGTCTCGAGAAGCGATTCTCAATGTGAGGAGAGTCTCGAGAAGCGATTCTCAATGTGAGGAGAGTCTCGAGAAGCGATTCTCAAGGTGAGACTAGAGTGCCTCGAGTGGCGATTCTCAAGCCTCAAGGTGCGTCCTAAATATAAACCTCATCAGTAAATCCAATGAGTCGATTTTTGTTGAAATAAGAGTCCAGAGCAGGTTCTCAAAGTCTCTAGTCTTTTAGGAAGACAGAGATTCGCTGGATAAGAAATCACCTTCCACTGCGGCTCCTCAGAGTCGGCGGGTCCGCCAGCTGCCGAGGACAAGCCCGCCGATGTCAGCCTAGCTGTCGGCGCATTCAAATTCAGCATTCTGCGCATTGATTCAATCTTTCTAGACCGCAAACTGTTGCCGGGACCGGTCCCGGGATTCTGAGATTGCTTCATCATTTTATTAGTCTAGTCGGGACCACGGAGCCTGATTGCAGACTGAAAAATGACACGAATAATTTTAATAAGTATCAAACACAGAAATATTTACACTGTTAGCTACTGACTACCGGATGTGATATATTCGCTGACTACCGGAAGTGATATCTACTGAGTACCGGATGTGATACATCCACCGACTACCGGAAGTGATATCTACTAACTACCGGAAATGACATACCTAGTGACTACCGGAAGTGATATATCCTGCGACTACCGGAATTGATATATCCTGCGACTACCGGAAGTGATATCTACTGACTACCGGATGAGATATATCCACTGACTACCGGAAGTGATATATCCAGTGACTACCAGAAGTGATATATCGTGACTACCGGAAGTGATATCTACTGACTACCGGATGAGATATATCCACTGACTACCGGAAGTGATATCTACTGATTACCGGATGTGATGTCCACTGACGACCGGTAGTGATATATCCATTGACTAGCAGAAGTAATATCTACTGACTACCAAAAGTGATATCTACTGACTACCAGAAGTGATATCTACTGCCTACCAGATGTGATATCTACTGAATACCAGAAGTGATATCCACTGACTACCGGAAGTGATATATCCATTGGCTACCGGAAGTGATATTTATTGACTACTCGAAGTAAACTTTTTTCCTTGATGACTTTCTTGACTGGGGGGGGAGGGTTGACTTTTTTGGGAGCAGTTCCCCAAATGAATGCGGCTACACATGGGAATCGAACCCACTTGATCTGTTGCGAGAATCAGACACATTTACCAGGATATGTCAATCATTAGTAGCTTCAATTTAAATGATATAAAAAACTTGAAAACTATATTATCACCAGCAATAATAGGTACCAACGGTGCAAGGTTTATTAATAACAATTTTATACTTTCAATATGTACAGTACTCAGATTAGCAGTCGCTAATTCAATTTATTAGGATTAAAAAAACGAGAGTCATTGATCGATTTTCAAGTCCTCTCTTTTGTCTTTCGTTTCTTCTCCTTTTTTCGTTTCCTTTCGGCTTTCCGTTCGGCTTTATCAAATTTAGCGGCGGCGGCGGCGGAAGCAGAGTTCAAGCACTGTCCAGCGGCCGCTGGTGACGAGGAAAATGCTGCTGTCGGCATGGCTGAAGACGCCGAAGCAGCGGAAGCAGCAGCAGCAACAGAAGCGGCGGCAGAGCTGGCCGATGGCAAAGGCTGCGGAGGCGGCAGCGGTGGAACGCCGGCGGCAAACCTGCTGATAGCCGGAGCGCCAGAAGCGACGCTCACGTGAGCAGCAGCGCTAGGAGCAGAAACTGGCTGAGCACTGGTCACGCCAACGCTACTAGAAGCAGAAGTTGATTGAGAAGCAACAATAGTATTAGAGCTGGCACTGGTATTATCGCCTGGATTAGATTCGTTATGACTGCTGCCAATCAAATCTGTGATGACGGCTTCGTGACGACGCTTCCTAGTTCGACCTGGAGGCTGCTGAGACTGCTGAGACGATTGGGGAGTAGGTGGCTGCGGCTGCTGCTGTTGCTGCTGCTGGGGCGGCGGCTTGTTAAACAACTGAGCCAGCTCAGGCGGCACGGGACCCTCGTGTAGACGAAAAGCGGACATGGCATTGGCCGATAGTGGGGCCAAATCTTTGCCAGTAACTGGCGGTCGCTCGATCATCTCGGACAGGGATGAGCCGTCTTCGAATCTGAAGAGAGATTTTAATGCAAATATAATATATTGAGTTGACAGTCCAACACCCATAAGTCATTAGACACATGCATTAGCAACCAGTTGGACCCATTAATAATTAGTTTGACCCATTAATTATCAGTCTGGCCCATTAATAATCAGTCTGACCCACTAATCATCAGTCTGGCCCATTAATAATCAGTCTGACCCAATAATCAGTCTGGCCCATTAATAATCAGTCTGATCCACTAATTATCAGTCTGGCCCATTAATAATCAGTCTGACCCACTAATCATCAGTCTGACCCATTAATAATCAGTCTGACCCAATAATCAGTCTGGCCCACTAATCATCAGTCTGACCCACTAATCATCAGTCTGACCCAATAATCAGTCTGACCCAATAATCAGTCTGGCCCATTAATAATCAGTCTGACCCACTAATCATCAGTCTGACCCATTAATAATCAGTCTGACCCAATAATCAGTCTGGCCCATTAATAATCAGCCTGACCTATTAGCAATCAGCCTAACCTGTTAGCAATCAGCCTGACCTATTAGCAATCAGCCTGACCTGTTAGCAATCAGCCTGACCTATTAGCAATCAGCCTGACCTGTTAGCAATCAGCCTGACCTGTTAGCAATCAGCCTGACCTATTAGCAATCAGCCTGACCTGTTAGCAATCAGCCTGACCTATTAGCAATCAGCCTGATCTGTTAGCAATCAGCCTGACCTATTAGCAATCAGCCTGACCTGTTAGCAATCAGCCTGACCTGTTAGCAATCAGCCTGACCTATTAGCAATCAGCCTGATCTGTTAGCAATCAGCCTGACCTATTAGCAATCAGCCTGACCTGTTAGCAATCAGCCTGACTCAAGACTCACCCATTAGTATCAATCTGCCCAGGTAACCCAGGCAGAAAACACGACAGCTCCTCACGCAAACGCCTGGTACAGTACATAGAATAAGCCTGCTCAAGATCGTGATGCTTGATCAAATTGGAAGCTCCAGTCAATGGCGCCTCCTGTGGCGGCTCCTTGCTCATGAGGTAGAATGGGTTACAGTGCGTGACAGAGGGCTTTTCGCCCAGCACAATTTTTATTCTAGGCGAAACAGATGCCTGAAGTTGCGCATTGGGAGGTTGCTGTTGTTGTTGTTGTTGTGCCTTCATGATTGATTGATTGATTAGCAAGTGACCTAAGGCAATACAATAATAACAAGTGGTGCTCTGTTGAATATAGGCACCTGAAATTTATTAATAATGATTATCAGGTACTGACTACACTTGGCAATGGCAATATTTAAAACTAAATTTAAAGCCTATATCTATAATACATATTACAGTCTAGGTTTGTTGGCTCATAGACCCATAGGGTATGTCACAAATGACATATTAACTTTAATTTGAAATCCTTGATTCGGACCCAGGATGCAAAAATGACATTGACATCCTATTGTTTCAAGCCTATTCATATTTGATATTTTTATAGTTTATATTTCATGTGAATTATTAATAATCTCATAATTATTTGGATTCTTAAGGATTTCAGACACCTACCAATTGCAAAATAGAATTAATCTATACACATGAAGCCTGCAAACTTCTACAACTAATCAGAAAGGATTAGCAATGCAAAGGATAGGGTAGAGATATTGGTAGCTTCAAGTAGGCATTGGCATTTGCTAGAACTTTATTATATATTTTCAATTTCTAAGAGACAATATATGTTGGACTAAATATTTTTAATCTTAGCTAAAATTAGTTAGACTAAGGGTATAAAACATGTTCAATATGTCATCTTTATATACAATATATATTTTTGGAAGATATACGGATTGTTATATTAGGCAAGAGAAAAAGAAATCAATGAAATTATCTTTCCAATGATGCATAAGCAACCCTATGAGCACTATATTATATATAGCAACTAGCTTAATTATGAAAATAGATTTTTATATTGTATGAGAATTGTATAAGCACAATTAATAAAATTCTGATATATGCAGATAATAACTATATGTATAGTGAAATTTCAGTTATCATATATCTTTATTCAAATCTTATATTAGACAAAAAGCATATAAAAATGGATATTAATGGCTACCTACAAAGGAGACTATTTTGTATTTATAGTTCTAAGTTCATTAACATGCATATTTGGTGTGTTTGAGTCTTAAAAAGTATATATATGAATAAATAAATATGTATATATATATATATATACTAATTGAATGTGATAGTGTTTTTAAAGGGTTTAAGTTTTAGAACTTTGTGATTGCAAGTTGTTATAAAGTAATAGATACAACACTTATTTTGTTATAATGTACATGTAAACATCAAACCTAACAATAGAAAAGGTCCTTGATTGTTGGAATGTAAAAAGGATCATTTATCTTTATTCTCATAGGGCAAAGTAAGGTTGCATCATTTTGAAATTTTGGTATACATGACAGTCACATTTCTAATTTTTGGCATAATTGGTATATAACTTTCAATTTTGCCTAAAAAACTCTGGCATACACTGAACACTTTCTTGGCAGTGGTGCAAAATGATAGCGATTTTATTAGATCTTATTGTTTTAGATATTTATCAAGTATTCATAATTCATTCAATTATTGCAATAGCAAGTTATCTATTCATACTAACATTTTATTGTAGCTATAATCAAAGTTGGCATTGCCCTAATATTACCATTTTATAATCTAGTTTATTTTATAAGCACTCAATTTAATCATGTATTGGTGTAGCCATGAAGCAATAGTCATTTTTCCTGTTGTCTATAGTACAAACTAGGGGCAAACTAGGTCATTTAATCTGCTATCAGTTTGTCTACTGGAGATCCATGCTAAGGTGGACAGTTCATCTGCTATGCTATTGTGTCCAATGAAAACAATACCTAGCAATGAAGCAGCAAAGCATATATTAGTGTAAAGAGCAGTATTTGCAGCAAATAAGCAAATAAGCAGATGAATGATCAGCAGTTGGAAGTTTTCAATTTACATTTTGGGAGAAATTTTGCACAAAGTTTAAAGCTCATGTGGTTTTTTCTTTAGAGTCAAAAAAAGAGTTCATAGTGAAAAAATAGGAGATGGGATAACTACAACTAAATTCATAGGAAATAGGTTACAAAATCATAATTAAAATATAAAAATCAAAGTTTAAAATCACAGTTAAAAATGAAAGCTAAATTACATAGTGTCATCTCTTTAAATTATATTAAGCAGTGTATAAATAAACTATAATAATTTGTTTTTTGCTTTGAATATTGATGGCTAAATTATACCTGAATTAATTAACTAATCATACAATATTTGTCATATAATTGTGGCAGTTAGGTGCCACTGGTCTGAATTTTAATTAACTGTTTTATTTTTTAATAGCCCTTCAAACTGCTCACAAAAGAGTTAATTTTTTCCTGTCTGTTTGCTAATAATTTTTTCTCATGTTCTTTTGATTAGAGATCTAGCAAGTGTTTTGTCATCCCATTCTGTGGAAAAAAAGAGTTTTCCCCTGCTGGAATTTTGCTTAAATTTTTTGTTTTATTTTCTCAATTTGCATGTCAATAAAGCTGTTCCATCTGTTGTGTCCACGTCCAAGATTTTGGTCTACTAGTGTGACCAGTGGCAGCCACACTCATTGACTGCAGCCTCTCCATTAATATTTATATAGCCCATGATGTGCCACTTTAGGTTCATGCGTTTCTTCTCCTCCTCCACTTCAGATTTCTTTTGCCAAGTTTTGTTCAATTTTACTTTCTTAACTCGTTTTGTGCACTGGCGCCCACAATCATTGTCATCGTAACAAATTAAACGCAAACCCCAGTAATTGTCCTAATTATTAATAGCATTAGTAACTTTCTTTATTAAGCCTGCTAAATAATAAACGAAACTTAATAAACATAAACACCACATTTATCTATTGACATAAGCCATAGTATTTCTTGAGTCATTTGCCTATGGGGCATAAAAAAACCAAAGTTCTCATCTCAAAGAAAGCTCTAAGACTTAATTTGTTCCAAAATATGTAAATTATAGTGGTGGCAGCAACTACCCTACCAAAAGTAACCAGCTCAGCAAATCAACACATTAATTTTATGACACCAAAATCTCCGGTGTATTATTGTTTGAACAACCATGCCGCTACAAGACTGCTCCGCTACAATTACGACCATACATGCGCAACAGTCGGCCGAGTCGGCCGATCCGGCCGACCGATTTGGCAGCCAATCAAGGAAGTCGCAAAAATGCCCACCCAAAAAAACCTAAGTAGTATTACTAAGCCATTAGAGCCATTACGAGCCATTTTGCCCTAATAAGACAGTTATAGTTACTTCTGCCGTTTACCCAAAGTTGCGTTAATTTTGCTTTACAGTTTTTATTACGTAAGTCGCATTTTTGGCCAAAAACTGCGTCGCATTTTTTGTTAAAACTAAGTCGCATGGCCGACCGAATTTTGGAAGTTGCGCATGTATGATTACGACTACCCTCCCCCCAGAATTTGAGGACCCCGGCTGTTGGAATAAAACAGGAGAAAGCAATTTGTTGTGATTCGTCTGCACCATTTCTGTATTCATTTGTGCAAACTCAATGCCAATCAGTTACAAGGAAAATCCAAATCCAAATTTTTTTTATTATCTTTCTTAACCCCTACCTCATAATTATACTAAACAAACAATAAACATACCCACCACTAAAAACTCATTTTATTTGCCAGCAAATTAACTGACAATAGACAAAGCAATATATCCTAGCAAACTAACCACAAACAATTTGATCCTAGCTAGGCCTACTAGCCTATAAGTGCACACAGCATATTATTGCCAAAACTTTTTAATAGGCCTATAATTGTATAAATATGAAATGTCTAGGTCTAATTATAACAAATTAATTAATAGGCCTATTTATTAGGCCTACTACTTTAATAATTACTACTTTACTTCTTAACATAAAAAGCTAGGCTAGACCAGCACTACCTAGGCCTATAAATTCTCAATCTCATTTGTACTATTTTGTTTCAAATCTAAAAGGAAATATTATAGATGGCCATGGCCTTATCATAAGGCCATATAGGCCCATACATGCGCAACAGTCGGCCGAGTCGGCCGATCCGGCCGACCGATTTGGCGGCCAATCAAGGAAGTCGCAAAAATGCCCACCCAAAAAATAACCTGAAGAGTAGTACTAAGTAGCTGACGAGGCATTTTAGCTTAATAAAACAGTCATAGTTACTCCTGCCGTTTACCCAAAGTTGCGTTGATTTTGCTTTCGGGTTTTTTTATATGTAAGTCGCATTTTTGGCCAAAAACTACGTCGCATTTTTGTTAAAACTAAGTCGCACGGCTGACCGAATTTTGGAGGTTGCACATGTATGTATAGGCCTATGGGTTAAGCCTACGGCATTAGGCCTAGCTTTGGCCTTTGGGTTATTGATATTTTATACAATACTAGCTGCAATTTTAGCTCTCACAAATATTGCCAATGCTTAACTTTTTTGAGTTCTGCTCATTGTTAAATTTGCCTAGGCCATTGCTATGTACTCTTAATTTAATTTAGGCCCCTACTCAACAAAAATTAAGCCTAGGATAGCACTTTAATGGGCCTACCAATGCTTTCAGGAATATAGATCTAAATTAAATATAAATTAGGTAGGTAATACATAATATTTTATAAAAATTATAGGCCTTCTAATGTCAATGAAAAATTAACATATGTTTAACGTCATACGACATAAGCCATATCGCCCATATGTGTCCTGATGATCCAGTCTGACACTAACTACTGAAGCAGTTGAGTCTGCTTATTCAACGTCATATTGATGCGATTTATACGTTGACCATTTAAACAAATATATGGTAAAATTTTAAGATAGCAAACTTTTTTACTAAATACAGTTAGTGTATTACATTATTGTATATGGAACATAAAATTTTTTGAAAATTTTATTGCTTTTGAATCGCTCCCTGTAGTGTGGGCCTAGTATACAATGAAACAACATGCCAAACCCTGTGATTTTTTTACCCATTCTACCATTGTGCAAAAAATACACCTGCGTAGATTCCGAAATAGAATAAATACTCTTGTGTGTATTCTGTTGGGAAATTTCGATGAAAAGACTACCAGTGCACGGGCGCGCTCTTTGATTGAGGATCTAATATATGAATGATTTCTTGTTACACAGTCCTGATCGAGTGGACCTCGTTGAATTTTTATTCAATTACATGCATGTAAAGTGCCATTATTAACATATTAAACGTACATGTAAACCAAATGAACAGTCTAAAAACAAATTTGGTCTGTCGGCCCGCAACCTACACTATTACTGTTACGTACATGTAGCTCCCTTCGCGGCACGACAGGTTTACATGTGACAACTAATTCTGCATTCCTATAGCGATTTCATCTGCATATGGTGCCCCAGCATTTCATGGAATGGATAACATATCATTAGTATACTACTAGTATTAGCACCGTTGAAATATTAATACATACATGTACAGCCGGTGTATTAAAAATATAGTACCTAGTAATACAACCGGTCGCATATGCATGCATCGATATCGATCGCTAAAGGAACCGTATTATTAGTTAGTTTTATAGTCCCTGCGATTGCATGCAAAAGTGAAACGCTCGATCTGCTTGTGAATTTTCGGTCAGGGAGATACTGAGAGTCTCTCAACCAATCAGCGAGCCGTCAATCTTTCGCTTCTGCTTCTTGGGATTCTTAGACCGGCTCTTGGCTTTGCAGAGCGGGCAGATTGGCGCATTCCGGTGAATCTGCTGGTGGCAGGAGGTGCAAGCTTTCATCGGCGGCGGTTGTTGACGAAAGGCGGCGGCCGTGGCCGTGGCACAGACTTGCGGCATCGGCTGCTGCATGGAGACGCCAGCCGATGGGCAGGACGAGGAAGTTGTTGACAGAGCTGCCGGCTGGTGCAGGGCGGCGTTTGAGCTGCCCGGCCTCGGGGTCAGGGAGTGCGGGTGAGGAGGAGGGTAGAGCCGGCCGCACAGGCTGCTCGACGAAGAGCTGACGGCGGCTGCGGCGGCGGCTGCTACAGCGGCGGCAGCGGCTGCTGCTGCCGCGGACATTGGCGGTGGAGGTGGTGGCAGCGACTGTTGCTGCTGCTGATTATGCTGATGCTGATGATGCTGCTGGTGCTGATGCTGGAGATGATGATAGACGGCAGATCCGGGAGGCGGCGGCAGGAATGCTCCGCCACCGCCGCCGCCGCCAACGCCGCCAAAATTCGGCAGGAACGGCGCCCCGAAACCCAGCAGGTGCCGGCTCATGAAGTCGAAAGCGGCTGCCGCGGCCACGGCTGACCCAGTGTTGCCCATCGGGATCTGGCCGCATTTGTTCGCGATGCTGGATGCAATTCGGGATTAGGGGTGGTTAGAACCGGAGGAGTACTTTTGCTGAAATCATGACATAATAACCAACTCCACTGCTCGCAAGCTCGCACAACACGTGTCAATGTACGGGAATATTTTTAAAGACTTGCCACTACATGTACTTTGAATTATGTTTGAGAGACAGGAATTTTATTCTGCAAAGTAAGCCCTGAACTTTTGAAGCTACAGTATTCGTAGTTATGCTAAAAATACAGCTTAAAAATACATCATTGAAGAGCGGAATTGCTCAAGATACGGTTTTTTGTCTAAACGGATTTCGGAAAGATCTGACTGGGGTTTTTTACTCGGTCGAGAAATATCCACGTTTCGAGCTATAAGACTTCACATATAAAAGTACATTAGGAACTTTGCTTGCTTTTCGCCACTGTCGTTGGTTGCACTTTTTGCATTTAATAAAGAAAATAGCTTAATAAAAAATTTATTTAATGCTACTGCTCGTAAAAAACTGAAACTTCTTTACTTAAATCGAACTCAAACTGTATTGCTGCATTTAAACCGGTTCCTACTTGAATTTCAATATTTTAGTCTATTAGACTAGCAATCAAACCCCCCTAGAGGGCTCCAGATAATCCCAAGTGTGGCATGCATCAACTCACTCGACATTGAGTCCGCCAGTGTTCCGAAAGTCCTGCAGAGGCTCGAGGCCGCATTTCATTCGCAGTCGATTCACCTGACCTAGCAACAGGCCGTAGGTGTCCAACAGGCAGCGGAGGCGTTGCAACTCGCGGGACTGTTCGCTTTCGGAGCGCTTCAAATTGGATTCCAGCTGTGGGGACAGGACACGGCTTGTTAAAATTACATTGCGTAATATCAACGGATAACGAATTATGACTTACTAATCTCTCTATCTCACTCAACACTCTCTCCATATCTTCTCCATATCTCACTCAACGCTCTCTCCATATCTCACTCAGCACTCTCTCCATCTCACTCAATGCTCTCTCCATATCTCACTCAGCACTCTCTCCATCTCACTCAATGCTCTCTCCATATCTCACTCAGCACTCTCTCCATATCTCACTCAGCACTCTCTCCATATCTCACTCAGCACTCTCTCCATATCTCACTCAGCACTCTCTCCATCTCACTCAATGCTCTCTTCATATCTCACTCAGCACTCTCTCCATATCTCACTCAGTAGTCTCTCCATATCTCACTCAGCACTCTCTCCATATCTCACTCAGCACTCTCTCCATATCTCACTCAGCACTCTCTCCATATCTCACTCAGCACTCTCTCCATATCTCACTCAGCACTCTCTCCGTATCTCACTCAGTAGTCTCTCCATATCTCACTCAATACTCTTTCTGTCTTCAGCCTGTTTTAACATCCTATATACATGTAATTCAATACTCGTAGTTATCAAAACAATATAAACAAACAATAGATGCATATTATGCACAATTTTAGAAAACAATCGAGAGTTGTCCAACCCTCTTGCAGCATTCCTCAGACCAGCAGACGGAAAACCGGCCACCTAAGTTGCTGAGGAATTCAAAGACCGCATTGCAAGTTTGCCAGACTTTGGGAATCGAATTCTTCTTTTTTACATTTGGCCAGCGATCGTGACAGACAGCTGACATCTCCTATTCACGCGGCTCTCGGCATTCTCCGCTATTTTCCGCACAAGGAAAAAAATTAGCCATTTTTTGCCAAGAGAAAAAAATCTATTCGATAAGGTTTAGCCGGACACCCACACTGCGCAGGAGTGTGCAAACAATTTGATCCTCAAGCCTGCATCCCTGTCTTATAGGTGTTTATTATTGCAGTCCTCCCCCAAACCGAAACACCTTTGTTTTTTGGGGATTTTCGGGGAACCGTCGGCTGGCTTGGAACTCTCGGATTGCCTTGTTTGTCCAGCTTTTCTCCATACTTTCTCGGGCCCGCCGCCTCCCAATTTCAACGGTCAGGCACCGCCAAGTATAAAAGCCAAGTTGCTGGTCTGTTTGCTATATTTTTCCCAACCCCCATGCGCATATACGTATAGGGCCTCGATCGCAGTGGGTCAAGAATGAAACTGAAGATGCCAATCCCTGCACTCAGGCACTAATATGTGTGTAAAGCGAGCTTCAAGGGGGTTTCTATTGCTTATACAGAACTCAAAGACTGGAGATCATCAGTCACTTTCTCAATATCGCTTCAAAAACCCTTTCAGACTTGAGACTGACTGACTCTCTTCGGAACTCCCCAGAACGTGTTGACACAGCGTAAACCAAGCTTATACCGCCGACTCAAGTCTTCTCTCAACCTGATTAAACGATTCAGCTTTCTAATGGGATTTACCGTATAATAGGAGTCTGAAACGATGATGAAGAAGAGATTCTGGACCTCTCCCCTCTTTTCTCCCACTCCTCGTTCTGTCTACAATATGGACCTGAGTGAGTTGAGCTCTTGAAACAATACTTGCTCACTGTCAAAGTTGACCTGTTTAAACAGATCGTTAAAAACTATAGCCAGAAATTGCTAGCAAAAATTTCACTATTAAATAATGAGATGAAGATGGGGAACTGGAGAAATGAGGAACAGCGTGGTGAGAGAAAAATGACTGACACAACTACACAGTGTAGACACTTCTTACTGAACTGAACTGTGCAAACTCTTAGCATCTCTGATTGGTTATTGACACTAATTGGGCAAACACAGCAGGTGGTGTGAGCTCCCAGCAATCCTTACTCTTAGCAATATCAGCTATCGATATTGATCGGCAGAAATCGAATTCAAATTATTGCTAATAGAGTTATTGACTAGATTTTCCGGGTCTTAGAATGTATAAAATAATTGGAACAATACAATTATTAGCGTTTTAATAAAGTAGTCATTTTTGTTAGACACATGTATATCTTCTTATCTTTTAAATCGCTTCCTTAAGTTTCTGCCTCTCAGTTCAAATGGCTTCGGAATCATGCGACCCTTCTTTCATTCTTCCAAGCCATCTTGAAAGATCTTGTTTTCAGAGGAAGACAGAAAAGTTCGAAGCTCGAAACTTCACAAGCTCAGTTCTTCACAAGCTCGATTCTTCACAAGCTCGATTCTTCACAGACTCGAATCTTCACAAGCTCCATTCTTCACAAGCTCGATTCTTCACAGACTCGATTCTTCACAAGCTCGATTCTTCACAAGCTCGATTCTTCACAAGCTCGATTCTTCACAAGCTCGATTCTTCACAAGCTCGATTCTTCACAAGCTCGATTCTTCATAAGCTCGATTCTTCACAAGCTCGATCCTTCACAAGCTCCATTCTTCACAGACTCGATTCTTCACAAGCTCGATTCTTCACAAGCTCGATTCTTCACAAGCTCGATTCTTCACAAGCTCGATTCTTCATAAGCTCGATTCTTCACAAGCTCGATCCTTCACAAGCTCCATTCTTCACAGACTCGATTCTTCACAAGCTAGATTTTTAACAAGCTCGATTCGTCACAAGCTCGATTCGTCACAGACTCGATTCTTCACAAGCTCGATTCTTCACAAGCTCGATTCTTCACAGACTCGATTCTTCACAAGCTCGATTCTTCACAAGCTCGATTCTTCACAAGCTCGATTCTTCACAAGCTCGATTCTTCACAAGCTCGATTCTTCACAAGCTCGATCCTTCACAAGCTCCTTCTTCACAGACTCGATTCTTCACAAGCTCGATTCCTCACAAGCTCCATTCTTCACAAGCTCGATTCTTCACAAGCTCGATCCTTCACAAGCTTGATTCTTCACAAGCTCGATTTTTCACAAGCTGGATCCTTCACAAGCTCCATTCTTCACAGACTCGATTCTTCACAAGCTCGATTCCTCACAAGCTCCATTCTTCACAAGCTCGATTCCTCACAAGCTCGATTCTTCACAAGCTCGATTCTTCACAAGCTCGATTCTTCACAAGCTCGATTCTTCACAAGCTCGATTCATCACAAGCTCGATTCGTCACAGACTCGATTCTTCACAAGCTCGATTCTTCACATTGTCAAATTAGTTTAAGTTGTTAAGCTAGCGGAATTAGTAAGCAAGAGTTTTTTGACAATGGGAAATTCCGTACAAAGCCTATATGAAGTTTTGGGCTTGTGAGATATTCCATGCACACAGCTCCCATCAGTTCAGTTCAGGGGTCAAAGACTTTGGGGCACTGGAGATTTCTGTATCTGATCTCTCTTCTCCTGTTTTTTGCAGACGCAGCAAATGTTTTTTGTTTCTACTGACAAACACTAACATATCTTCCGATTGACATGTTGCAAAAGAAGACAACAAAAATGTTAATGCTTTGAAAAAATCTTCAAATTTCTAGACATGATAGCCCTTACTGACCAGCACGAAATATGTCAAGGGAAGATGCAGAATAAGAGATAGATCTGTATCGCTAGATGGGTGCTTAAAAAGATTGAACATGGAACTTCAAGCAGCACCAAGTGCTAATGGATTACGTAATCTTCATATGCAGGCTATATGGAAGTGAATGTGTTTTAGCAACGAAGCAAGTCTCCAATATAATTGTAGAATTATAATTGAAATGTCAACCGCTCGCTGAAACGGAAGCAATGATTCTACGTGACCATGATAATTGTTTTGGTTATCCGATATGGAGCTTCAGGGGCGATTCTATTGTTCTGTGGGCGATTCTATGGTTCTGTGGGCGATTCTATGGTTCTGTGGGTGATTCTATCGTTCTGTGGGCGATTCTATGGTTCTGTGGGCGATTCTATGGTTCTGTGGGTGATTCTATGGGTCTGTGGGCGATTCTATCGTTCTGTGGGCGATTCTATGGTTCTGTGGACGATTCTATGGTTCTGTGGGCGATTCTATGGTTCTGTTGTGATTCTATGGTTCTGTTGTGATTCTATGGTTCTGTTGGCGATTCTATGGTTCTGTTGGCGATTCTATGGGTCTGTTTTGCGATTCTATGGTTCTGTTGGCGATTCTATGGTTCTGTTGGCGATTCTATGGTTCTGTTGGCGATTCTATGGGTCTGTGTGCGATTCTATGGTTTTGTGGTGATTCTATGGTTCTGTGGGCAATTCTATGGTTATGTGGGCAATTTTATAGTTCTGTGGGCAATTCTATGGTTCTGTTGGCGATTCTATGGTTCTGTGGGTGATTCTATCGTTCTGTGGGCGATTATATGGTTCTGTGGGCGATTCTATGGTTCTGTTGGCGATTCTATGGTTCTGTGGGCGATTCTATGGTTCTGTTGGCGATTCTATGGTTCTGTGGGTGATTCTATCGTTCTGTGGGCGATTCTATGGTTCTGTGGGCGATTCTATGGTTCTGTTGGCGATTCTATGGTTCTGTTGGCGATTCTATGGGTCTGTGTGCGATTCAATGGTTTTGTGGTGATTCTATGGTTCTGTGGGCAATTCTATGGTTCTGTTGGCGATTCTATGGTTTTGTGGGTGATTCTATCGTTCTGTGGGCGATTCTATGGTTCTGTGGGCGATTCTATGGTTCTGTTGGCGATTCTATGGTTCTGTTGGCGATTCTATGGGTCTGTGTGCGATTCTATGGTTTTGTGGGCAATTCTATGGTTCTGTGGGCAATTCTATGGTTCTGTGGGCAATTTTATAGTTCTGTGGGCAATTCCATGGTTCTGTGGGCGATTCTATGTTATATGGGGTTTCTCGGATAGCTCTGGGAACGAGTAATGCCGTTCCCAACCCCGTGCCAAACTAGGAGCGGGGCGCTGAGGGCGAACCTTAACGGCCAGCCCAATGATGACACTGCCACCAGCAACCAAATAAATAATCCGCCGCCGGCGAACCAACCTGTTAACCTGCACATTATTCAGATCATGGCCCATTAATAATCAGTCTGACCCAATAATCAGTCTGGCCCATTAATAATCAGTCTGATCCACTAATTATCAGTCTGGCCCATTAATAATCAGTCTGACCCACTAATCATCAGTCTGACCCATTAATAATCAGTCTGACCCAATAATCAGTCTGGCCCACTAATCATCAGTCTGACCCACTAATCATCAGTCTGACCCAATAATCAGTCTGACCCAATAATCAGTCTGGCCCATTAATAATCAGTCTGACCCACTAATCATCAGTCTGACCCATTAATAATCAGTCTGACCCAATAATCAGTCTGGCCCATTAATAATCAGCCTGACCTATTAGCAATCAGCCTAACCCGTTAGCAATCAGCCTGACCTATTAGCAATCAGCCTGACCTGTTAGCAATCAGCCTGACCTATTAGCAATCAGCCTGACCTGTTAGCAATCAGCCTGACCTGTTAGCAATCAGCCTGACCTATTAGCAATCAGCCTGACCTGTTAGCAATCAGCCTGACCTATTAGCAATCAGCCTGATCTGTTAGCAATCAGCCTGACCTATTAGCAATCAGCCTGACCTGTTAGCAATCAGCCTGACCTGTTAGCAATCAGCCTGACCTATTAGCAATCAGCCTGATCTGTTAGCAATCAGCCTGACCTATTAGCAATCAGCCTGACCTGTTAGCAATCAGCCTGACTCAAGACTCACCCATTAGTATCAATCTGCCCAGGTAACCCAGGCAGAAAACACGACAGCTCCTCACGCAAACGCCTGGTACAGTACATAGAATAAGCCTGCTCAAGATCGTGATGCTTGATCAAATTGGAAGCTCCAGTCAATGGCGCCTCCTGTGGCGGCTCCTTGCTCATGAGGTAGAATGGGTTACAGTGCGTGACAGAGGGCTTTTCGCCCAGCACAATTTTTATTCTAGGCGAAACAGATGCCTGAAGTTGCGCATTGGGAGGTTGCTGTTGTTGTTGTTGTTGTGCCTTCATGATTGATTGATTGATTAGCAAGTGACCTAAGGCAATACAATAATAACAAGTGGTGCTCTGTTGAATATAGGCACCTGAAATTTATTAATAATGATTATCAGGTACTGACTACACTTGGCAATGGCAATATTTAAAACTAAATTTAAAGCCTATATCTATAATACATATTACAGTCTAGGTTTGTTGGCTCATAGACCCATAGGGTATGTCACAAATGACATATTAACTTTAATTTGAAATCCTTGATTCGGACCCAGGATGCAAAAATGACATTGACATCCTATTGTTTCAAGCCTATTCATATTTGATATTTTTATAGTTTATATTTCATGTGAATTATTAATAATCTCATAATTATTTGGATTCTTAAGGATTTCAGACACCTACCAATTGCAAAATAGAATTAATCTATACACATGAAGCCTGCAAACTTCTACAACTAATCAGAAAGGATTAGCAATGCAAAGGATAGGGTAGAGATATTGGTAGCTTCAAGTAGGCATTGGCATTTGCTAGAACTTTATTATATATTTTCAATTTCTAAGAGACAATATATGTTGGACTAAATATTTTTAATCTTAGCTAAAATTAGTTAGACTAAGGGTATAAAACATGTTCAATATGTCATCTTTATATACAATATATATTTTTGGAAGATATACGGATTGTTATATTAGGCAAGAGAAAAAGAAATCAATGAAATTATCTTTCCAATGATGCATAAGCAACCCTATGAGCACTATATTATATATAGCAACTAGCTTAATTATGAAAATAGATTTTTATATTGTATGAGAATTGTATAAGCACAATTAATAAAATTCTGATATATGCAGATAATAACTATATGTATAGTGAAATTTCAGTTATCATATATCTTTATTCAAATCTTATATTAGACAAAAAGCATATAAAAATGGATATTAATGGCTACCTACAAAGGAGACTATTTTGTATTTATAGTTCTAAGTTCATTAACATGCATATTTGGTGTGTTTGAGTCTTAAAAAGTATATATATGAATAAATAAATATGTATATATATATATATATACTAATTGAATGTGATAGTGTTTTTAAAGGGTTTAAGTTTTAGAACTTTGTGATTGCAAGTTGTTATAAAGTAATAGATACAACACTTATTTTGTTATAATGTACATGTAAACATCAAACCTAACAATAGAAAAGGTCCTTGATTGTTGGAATGTAAAAAGGATCATTTATCTTTATTCTCATAGGGCAAAGTAAGGTTGCATCATTTTGAAATTTTGGTATACATGACAGTCACATTTCTAATTTTTGGCATAATTGGTATATAACTTTCAATTTTGCCTAAAAAACTCTGGCATACACTGAACACTTTCTTGGCAGTGGTGCAAAATGATAGCGATTTTATTAGATCTTATTGTTTTAGATATTTATCAAGTATTCATAATTCATTCAATTATTGCAATAGCAAGTTATCTATTCATACTAACATTTTATTGTAGCTATAATCAAAGTTGGCATTGCCCTAATATTACCATTTTATAATCTAGTTTATTTTATAAGCACTCAATTTAATCATGTATTGGTGTAGCCATGAAGCAATAGTCATTTTTCCTGTTGTCTATAGTACAAACTAGGGGCAAACTAGGTCATTTAATCTGCTATCAGTTTGTCTACTGGAGATCCATGCTAAGGTGGACAGTTCATCTGCTATGCTATTGTGTCCAATGAAAACAATACCTAGCAATGAAGCAGCAAAGCATATATTAGTGTAAAGAGCAGTATTTGCAGCAAATAAGCAAATAAGCAGATGAATGATCAGCAGTTGGAAGTTTTCAATTTACATTTTGGGAGAAATTTTGCACAAAGTTTAAAGCTCATGTGGTTTTTTCTTTAGAGTCAAAAAAAGAGTTCATAGTGAAAAAATAGGAGATGGGATAACTACAACTAAATTCATAGGAAATAGGTTACAAAATCATAATTAAAATATAAAAATCAAAGTTTAAAATCACAGTTAAAAATGAAAGCTAAATTACATAGTGTCATCTCTTTAAATTATATTAAGCAGTGTATAAATAAACTATAATAATTTGTTTTTTGCTTTGAATATTGATGGCTAAATTATACCTGAATTAATTAACTAATCATACAATATTTGTCATATAATTGTGGCAGTTAGGTGCCACTGGTCTGAATTTTAATTAACTGTTTTATTTTTTAATAGCCCTTCAAACTGCTCACAAAAGAGTTAATTTTTTCCTGTCTGTTTGCTAATAATTTTTTCTCATGTTCTTTTGATTAGAGATCTAGCAAGTGTTTTGTCATCCCATTCTGTGGAAAAAAAGAGTTTTCCCCTGCTGGAATTTTGCTTAAATTTTTTGTTTTATTTTCTCAATTTGCATGTCAATAAAGCTGTTCCATCTGTTGTGTCCACGTCCAAGATTTTGGTCTACTAGTGTGACCAGTGGCAGCCACACTCATTGACTGCAGCCTCTCCATTAATATTTATATAGCCCATGATGTGCCACTTTAGGTTCATGCGTTTCTTCTCCTCCTCCACTTCAGATTTCTTTTGCCAAGTTTTGTTCAATTTTACTTTCTTAACTCGTTTTGTGCACTGGCGCCCACAATCATTGTCATCGTAACAAATTAAACGCAAACCCCAGTAATTGTCCTAATTATTAATAGCATTAGTAACTTTCTTTATTAAGCCTGCTAAATAATAAACGAAACTTAATAAACATAAACACCACATTTATCTATTGACATAAGCCATAGTATTTCTTGAGTCATTTGCCTATGGGGCATAAAAAAACCAAAGTTCTCATCTCAAAGAAAGCTCTAAGACTTAATTTGTTCCAAAATATGTAAATTATAGTGGTGGCAGCAACTACCCTACCAAAAGTAACCAGCTCAGCAAATCAACACATTAATTTTATGACACCAAAATCTCCGGTGTATTATTGTTTGAACAACCATGCCGCTACAAGACTGCTCCGCTACAATTACGACCATACATGCGCAACAGTCGGCCGAGTCGGCCGATCCGGCCGACCGATTTGGCAGCCAATCAAGGAAGTCGCAAAAATGCCCACCCAAAAAAACCTAAGTAGTATTACTAAGCCATTAGAGCCATTACGAGCCATTTTGCCCTAATAAGACAGTTATAGTTACTTCTGCCGTTTACCCAAAGTTGCGTTAATTTTGCTTTACAGTTTTTATTACGTAAGTCGCATTTTTGGCCAAAAACTGCGTCGCATTTTTTGTTAAAACTAAGTCGCATGGCCGACCGAATTTTGGAAGTTGCGCATGTATGATTACGACTACCCTCCCCCAGAATTTGAGGACCCCGGCTGTTGGAATAAAACAGGAGAAAGCAATTTGTTGTGATTCGTCTGCACCATTTCTGTATTCATTTGTGCAAACTCAATGCCAATCAGTTACAAGGAAAATCCAAATCCAAATTTTTTTTATTATCTTTCTTAACCCCTACCTCATAATTATACTAAACAAACAATAAACATACCCACCACTAAAAACTCATTTTATTTGCCAGCAAATTAACTGACAATAGACAAAGCAATATATCCTAGCAAACTAACCACAAACAATTTGATCCTAGCTAGGCCTACTAGCCTATAAGTGCACACAGCATATTATTGCCAAAACTTTTTAATAGGCCTATAATTGTATAAATATGAAATGTCTAGGTCTAATTATAACAAATTAATTAATAGGCCTATTTATTAGGCCTACTACTTTAATAATTACTACTTTACTTCTTAACATAAAAAGCTAGGCTAGACCAGCACTACCTAGGCCTATAAATTCTCAATCTCATTTGTACTATTTTGTTTCAAATCTAAAAGGAAATATTATAGATGGCCATGGCCTTATCATAAGGCCATATAGGCCCATACATGCGCAACAGTCGGCCGAGTCGGCCGATCCGGCCGACCGATTTGGCGGCCAATCAAGGAAGTCGCAAAAATGCCCACCCAAAAAATAACCTGAAGAGTAGTACTAAGTAGCTGACGAGGCATTTTAGCTTAATAAAACAGTCATAGTTACTCCTGCCGTTTACCCAAAGTTGCGTTGATTTTGCTTTCGGGTTTTTTTATATGTAAGTCGCATTTTTGGCCAAAAACTACGTCGCATTTTTGTTAAAACTAAGTCGCACGGCTGACCGAATTTTGGAGGTTGCACATGTATGTATAGGCCTATGGGTTAAGCCTACGGCATTAGGCCTAGCTTTGGCCTTTGGGTTATTGATATTTTATACAATACTAGCTGCAATTTTAGCTCTCACAAATATTGCCAATGCTTAACTTTTTTGAGTTCTGCTCATTGTTAAATTTGCCTAGGCCATTGCTATGTACTCTTAATTTAATTTAGGCCCCTACTCAACAAAAATTAAGCCTAGGATAGCACTTTAATGGGCCTACCAATGCTTTCAGGAATATAGATCTAAATTAAATATAAATTAGGTAGGTAATACATAATATTTTATAAAAATTATAGGCCTTCTAATGTCAATGAAAAATTAACATATGTTTAACGTCATACGACATAAGCCATATCGCCCATATGTGTCCTGATGATCCAGTCTGACACTAACTACTGAAGCAGTTGAGTCTGCTTATTCAACGTCATATTGATGCGATTTATACGTTGACCATTTAAACAAATATATGGTAAAATTTTAAGATAGCAAACTTTTTTACTAAATACAGTTAGTGTATTACATTATTGTATATGGAACATAAAATTTTTTGAAAATTTTATTGCTTTTGAATCGCTCCCTGTAGTGTGGGCCTAGTATACAATGAAACAACATGCCAAACCCTGTGATTTTTTTACCCATTCTACCATTGTGCAAAAAATACACCTGCGTAGATTCCGAAATAGAATAAATACTCTTGTGTGTATTCTGTTGGGAAATTTCGATGAAAAGACTACCAGTGCACGGGCGCGCTCTTTGATTGAGGATCTAATATATGAATGATTTCTTGTTACACAGTCCTGATCGAGTGGACCTCGTTGAATTTTTATTCAATTACATGCATGTAAAGTGCCATTATTAACATATTAAACGTACATGTAAACCAAATGAACAGTCTAAAAACAAATTTGGTCTGTCGGCCCGCAACCTACACTATTACTGTTACGTACATGTAGCTCCCTTCGCGGCACGACAGGTTTACATGTGACAACTAATTCTGCATTCCTATAGCGATTTCATCTGCATATGGTGCCCCAGCATTTCATGGAATGGATAACATATCATTAGTATACTACTAGTATTAGCACCGTTGAAATATTAATACATACATGTACAGCCGGTGTATTAAAAATATAGTACCTAGTAATACAACCGGTCGCATATGCATGCATCGATATCGATCGCTAAAGGAACCGTATTATTAGTTAGTTTTATAGTCCCTGCGATTGCATGCAAAAGTGAAACGCTCGATCTGCTTGTGAATTTTCGGTCAGGGAGATACTGAGAGTCTCTCAACCAATCAGCGAGCCGTCAATCTTTCGCTTCTGCTTCTTGGGATTCTTAGACCGGCTCTTGGCTTTGCAGAGCGGGCAGATTGGCGCATTCCGGTGAATCTGCTGGTGGCAGGAGGTGCAAGCTTTCATCGGCGGCGGTTGTTGACGAAAGGCGGCGGCCGTGGCCGTGGCACAGACTTGCGGCATCGGCTGCTGCATGGAGACGCCAGCCGATGGGCAGGACGAGGAAGTTGTTGACAGAGCTGCCGGCTGGTGCAGGGCGGCGTTTGAGCTGCCCGGCCTCGGGGTCAGGGAGTGCGGGTGAGGAGGAGGGTAGAGCCGGCCGCACAGGCTGCTCGACGAAGAGCTGACGGCGGCTGCGGCGGCGGCTGCTACAGCGGCGGCAGCGGCTGCTGCTGCCGCGGACATTGGCGGTGGAGGTGGTGGCAGCGACTGTTGCTGCTGCTGATTATGCTGATGCTGATGATGCTGCTGGTGCTGATGCTGGAGATGATGATAGACGGCAGATCCGGGAGGCGGCGGCAGGAATGCTCCGCCACCGCCGCCGCCGCCAACGCCGCCAAAATTCGGCAGGAACGGCGCCCCGAAACCCAGCAGGTGCCGGCTCATGAAGTCGAAAGCGGCTGCCGCGGCCACGGCTGACCCAGTGTTGCCCATCGGGATCTGGCCGCATTTGTTCGCGATGCTGGATGCAATTCGGGATTAGGGGTGGTTAGAACCGGAGGAGTACTTTTGCTGAAATCATGACATAATAACCAACTCCACTGCTCGCAAGCTCGCACAACACGTGTCAATGTACGGGAATATTTTTAAAGACTTGCCACTACATGTACTTTGAATTATGTTTGAGAGACAGGAATTTTATTCTGCAAAGTAAGCCCTGAACTTTTGAAGCTACAGTATTCGTAGTTATGCTAAAAATACAGCTTAAAAATACATCATTGAAGAGCGGAATTGCTCAAGATACGGTTTTTTGTCTAAACGGATTTCGGAAAGATCTGACTGGGGTTTTTTACTCGGTCGAGAAATATCCACGTTTCGAGCTATAAGACTTCACATATAAAAGTACATTAGGAACTTTGCTTGCTTTTCGCCACTGTCGTTGGTTGCACTTTTTGCATTTAATAAAGAAAATAGCTTAATAAAAAATTTATTTAATGCTACTGCTCGTAAAAAACTGAAACTTCTTTACTTAAATCGAACTCAAACTGTATTGCTGCATTTAAACCGGTTCCTACTTGAATTTCAATATTTTAGTCTATTAGACTAGCAATCAAACCCCCCTAGAGGGCTCCAGATAATCCCAAGTGTGGCATGCATCAACTCACTCGACATTGAGTCCGCCAGTGTTCCGAAAGTCCTGCAGAGGCTCGAGGCCGCATTTCATTCGCAGTCGATTCACCTGACCTAGCAACAGGCCGTAGGTGTCCAACAGGCAGCGGAGGCGTTGCAACTCGCGGGACTGTTCGCTTTCGGAGCGCTTCAAATTGGATTCCAGCTGTGGGGACAGGACACGGCTTGTTAAAATTACATTGCGTAATATCAACGGATAACGAATTATGACTTACTAATCTCTCTATCTCACTCAACACTCTCTCCATATCTTCTCCATATCTCACTCAACGCTCTCTCCATATCTCACTCAGCACTCTCTCCATCTCACTCAATGCTCTCTCCATATCTCACTCAGCACTCTCTCCATCTCACTCAATGCTCTCTCCATATCTCACTCAGCACTCTCTCCATATCTCACTCAGCACTCTCTCCATATCTCACTCAGCACTCTCTCCATATCTCACTCAGCACTCTCTCCATCTCACTCAATGCTCTCTTCATATCTCACTCAGCACTCTCTCCATATCTCACTCAGTAGTCTCTCCATATCTCACTCAGCACTCTCTCCATATCTCACTCAGCACTCTCTCCATATCTCACTCAGCACTCTCTCCATATCTCACTCAGCACTCTCTCCATATCTCACTCAGCACTCTCTCCGTATCTCACTCAGTAGTCTCTCCATATCTCACTCAATACTCTTTCTGTCTTCAGCCTGTTTTAACATCCTATATACATGTAATTCAATACTCGTAGTTATCAAAACAATATAAACAAACAATAGATGCATATTATGCACAATTTTAGAAAACAATCGAGAGTTGTCCAACCCTCTTGCAGCATTCCTCAGACCAGCAGACGGAAAACCGGCCACCTAAGTTGCTGAGGAATTCAAAGACCGCATTGCAAGTTTGCCAGACTTTGGGAATCGAATTCTTCTTTTTTACATTTGGCCAGCGATCGTGACAGACAGCTGACATCTCCTATTCACGCGGCTCTCGGCATTCTCCGCTATTTTCCGCACAAGGAAAAAAATTAGCCATTTTTTGCCAAGAGAAAAAAATCTATTCGATAAGGTTTAGCCGGACACCCACACTGCGCAGGAGTGTGCAAACAATTTGATCCTCAAGCCTGCATCCCTGTCTTATAGGTGTTTATTATTGCAGTCCTCCCCCAAACCGAAACACCTTTGTTTTTTGGGGATTTTCGGGGAACCGTCGGCTGGCTTGGAACTCTCGGATTGCCTTGTTTGTCCAGCTTTTCTCCATACTTTCTCGGGCCCGCCGCCTCCCAATTTCAACGGTCAGGCACCGCCAAGTATAAAAGCCAAGTTGCTGGTCTGTTTGCTATATTTTTCCCAACCCCATGCGCATATACGTATAGGGCCTCGATCGCAGTGGGTCAAGAATGAAACTGAAGATGCCAATCCCTGCACTCAGGCACTAATATGTGTGTAAAGCGAGCTTCAAGGGGGTTTCTATTGCTTATACAGAACTCAAAGACTGGAGATCATCAGTCACTTTCTCAATATCGCTTCAAAAACCCTTTCAGACTTGAGACTGACTGACTCTCTTCGGAACTCCCCAGAACGTGTTGACACAGCGTAAACCAAGCTTATACCGCCGACTCAAGTCTTCTCTCAACCTGATTAAACGATTCAGCTTTCTAATGGGATTTACCGTATAATAGGAGTCTGAAACGATGATGAAGAAGAGATTCTGGACCTCTCCCCTCTTTTCTCCCACTCCTCGTTCTGTCTACAATATGGACCTGAGTGAGTTGAGCTCTTGAAACAATACTTGCTCACTGTCAAAGTTGACCTGTTTAAACAGATCGTTAAAAACTATAGCCAGAAATTGCTAGCAAAAATTTCACTATTAAATAATGAGATGAAGATGGGGAACTGGAGAAATGAGGAACAGCGTGGTGAGAGAAAAATGACTGACACAACTACACAGTGTAGACACTTCTTACTGAACTGAACTGTGCAAACTCTTAGCATCTCTGATTGGTTATTGACACTAATTGGGCAAACACAGCAGGTGGTGTGAGCTCCCAGCAATCCTTACTCTTAGCAATATCAGCTATCGATATTGATCGGCAGAAATCGAATTCAAATTATTGCTAATAGAGTTATTGACTAGATTTTCCGGGTCTTAGAATGTATAAAATAATTGGAACAATACAATTATTAGCGTTTTAATAAAGTAGTCATTTTTGTTAGACACATGTATATCTTCTTATCTTTTAAATCGCTTCCTTAAGTTTCTGCCTCTCAGTTCAAATGGCTTCGGAATCATGCGACCCTTCTTTCATTCTTCCAAGCCATCTTGAAAGATCTTGTTTTCAGAGGAAGACAGAAAAGTTCGAAGCTCGAAACTTCACAAGCTCAGTTCTTCACAAGCTCGATTCTTCACAAGCTCGATTCTTCACAGACTCGAATCTTCACAAGCTCCATTCTTCACAAGCTCGATTCTTCACAGACTCGATTCTTCACAAGCTCGATTCTTCACAAGCTCGATTCTTCACAAGCTCGATTCTTCACAAGCTCGATTCTTCACAAGCTCGATTCTTCACAAGCTCGATTCTTCATAAGCTCGATCCTTCACAAGCTCGATCCTTCACAAGCTCCATTCTTCACAGACTCGATTCTTCACAAGCTCGATTCTTCACAAGCTCGATTCTTCACAAGCTCGATTCTTCACAAGCTCGATTCTTCATAAGCTCGATTCTTCACAAGCTCGATCCTTCACAAGCTCCATTCTTCACAGACTCGATTCTTCACAAGCTAGATTTTTAACAAGCTCGATTCGTCACAAGCTCGATTCGTCACAGACTCGATTCTTCACAAGCTCGATTCTTCACAAGCTCGATTCTTCACAGACTCGATTCTTCACAAGCTCGATTCTTCACAAGCTCGATTCTTCACAAGCTCGATTCTTCACAAGCTCGATTCTTCACAAGCTCGATTCTTCACAAGCTCGATCCTTCACAAGCTCCTTCTTCACAGACTCGATTCTTCACAAGCTCGATTCCTCACAAGCTCCATTCTTCACAAGCTCGATTCTTCACAAGCTCGATCCTTCACAAGCTTGATTCTTCACAAGCTCGATTTTTCACAAGCTGGATCCTTCACAAGCTCCATTCTTCACAGACTCGATTCTTCACAAGCTCGATTCCTCACAAGCTCCATTCTTCACAAGCTCGATTCCTCACAAGCTCGATTCTTCACAAGCTCGATTCTTCACAAGCTCGATTCTTCACAAGCTCGATTCTTCACAAGCTCGATTCATCACAAGCTCGATTCGTCACAGACTCGATTCTTCACAAGCTCGATTCTTCACATTGTCAAATTAGTTTAAGTTGTTAAGCTAGCGGAATTAGTAAGCAAGAGTTTTTTGACAATGGGAAATTCCGTACAAAGCCTATATGAAGTTTTGGGCTTGTGAGATATTCCATGCACACAGCTCCCATCAGTTCAGTTCAGGGGTCAAAGACTTTGGGGCACTGGAGATTTCTGTATCTGATCTCTCTTCTCCTGTTTTTTGCAGACGCAGCAAATGTTTTTTGTTTCTACTGACAAACACTAACATATCTTCCGATTGACATGTTGCAAAAGAAGACAACAAAAATGTTAATGCTTTGAAAAAATCTTCAAATTTCTAGACATGATAGCCCTTACTGACCAGCACGAAATATGTCAAGGGAAGATGCAGAATAAGAGATAGATCTGTATCGCTAGATGGGTGCTTAAAAAGATTGAACATGGAACTTCAAGCAGCACCAAGTGCTAATGGATTACGTAATCTTCATATGCAGGCTATATGGAAGTGAATGTGTTTTAGCAACGAAGCAAGTCTCCAATATAATTGTAGAATTATAATTGAAATGTCAACCGCTCGCTGAAACGGAAGCAATGATTCTACGTGACCATGATAATTGTTTTGGTTATCCGATATGGAGCTTCAGGGGCGATTCTATTGTTCTGTGGGCGATTCTATGGTTCTGTGGGCGATTCTATGGTTCTGTGGGTGATTCTATCGTTCTGTGGGCGATTCTATGGTTCTGTGGGCGATTCTATGGTTCTGTGGGTGATTCTATGGGTCTGTGGGCGATTCTATCGTTCTGTGGGCGATTCTATGGTTCTGTGGACGATTCTATGGTTCTGTGGGCGATTCTATGGTTCTGTTGTGATTCTATGGTTCTGTTGTGATTCTATGGTTCTGTTGGCGATTCTATGGTTCTGTTGGCGATTCTATGGGTCTGTTTTGCGATTCTATGGTTCTGTTGGCGATTCTATGGTTCTGTTGGCGATTCTATGGTTCTGTTGGCGATTCTATGGGTCTGTGTGCGATTCTATGGTTTTGTGGTGATTCTATGGTTCTGTGGGCAATTCTATGGTTATGTGGGCAATTTTATAGTTCTGTGGGCAATTCTATGGTTCTGTTGGCGATTCTATGGTTCTGTGGGTGATTCTATCGTTCTGTGGGCGATTATATGGTTCTGTGGGCGATTCTATGGTTCTGTTGGCGATTCTATGGTTCTGTGGGCGATTCTATGGTTCTGTTGGCGATTCTATGGTTCTGTGGGTGATTCTATCGTTCTGTGGGCGATTCTATGGTTCTGTGGGCGATTCTATGGTTCTGTTGGCGATTCTATGGTTCTGTTGGCGATTCTATGGGTCTGTGTGCGATTCAATGGTTTTGTGGTGATTCTATGGTTCTGTGGGCAATTCTATGGTTCTGTTGGCGATTCTATGGTTTTGTGGGTGATTCTATCGTTCTGTGGGCGATTCTATGGTTCTGTGGGCGATTCTATGGTTCTGTTGGCGATTCTATGGTTCTGTTGGCGATTCTATGGGTCTGTGTGCGATTCTATGGTTTTGTGGGCAATTCTATGGTTCTGTGGGCAATTCTATGGTTCTGTGGGCAATTTTATAGTTCTGTGGGCAATTCCATGGTTCTGTGGGCGATTCTATGTTATATGGGGTTTCTCGGATAGCTCTGGGAACGAGTAATGCCGTTCCCAACCCCGTGCCAAACTAGGAGCGGGGCGCTGAGGGCGAACCTTAACGGCCAGCCCAATGATGACACTGCCACCAGCAACCAAATAAATAATCCGCCGCCGGCGAACCAACCTGTTAACCTGCACATTATTCAGATCAACCTGCACCACGCCCTTGCAGCATCTAGCAACCTTTCAGGCACCTTTGCCAACAAGGAAGTTGACATCTACCTTATTCAGGAACCGTATACCCGCAAGGGGAAGCCGACCTGCCTGCCGCCAGGCTATCAGGTTCTGTACCTCTGCGCGAACGACACCCCCAGAGCTATCGCCCTCGTCAAAAACGACCTCCCGGCCACTAATATGCCAATGTTTTGCTCTAAAGACATGTGTACTTTCTCAGTCTTTGACTTGACCTTCGTTTCCGCTTACCTGGACATTCAGGAGGACGTCCCTCCCCCCCTCCTGCAGGAGCTGGCGGACTTCTGTAATCTCCAGGATCGGAAGCTTATCGTTAGCTGCGATGCTAACGCCCACAACACTGCCTGGTCTAGTAGCGATACTAACAGGCGCGGTGACTTACTAATTGATTTCATTAACTCCTCCTCGTTACACATTTGCAACAGAGGCAGCAAACCCACATTTATTGTCTCTAATCGGCGTGAGGTTATCGACCTCACTCTCGTCTCCAACAACGCCCTCAATCAGGTCCACAGCTGGCTGGTTAGGGATGACCTCCCATCGCTTTCCGACCACTCGTACATTCAGTACAGCATCAGCTCCGTCGGAGCCCGTCATGAGAACCGTACGTGGTCGTAATTTGAAAAAGGCCGACTGGACAGGTTTTCGAAGAGACCTGCTAAAACTCCTGACCGAAGCCAACTTACCGGACTCCAGCGAGGATCTCCCTGGCATTGAGCATCGGTGCAACTCCCTCGTTGAGATCCTAAACACCGCCATACGCGCTAACGCCCCTAAGCTGTTTTGCAGGAAGAAATACTCTCCTTGGTGGAGTCAAGAGCTCACTCGCATGAAGAAAAACACCCGCCGACTGCAACGCCTCGCAAACGGCTCGAATACCCCAGAGGATTGGGAGAACTACCACTCTGCTCTGAGGATGTACAAAAGTGCTATCCGAAGGGCTAAGAAGACCACCTGGAAAGCCTACTGCGCCGGCCTGGAAGGGCAACACCCCACAGCCCGGCTGGTCAGGACTCTCAGGCACGACACGCTAGCTCAGTGTAACTCCCTTCTGCACCTGGATGGTAACTACACTACCAGTGCCGAAGGTTCGCTAAATCTTCTTTTCTCCACCTGCTTTCCGCAGGTTGACGAACCGGAGTACGTGGTCGATGACCACAGGCCTTGTGATCACAAGCTTTTCCAGCAGTGCGCCACCCCCAGCTACTCCAGCTGGCAGCAAATTCTTTTAAACCGTATAAATCGTCTGGCCCTGACAATATCGCCCCCTGTATCCTGCAGGAGGCGCTAAAGCTGCAAAACTTTGCTGATTCTTTCTCTAAATTGCTTGTTGACTGTTATACCACAGGTTACATTCCCACAATCTGGAGAATGTCCAGAGTCGTGTTCATCCCGAAACCTGCTAAGGGTGACTACACCAACGTGAAATCCTTCCGGCCCATCAGCCTCACTTCCTTTTGTGTTAAGCTGATGGAGAGGCTCATCCTGTGGAGGCTTCGAGAGTGCGACCTGCGCTCCGACCCTGTCAGTAAGTACCAGTACGCCTTCCAGCCTGGGAGGACGACTGAGCATGCTCTCCACGCCATTACCTCCAAAATTGAGAGTGCCATCCTTAGCAAACAACTCGCTTGCGGGTTGTTCGTTGACTTCGAAGGAGCATTTGACAATGTCCTCTTCCGCTCCTTCAGAAATTCTCTTTCCCGCAGGAATGTAAGACACAGCATTGTTCGCTGGATTTATTTTATGATCCGCAAAAGGTTTGTGACATCCACACTTATGGGCGTTACCCTCACCCGGGCGGTGATGAAAGGCGGCCCGCAAGGTGGCGTGCTAACTCCACTTCTCTGGAATCTCGTCATGGACGAACTTCTAACCGCTGACATTCCCAGCAGTATCACCAGGGCGGGCTACGCCGATGACGTTGCCGCGGTCGTCAGCGGACCCGACCCCGCCACTCTGCGCAACCTGATGCAGCAATTCGCCGACAAGGCGGCCGACTGGGCTACACAGCATGGCCTAAAAATCAGCGTCACTAAGACTGTCGCTGTCGTTTTCACCAAGCGCCGTAAGTGGGAGATGAAAAACCTCACTGTCTATGGCAGAAACATCCCCTTCAAGAACAACAACAACAACAAAATACGCTGTCATGATGGTAAAAGTCAGCGTCACAGGGCGCGCTTCATGGCTTGGGCGCGAACAAAGGCCGCGCCACCGGCAGTGTCCGGGGCGCCGGCGTCAGCCAGCAGACAGTCGACATAACGCCGAGTTCGCGCTTGACCTCGCCGGTAGGGTGCCTGCAGCGTGAGCAGCAGCACCTCCTGCACCGGCTGTGGGCAGTACGACTCGGCGCGGATGAGATGGCCTGCGAGCTGGAGTCGCCGACGGCGCAGTAGATCACTTGGACGTGGCAGGCCAGCGCGGCGATAGAGTGCCGCGTTGGTGACTCGCTCGACGCCGATGTTGAAGGAGGTCAAATACCTCGGTGTGACGCTAACGCATGACCTGCGCTGGACGAAGCACCTTGATAACGTCATCGGTCGGGCAAAACGCTGCTTTGCCCAGCTGCGCAGAGCCATCGGGCCGACTTGGGGCCTCTCGCCTAGAACGGTCCGTTGGATTTATACCGGCATCATCCGGCCCAGTATCACATACGCGAGTCTCATCTGGACTAGCGTGCTGGAGCAGAAGGCCGCCCGTCAGCGGCTGTACCAGCTTCAGGGCAGCATTTGCCGTGCCATCACAGGTGCGTACCCGTCCACCCCTTACGAGGGGCTGAACACTATCCTTAACCTACCTCCGCTTCACCTATTTATTAGGGCGGAGGCTATGAAGTCTGCCTCCCGGCTTATCAGAGATAAAACGTTAAATAACGCGCCCTCTGGCTTTATGCCAATGAAAACATTAATCCCGCATATGGACTTTGTCCGCCGCGACCTTAACAACATCCACATGGACCTGGGCAATGTGGATAGTCGACCTCCCGCCCTCAACATCAGGAGGGGCTTCAAGACCGCCATCCCTGGCCGAGACAACATTCCGCTGGATGTCGGTGTGAACCGGCGCAGCCAGGGCATTCACTGCTTCACCGACGGCTCGCTGTTCAACGGCCGCGCTGGAGCGGGTATTGCCATTTTCCACGAGGGTAAGATGCTTCTCCAGGAAAGTCTGCACCTCGGTGAGAACACCTCAGTTTTCCAAGCTGAAATTTGCGCCATTGAGCAGTGTGCCCAGCAACTGTTTCAGGCGAACATTAATAATTTTGACATTAATTTCTACACTGATAGCCAAGCTGCTATTAAGGCCTTAACCACTGAGAATATCTCCGCTGCTACAGTATCTCAATGCCACCGCAGTGTGCAATCTCTCTCAGTCCTTAACAGGATTAGAATTATCTGGACACCTGGTCACAGCAACATCCTGGGCAACGAGCTCGCGGACTCTCTCGCCAAGGAGGGCAGCAACCCAGACGGCAACCACCGTCTGATGAGGCTACCCACCCCCAGGTCGCAAGTCACCCGCCATATCAACAGGTGGCTCCATCAGCAGCACCAGCTCCACTGGAACAGCTGCACCGAGTACAGGCAGAGCCGCTCTGCCATGCCTAACCTGAACAGGAAAGTCTCTGATTATCTGATTTCGCTTAACAGAACCGACCTCAGGGAGATGTGCATGGTCCTAACCGGCCACGGATTCTTCCAGAGACATATATCGTTGCAAACCGGTTGCCCTCCCACCTGTCCCTTCTGTGGCATAGGAGAGGAGACCGCGGAGCATCACGTCACCTTCTGCCCTTACTTCAACAAGGCGCGGCACAAATACCTCGGCCACCCCCAGCGGATGGACGAGCTGACCACCGCGGACAATATCCGAGACCTCCGCGCCTTCGTCCGGGACTCCGGCCGGATGAGGGTCGCCGATGCCTCCACTGCGGACCTGCCGACTACTGGCGGGGACTGGGCGCACCCCCAAGGCTAATCCTTGTGCTCTTTTACCTTGGGGTTGCGATAGGGGCCTCGCGGCCTATTCGCGGCGCCTGCGCCCCCCGTCAGTAGTTAGTAAGTAAGTAAGTATGGGGTTTCTGTGAGCGATTCTGTGACTTTGTGGGCGATTATATCAAATTTGAAAATATATTGACCTGTGAAAAATTTCCCCAAAGACAGAGAAGCATATTTGTACGAGTTTCAAGCGAAGCGCAGCTTACTTGTACAAATAGAGTCATTGCTTACGCTGGAAATTTCCACGTGCAACTGTCGGAGCTGCTCCACCTGGGCCAGGCGCTCCTGTTGCAGAGATTCGAGCTCGCGACCGTACCGATCTACTCGTCGACTTTGTTCCTCGCAGTGCCTGACTGCAGCTTCGAGATCCGAGCGGGCTCGAGTCAATGAGCCCGTTAAGTCGCTGAAAGATGCAAAAAATACAAATATGTTCAGTTTTACAGAGAAGTTTTTTGACATTTTTATTTGAGTAACAGCAGGGGACGGCAAACTCTTTACCTCAAAGGCCGGATAAAGAATCTAGCACATCACTGCGGGCCCGAAGGGAGAGAAGGGCGAGAGGGAAGAAGGGAAGAGAGAAGAGAGATAGGAGAAAGGAGAGGCGAGTGGATAAAAGAGAAGAGAAGAGAGAGGATACGAAGTAGTGGAGAGAGTAGTGAGGAGAGAGGAGAGAGGAGAGAGGAGAAAGGAGAGAGGAGAGAGGAGAGAGGAGAGAGGAGAAAGGAGAGAGGAGAGAGGAGAGAGGAGAGAGGAGAAAGGAGAGAGGAGAGAGGAGAGAGGAGAGAGGAGAGAGGATACGAAAGAGGGGAGAGAGGAGAGGGGAGAGAGGAGAGAGTAGAGAGGATACGAAAGAGGGAAGAGAGGAGAGGGGAGAGAGGAGAGAGGAGAGAGGAGAGAGGATACGAAAGAGGGGAGAGAGGAGAGGGGAGAGAGGAGAGAGGAGAGAGGAGAGAGGATACGAAGTAGGGGAGAGAGTAGTGAGGAGAGAGGAGAGAGGAGAAAGGAGAAAGGAGAGAGGAGAGAGGAGAGAGGAGAGAGGAGAAAGGAGAGAGGAGAGAGGAGAGAGGAGAGAGGAGAGAGGATACGAAAGAGGGGAGAGAGGAGAGGGGATTGAGGAGAGAGGAGAGAGGATACGAAAGAGGGAAGAGAGGAGAGGGGAGAGAGGAGAGAGGAGAGAGGAGAGAGGATACGAAAGAGGGAAGAGAGGAGAGGGGAGAGAGAAGAGAGGAGAGAGGAGAGAGGAGAGAGGAGAGAGGAGAGAGGAGAGAGGAGAGAGGAGAGAGGAGAGAGGAGAGAGGAGAGAGGAGAGAGGATAGGCGAAACTGGAGAGGATAGACGAGAGACGAGAGGAGATGAGATCGGAGAGAGAAGGGATTGAAGAGGCGAGAAAAGAGAAGAGAGCTGAGTAGAGACACAAGTAGGGGCGGAGCTGAGTAGGGGCGGATTGCTATTGTGAAGTTTTAAAGGACCCGAGGGCCTGATAGAGAGGCTCCTCGGACTGCATGTGGTTTTTAAAAGCTTTAAACAAATGAAATTTTGACTGGAACTTCCCCACTGCAGCTGAGCGCTTTTTGAAGGAGGCGTTATCCTCCGCGTCTCAATTCTAGGGGGTCAGGTGCCCCATCTACTCATCTCCAATAGGCATTGAGTGCACATCTGAGCTACTGTAAACAAGTCTGTCTTCGCTCTGAGCACTTGCTCTTCAATTCTCATCATCCATCATCAGAGTTATATTGCTGAGCCTCGGGTCAAAGAGTGAAGATTGACAACAATTCGAGTCAAACGTGAAGAAGATGTTAAGCCTCCTTGAGCAAGAGCAATTATATCGTCATTAGCTGATCAATCATCTATTATACCAATGCACTCGATCCTCATTGAGAAGTGCACTGAGAGAAAGCTGCACACGATGCAGAAAAAAACTCAAAATGCTCCATAATTGTCAGTTTCGCTCAATACGCACTGCATGCGCAGCTCAGTGATGCCGCGGCTTGCAGTTGCAGTCTTGAATAGAGGCTTTTATGTGTCTATCAGATCCGTTAGCAGTGAGGATTCTCAGAGATGTTTGCGCTGCTTGTTAAAGGGTTGGTGCATGGGTGTTTGCTAAAAAACTTAAGAAGCGCGAGATTCCATATTGAGCCTTATAGAGGGTAACAATTGCCTATTATCTAGGAATGCTTGCATTGAGCAGAATGAAGTGCTGCAGCTCGAGTAGGGCTTGTGAAACCCAATGGCAGATGCGTCTTGCCTCATGGCCTGTTTTTGTGTATTCAGAGGGCAACCCGTTGAGACAAAGTTGCATTGAGCTGGGGAGCTCGCTCTCCACATCCCCGAAGTCTCCATCTGCAAACTCAACCCTGCTCAACTCTCCAAGACGGACCTCCCATCCACCTGTTGATGACTGCTGCTAAAGGTGGGGATTATTGGGATATCATCGCGTGAGAAAAAAATTGCAAGGCGTTCGTGGAAAAGTCAGTACACAGCTGTAAGACTTTCACTACACTTTCAAAACCAACAGCCCCCCCCACGCATCGAGAGCCACTTGAGTTGCGCGCAGCCCGGCTCAAGAAATTTAATGATGTATTTGCCCTCATGATGTAGAATTCTTTTAACTCGTTCTGCAGACTTTGTCCAGCGACCAGCTTCCATCAATTCAGCCCACGCCAGCTCCACAACTTTGCCAATTAATATACAGTTTTCTTGCAAGTGTCATTGCAAGGATAAGAAGAATTTACTTTTTATAAAAGAATATTGGGATTGGGGTTGAGTTTCTGCAGACTGACAGCAAACTTGAGCGTCAATTTCTTCGGTAAAGACATTGCTCCAATTAAAAGCGTAGAACTTCTGAACAATTATTCGAATTAGCTAAAAATTCTTTTAGAATTCTACAAAGCGAGAGACTCCGAGAGAGCAATTCAGCCATTGAATAGAAGCTGTGTAGATATTTTAGGAATTGAGTTCTGAAAATGGATCGTCAAACTCCGACCCGCCAAGCCTCTCTATCTGGCCCTCGGGTCCTTTGAAACTGCTCAGCAACAATCCAGTCCGCTCAAAGTTTGTTTGTGGCTCTTCTCAGCTCTCTTCGCTCTGATCGCCTCTCTCTTCTCTTTTCTTTCTTCTTCTTTTTACCATCTCTCTCCGCGTCTCCTCTCTCCTCTCCCCTCTCTCCTCTCGCCTTTCCCCTCTCTACTCTCCCCTCTCCCCTCTCCCTTCTCCCCTCTCTCCTCTCCCTTCTCTCCTCTCTCCTCTCTCCTCTCTCCTCTCTCCTCTCCTTCTCCCTTCTCTCCTCTCTCCTCTCTCCTCTCCCCTCTCTCCTCTCCCCTCTCCCCTCTCCCCTTTCTCCTCTCGCCTCTCTTTTCTTGCCTCTCCCATCTCTCCTCTCCCCTCTATTTTCCCTATTCTCCTCCCTCATCTCCTATATTTCATCTCTCGTCTCCTCTCGTCTCTGATATTCATTCGCCTTTCTCCTAGCTTTCTTTTCTCTCTCTGTCTCTCTCTCCTCTACTCCATCTCCTTAATCTCCTCCTCTGGTCCGCAGTCATTCTCTATGTGGTGCTTGAGGTATGAATTGCAGGGAATTCCGAAGTCGTTCTTACCTAAGATCATTCCTACACTGCAGTTGCTGCAATTTTCCCGAGTCTCCGGGCTCGGCTGCTACCGCTGCTGCTGTTGCTGCAGTTGTAGTTGAAACTTCTAATACCGAAGCATCTTCTGGACTGTCAGTTCTAACTGACGGGACCTCTGCCGTATCTCCTGATGGCGCCGCTTGAGATGACAGGTCCAGAATCTTGGCGATGTCCATTTGTTAAGCTGAACCTTCAGAATTCTTTACGTTAGACAAGTGGGAGTTTATTGGGCTTGATTTATACAGATGAACAGACATCATCCATGATACAGACCATGGATGAATAGAGAAGATGTTGGGGAGGAGGCTGAGCAGGGGGAGGAGGAGGGTAGCGGCGCGGGCCGGATCCCCGCCAATGGAAGGCTCAGCCAATGGGTGAACTGCCCTAACTCGACATCTTTTGTAGAGGGGGGGCATCGTATCGCCATCTTCTATCTTTATTTGCAGCTTTTTAATTCAATGAAATGCAACTTAGAATAGTGAAGCAGCGAGGCCCCAGTGTGCAGCAGTATTTTCACACCTTCAAAATAGTTGAGCAGACCCAAGTAGTTCGCAAGAGTTCAACAGTTGTAAAAAAGCCAAAATAAGGCCAGATATAATAAAGTAGCTTTTTATGATCATCTTATAGAATATTCGAGTTTTACAATCTGCGAAGATTGCGCGGTTCATTATGCGGCTGTATTGAATTCTGTGCAAATTTGAATGCAAATTTGCAGCGAAGCGAGAAAGAATGAAAAATGTCAAGAGGAAGATATTTTTGTCACTAATTTAACACTTAAAGGGCTTCAGTAGTTGAGGCAAAAATAGGTATAAAAGCCAGTCACTACAGGTGTTAGCATTTTCTAGAGCTGAGGGTCTCGAAGGTCAAAATTGACAATGAAAACTGTACATTGTATGACGCATTGCGATTGCAAAATGGAGTGTGCCATTGCTTAGGTGAAGAAATACAACGGCCTGTATAAACCTGCTGGTTTGGGTAAGTGTGACACGGGGGGAGAATACAAAATATAAAGCACAATACAAAAGTTATAAGAGTTTATTTATTGCCTATAGAATGTGCTGCCATCCAGCCGCAGCTTTTCATGACATTCGAAGCTTTTCAACATGCATTTTCACAGAGTTTTCTTCTCTATTCACAATATTTTCCCACGCGATGGAGTCAGGCAGACAGGTGTATTCTTGTCTGCTTACTATTTGCATACACATGTTTTAGATGGTAAATTATGAACAACCTATTGTCAGATCAGACAATTGGATTACTGTAGCACCAAGCGTAACACTCTTCATACTGCACCATACATACACAATGTTCCAGTTTTTTTATCAAAGTCTCTTTTTAGTCACAGAGCCGAGTCAGCAAAGTCTGTTTAGGTTAATATATAAGGATGGGTTTGGTACATGTACAGTGGACACTGTAATGAGCACTAAACACTAAATTTGGAGCTCCTACTCTATATTAGGCGCTCAATCTCTCTTAGGCTATAAGACTCTATTAGGCGCTCAATCTCTATTAGGCAATCAGTCTCTATTAGGTGCTCTATCTCTATTAGGCGTTAATCTCTATTAGGCGCCCAACCTTTATTAGGCGCTCAATTTCAACTAGGCGCTAAATCTCCATTAGGCGCTTAATATCTATTAGGCGCTCAATCTCTATTAGGCTATTAGTCTCTATTAGGCGCTCTATCTCTATTAGGCGCTCAATCTCCATTAGGCGCTCAATCTCTATTAGGCTCTCTAAATCTCTATTAGGCTCTCTCAATCTCTATTAGACGCTCAATCTCTATTAGGCGCTCAATTTCTATTAGACGCTCATTATCGCTCCATCTTCACTACGAGCTAAGGCGCTCAATCTCTATTTTATTCGGATATAATAAATTTCTAATTAAGTCTCTTCTCCACTAAATTATTAATTTTCAAGTGATTTTCGTCGTCTTATTCGAAAGCGCGCTTGACCGTATTAAGTTTAAATCATAAATTCATGCAATAAAGCATCTCCGTGCCATGCTGGAAATCTGCATACACAAAATTGCAGTTCCTTATCTGCATGCTGCTCGATTCATACTGACCGCTGCCAAAGAGCTGTCAGTCATTCTGACGGCTAAATTCAGCAATGCAGACCGAACAGCAGACAACAGCTGTTGCAGATGTTGCTGCTTCAATATTGAAAGCATGGATGAAGAACAAACAACTGGCAACTCCAGCAGTCCTGCATGGGGAAGTTGCTGCCAAACTGATCCAATTCATATCTTTCTCCGACAAAGAGACCAGAGTTGGCCACGCAGAACAGCAGGGGAGCTTTAAACACGTGTCAAAATATTAAGCAACCACATTTAAGCCAAGAGGGTTGCAGCCTAGTGGTCATAGCGTCGGGTTCGATTCCCAATCCCACTGGAACAATTTGTGTCCTTGAGCAAGACAACTCAACTCTGCATTGCTTCAGTTCACCCATGCAGCTGTAAAATGGGTGCCAGCATTAGCTGGGGTAATTGAGGGTGCGTGTGGCGACCCTCCAGTCCTTGGAATGAACAGCCGTACGCAGCCTTCAGATCTTTTCATCTGATATTTTCAAACTTAACTCGTCTTTGTTTAATCATTAGAGAATGTCAATTTCTACATTTTATAGCATGATTTCCACTAGTAAGAGTGAAATACACGACCGTAATATCTCATTTTGCATGTGTTTCGTCTTATTCAATGTTTTATAGCTCGTATTAGCACTACTCCGAAAATGTTGTTTGAGTAGTATGAACTGCAAACTTCTTTAAAACAAGATAAACAAGGTCGATTTTATTATAAAACTAGAATTTTTTGAGTGTTGAGTTTCTGAAATTGCAATGTATATCTGACTAATTGCTATTTTTATCGCAGGGTCTGTTTGCAAATTTAGTCCAGACTGGCATGCACTATGCGATAGTTGTACCTACATATGCGAGGGGCGTTGCAAAAGTTTCCAGAACTGTGTGAACCCATGCATACATGCCTTAAGTCCTCATCCTCATAAGTTTTGCTCAGCATGTCAAATAGTTTTGCAGATTCACCATTTAATAGAGACTAAATTGCAAATTGCTAAAATTTTAATTTTTCAAGTTCCAATTTTCAAATTAAAAATTAAAAATTGTCAATGCTCTATTTTTATGGCTTCCGATATGTATATAAAGCTGGTAATGTACTAGATTAGAGGTACTGCTATGTGTTCTCTAAACAGTATTTTTTGCAACAATGTATCAGATCAGATGGGGTTTTACCACCGACAATCTTGGAGCAAGAAGCATCTGAAGAGACTTGAGCCTTGACCGCAGAGTGTTCAAGTAACAGTCATTTTATAAAAATGAATAAGCCAAGACCTGACACAATCCATTGACTTGACACAATCCATTGACTTGACACAAGCCACAGACTTGATTGACACAAGCCACAGAATTGACACAAGCCACAGACTTGATTGACACAAGCCACAGAATTGACACAAGCCACAGACTTGATTGACACAAGCCACAGACTTGATTGACACAAGCCACAGACTTGACACAAGCCACAGACTTGACACAAGCCACAGACTTGACACAAGCCACAGACTTGACACAAGCCACAGACTTGACACAAGCCACAGACTTGACACAAGCCACAGACTTGACACAAGCCACAGACTTGACACAAGCCACAGACTTGATTGACACAAGCCACAGAATTGACACAAGCCACAGAATTGACACAATCCACAGAATTGACACAAGCCACAGACTTGAAACAAGCCACAGAATTGACACAATCCACAGAATTGACACAAGCCACAGACTTGATTGACACAAGCCACAGACTTGATTGACACAAGCCACAGACTTGACACAAGCCACAGACTTGATTGACACAAGCCACAGACTTGACACTAGCCGTAAACCATCCAGAAGTTATAGCAAAAATCGTATTTTCGATTCAGTAGTTCAGTCGAGTAAATTGTTTACAGATTTCATCTCGTTGGGCCGATAAAGAAAAATCTTTAGCTCTGATTTTGTTGCATAAATGACCCGTTTTGTGTAGATTTTTGCTTCAATCAGATGAACAGATGCCGAGATTTGAAGGGTGTCTAAATACTTTTTGTATTCGCAAAGGTAGTAAAGCATAGGCTCGTACATAAGAGCTGTAAACCACTAAGCAAAAAATTCAGTAAGAGAAGATGAAACGAATTGACTATTGATGGAAGCTTTCCTTCGTTTCCTTCTGCTTACTCTCATTGAAATGGAGGATTGGCAAAGCACTATGGCCTGATGGGCCGTTTTCCTAGCGCTCCAGGGAGTCAGGCGTCAGCTCTCCAAAACTCAGTGAGGACAAAGCCTCAGCTATATGTTATATGCATATGTTCTAAAATAAATTTAACTTGAATCAAATGTACACAGCGAGAGGGGGCTAGGACAAGTGCGACGGGGGTCTCAACAGACTCCAGAGAGGCAATTGTCCCTCTCTCCCAAGTTGCTATGGCTTCTTTAAACAGCCACTGCCTTCTCATTGTTGTTGGCTGTACAGTGCCCGCTAGTTAGCTTGGAATTTTAGTGCTGTACGCTCGTATAGCAGCAGCTAGTTCTACTCATGTACTTAAAATAGAAGCATAAACTAGCTGTACGCAACTTCACTTGTCAATTTTCAAAACTCGATATACGAGCGTAAAGGCCGGAAAGCGTCCGTCATACGCTCATAGAAATAGTTCGGAGAAGCAAGCAGAGGCCACAGAAAGCCAAGCACACTATCAGCCTCTGCCTCTCATTTGAACTTCTCATTTTCACAGTTTTGGTGAGTGAAAATTATACATATTTATCATATTTATTACGACGAGTAAATTAAGGGTCCAGGACGACTGCGACAAGGGAAATAGTTCGAGCGTAAAAGAATCGCTTACAGTGCAATTTTCATGTCTTTGTGAGCGTGGATGCTAAAGTATTGCAATAACTATTCATATTTAAGTTTGGCTCTAAAATTGTGCAGATGCAAAGCTATATCCAATTTTATTTTTGCTTTTAGGTTAATACCGCTGCCTGATCCTGCGCCACTTCTCAATCAGACTTATGCTTCGTACGTAGCAATTGTATGCAAACTTGGCAACACCATGGGCTTTGAAATCTTTTCAACGCAAGGATTCGATCACCAACAGAAGTCGAAACCCTCAGATTTTCCTGCCTCTGAAAGTAACCGCGAAACTTCAAATTATGAAATAGAAGGCCATGGCGTCGGTAACAAGGTAAATTTGTTGAAATCTGCTGTGATGATGGGATGCATGCGACACGAAATTTCCCTACCAGAAAAGCTCGAGTCGCATATTAGGCTAGTTATCAATCGATACGAATTCAATGTTTGTTCCCAGCAGTCGCAAAGCATGGTAAAGCTAGCCGAATTCGACGTCTCAAGCGATAAGTCCAGCGATAAAAATGTAATTATACATTTTACTTATCCCTTGGATTCAGACAATTCGTCTCGTTTTGAATTGAAAAAAGATTTGTCAGTGCCAAACTGCAGTTTTCACCATATCAAGCTTACGATGGCTCTCCAAGCAGCACCTTTTAGAATTGAAGTTGAAAAAGTTAAGAGCATTGATCTCAACTTGCTAGAGAAAATATTGATTACTGGTGGCGAATCAGCGATAAATGCGACTCTGAAAAGTACAAAATTTAAATCTTCATCGGACGCCTGGAAGATTTTGGCTCGCTGCGTATCAGGCGGCCTCATAGAAACGTCGAAAGCTCTGCTGGAAAAGAGTTTAGAAGAAAATGAGGACAGAGCACCGCTGGGCGACTTGCTGATGCTTGCTGCAGATGCTGGCCAGCACAGACTAATCCAACACCTACTGGAAATAGAAGTCTCCCTTGACAGCGTCACAGATGATGATGGCAGAACGGCTCTCACTCGGGCTTGCATGACAGGCCAGGTCAGAGCGGCAAAAGTGCTGCTTGACCACGGTGCGAATGCACTGCACAAAGACAAGGATGGTCTCACCAGTATACAGTTGGCCGAGAAACTCGGACATTATCAAATCGTGCGACTGTTTGACGGGTAATTGCATTGGACTTGCGTTGGTGAATTATCGTTACATTTTAGAATTCCAAAAACTTTGCGTTTTAACCGTGAGCTATGCTATATTTCAGCGAATACTTCAAGTACAGAGTCTTGCATACATCCTACTTCTCGTTGGAGCAGCCGTAAGTGTGGTAAAAGTATGTTTATTGTTCTTCAATATCTTTTACAGCTGGGTGGACTGAAGAAATGCAAGAGTTAAGTGTCTTGCTGAGGGACACAAATTGTTCCGAATGGGTCGAGAATCGAACCTCCGACCTTTTAGTCGTGAGTTAGTCGCTCTAACCGCTAGGCGTCAGCTGGGGTAATTGAGGGTGTGTGTGGCGACAACCCCCAGTCCTTTGACTGAACAGCGGTACACGGCCTTCAGGTGCGCCGCGCAATAGCTGCGGCTGAGCTGGGCTGCATTTATGCCCTATTAGGGTAGGTGTAGTCGATTTTTATTATCTGCAACAATGCATGTAAGTGCTTGGCTTAATATAGTGAGCCATATAGGTAGGTACGAGCACATATTGATCGGTACACTAGATAGCTAACATTTATATATGGGGGCCAAATTAAGATCCTAAAATTTTCTAGATAGGACTGTTCTGCTATTCAAATTTACTAGAAGCATTTCCAATTTTCAGAGCTTCAGAATAGATACTTAAGTCAATGCTGCGTCCCAATCTGTCCTAACTGCACAGCTTGCTTCCCTTAATTTATTTGTAACTAACAGATTCCTTATAGTTGTCCATTTGTTGGATGAAAAATTACTCGATTTTAGAATGGAAGCTGACGTTTCAAAAAGCATTGCTCTTCACAAGCTGCTGAACGAAGCTGGATTCACTTCGCAGAGAGCTAAACTGCAGCAAAAAATGGCGGACTCCATGGAGGATATCGTCAGGCAAATTCACGAGAACAATGAATACATTCACTTGGTAGGAAGCTTCGCTGAGGGATGGGGTTCCAGTCTGACCCAGCTAAATGGCCAAGCGTCGGATGATTGTGACATGAATTGGACATGTCTTGTCGGGCCTCGAGAGCCAATGCATTTACTCAATGGATGCAGCTGCAAAGCGGTGAAGAAAACCAGATTTGAAGTTAAACAAGGTTATGTCCAAGTGGATGCTACCATTGGTAAGGCCACAGAGAAGGAGAGACTCTGACTTAAATTAATTTTTATATTCTATTTTACTAACTACATGTAGTGACGCGCTGCGTATTTTAAAACTCTTCCAGGAAGTGAACCAGCTATGACTGCTGCAGAATGCGGCTCCAAGCCGGCTGAGAGCTTCTGCTTTGCCAATCCATGCTGCTCCAACTCGATTGCTGAGCAGACAGTTATTCGTGGCTGCTTTGAAGCAAACGTACCGCCTTTGCATCTGGTTCGAGCAGCCAGACCCACTGCTGACCACGAACTTCGGGTTAGTTTCAGCTTTCTGGAAAAAGCCATCATGAGGAGTTTAACTGATTGTCAAGGTCAACTTTACATCCTCATGAAGTTCGTACTCAAAATATTTGTATCTGGTCAAGTCGCTACAGCGGGTCTCAAGACGTACCACGCCAAGACATTGCTGCTTTACTTACTTCATGAGCACGGTTTTGATGAACAAATTTGGAGGCCAGACAACTTAATTTGGCTTTTAAACGAGTCGCTCGACAAACTACTCGAGTTCATCGACTCCAATCCCGATCCGGACATATGTATGCCGAGTTTTTTTCTCCCGGACAGCCCTCTGTACTTCACCAATGCTGGTGTTGGTGGCGACTTTCAGCAAACGAAATCGAGAGTTCGAGACCAGCTCATGCGACTTTGCACAACTAACGTAGCTGAAGCTGTCGTAAAAAGGCTGCAGCACCAGCTGAAGCCGCTGCAGAATGAAAATTTCTATTTTCATCCATTTACAATGGTTCCACTGCAAGCCTTGAACCCGTTGCAGACTGAAGGAAACCCAGATATCAGCGTCTCTACATTCGGAAAGCTGTACGATGTGGTTCGTAGCTACTTTGAACAGTTTTCGGACAAGGCTGATGATGCCATGGCACTCTTAAAACCTCTAGTAAATCTGACTTGGTGCAAGACTACAGCAGCTTGTTTGAATATTCTGCTGCTATATAAATTTGAAGACTTCGAAGCCGCAAAAGAAGTTCTGAAAGGACTTGACAACCACACAGTGATGAGAAGCTGGAAGCCAGATCAAATTGAAAAGATGCATCAAGTGTTTCAGGACACTGATTGGGCATGGCGATTCTGTCTTCCCTGTCCTTCAGAAGTTGCGGATTTCTCATGCCTGCCAGAATTTACCAGAAACCTGCTTGTTATTCGAAAATCCAGGACGGGAAGCTCTCATCTGTACGTGAACTTCTGCTGCCTCGCGTGGAGCCTGAGAGCCGAGCTGTTAGGAGTTACAAACAGCGAAATTGATGCCTGGTTTTCGCAATTACAGGAGTACCCTGACTTTGAAGAGCACATGACCATCGCTCATTACAGCAGCTCTAAGGAGCAAGTACAGTTCTGTCTAGCCAAAATGGAAACTATACTAACCGAAAATCGTCTGGCATTCGACACAAGAGACTGGGATAATGTTGAACGTTTAAGAAATAAGCTAAAGAACCTTGTACTGAATGAGTACACGACGAAACCTGCAACAAGGTTAGTACTCGTAGCTGCAGTATTTTTTTCAATAAAAGTAACACGGATCAAAGGTACATTTTACAATTATCTCTGTAGCATCATTTTTTAATTTTACAGGAGACCACAAGATTGGAGTGATGAAGATCTTAATCGTCACGTTCACAGCTCATCGGACTTAAGTATTCAGCTGCCGCCATTGAAGGAGACGCTGCTGGTAATTGCTGCCAAGAAGAACAGAAGCGACATAGTCGAGAAGCTATTAGAAAAGGCCCCAGCAGTCGTCTCGATTTGCGACGTATCAGGCAGATCCGCCCTGAGTTGGGCGAGCTTTCTCGGCCACCTGCAACCGGTGAAAGTGTTTCGGCGAATTCTGGACGAAAACGTACTGCAGATTGAGACGAACAGGCCCGATAACATGCGACAGACTCCTTTGATGCTCGCAGCTCACTCTGGCCATGATGAAGTAGTTTCAGAGCTGCTACAGATGGATGCAGATCTCAATCTCGAGGTGAGTTCACGAGAAAATTGCAATTACACACTTAAAATACGCAAACAAGCTGGAGACACAACAATTTTTACAGGATCGGCTTGGCTACACCGCTTTGACGCATGCAGCGAAAAATAACTTCGCTAAAGTGGTGAAAATATTGCTTGACTCCGGATCCAGCATCAGACAAGCTGATCGATTTGGTAATACACCAGTTATTTGGGCCGCTCGACAGGGCTGTCAGGAGGTTTTGAAGGTTCTGAGTGAGCGCATCGATAGCCTACAAGATTGGGAAGTTGTTGGAGAGTACAAGAGAACAAGCCTGCAGTGGGCGGAGCTGGGCAAGCATTGGGAGTGTGCAGCTTTTATTCGAGAGTGGTGAGTTTGTGATGCTTAAATAAGGCTTGCCAAAAAAAAAGTTTATTTGAATGTACATTTACGACGATTTAAAAACTTTCAGCATTAGACAACTGCCGAATCAAACCAATCAAGGCCAAGTCTATTTGGATCATGAAAATCCAGAGGACCCGGACAACTCAGCAGGTGGTGTTGGCGCCTCAGCTGGAGGTTCTGCTGGCGGATCTGCGCAGGGAACTGCGGGTGGCTCAGCATCTTCTGGTGGGGCGACAGCTACTCAAAGGCAACGATACGACGTTGGCAACTCAGATGATCGATTGGCCATTGTGATCAACAATATCATATTTAACGATCCTGCACGACTTCAAACACGCGTCGGGGCTGAGAGAGACGATGAGCTCGACTGCTTGCCCCTGAGTCTGCAAAAGCTGGGTTTTAAGTATCATCTGTTACGAGACGTGGGCAGAGCCTTTTTCGATGAGGTCAGAGAGCTGAGAATATTATTCACGGAGGACGAGTACAAAAATTGCACTGCGTTCTTGCTGTGCATCATGTCGCATGGTTTCCTGGGCTCCGTGTACTCGTCAGACGGAGCTGAAGTCAAATTAAACGAACTTTTCGAGCGCATCCAAATTCACAAATGGCTGGAAGGAAAACCGAAGATTTTCATCACACAGGCCTGTCGTCACGTCCCTCGGGAGATAACACTCCCAGTTTGCCACGGTCTTGGAAATTCCTGTAAGAATGAGGACTCGCTTTATATCTACAGCGTTGTTGAGTTTGACATGTCAGATCGATATCGTAACACAGGTACCGTGTTCATTCAAAAGTTCAAAGACTCAGTTCTCGAGGCTTACAGCGATGACAGTCCGGATTCGCCAGTAGAGTTCACACATTTACTGCCCAAGGTGACATCAGATGTTCTCAATGAGACTGGTAACCGGCAGATACCGTGCTACAAATCTACACTATTAAAGCTGCTCTTCTTTCCAAAGTTTTGATTTTTTGAACGCATCAAATACGTACACTCGCAGAAACTTTACTAAAGTACAATATCCAGCATGGTAAGATGGAAATTTTTAAAGAATTGCTTCTGAAAGTATCAAACTTTACTACGAGCTCGTAATTTTTTGAATAAGCTACTATTAGTAACATGACCTAGTCCCCAAAGAAGAGAGTTTATTTGGCTGATTTTAAGTTTACTTAAGCCAAGTGGTTTCTCAGATGCGACCAGTGGATGACCTCTGGCTTGATGTTATATGTATCTAGGAGTAAGTTTGAATGATGAACATGTAGGATGTATGAAATTCATAGTTAGATGAATGTGATCAGTTAGGTGAATATAGATTCGTGACGTATAGGGAGTCGTGTCTTTATTATGAAATCAATCTAGGCCCTACACAGATCATATTAAACAAAGCTAACGTCCAAAGCAAACAATATTTTTTCAGCAAGTTTTACGTTTCTTGAGGTTTGAAATCTAAGTAATTTTTTTCACTTTTCTTCAAATTAATGAAAGCATTGTTACTTTGATTTTTTCGATTCCTTCCAATACCAAATTTCATGCGTTAAGCATCGGAAATTTTTGATCAACTTTTTTTCATTTACTCGCTGAATTAAAATGGCACGTTGCATGTTCTAAAATATTATATATGACTAATCTATCAAAATTGCATGGTGTTCGCGATCGACTATGGTGGCCTTTTTGATTCTCGAAAAATCATAGCCAAAAATATATTTATACATTCCTCCCACGCTGCCAATTTTTTGAAAACATTTATCTACATTTTTATTCGTCTGTTTTTCGTTTCTTCCAAACTTGTGTTAAGACAATAAATTGCAAAGATTTAGCCAAAGAATTTTCTGGCACTGCGGCCAAAGTGCGGCCCTCTCAGAGGCCCACTGATCAGCCCACAGGTGGCCCACTGACGGCCCATTGACGGACCACTGAACTGAAGCCCTCTGGTCGGCCCACTGGTGCATGGCCCACTGAATTGAAGGCCGTCACTGAATGACACTTTATTTGATACTGCTTGCACAAGACAAGGCCCAGCCCTAGTCTGTAACTTTAACTATATCAGCAAGGTTTGCTAGAATAGCGTACTGTGCTTCTCAGCGGCACATGTTATGCGGCACACACCAGTGGTCATGTTCAGACCATTTTCTACATTTTATAAGTAAACAGTGACTGGTTCATGCCAATCAGAATCACTGACTGAGCGTGTCCGTACGTTCAAAAGAAACAATAAAAAAGCAGATTGTGCCTCGCATGGATTTCCATACTCGTATTGTTGTGATTTACGCTGCTACTTTTTTAAAACTAATGACAAATGACTAGGCCTTCCATCGATCTCACCCTCTTTCTCATTGTTTTCATTGTTGATTTGTCGCGTTCCTGTCGTTACCTACGAAGTCACTGTTACCTGCCTCTTTTATTTTGCATTTTTTACCTAATTAACGAACAACACCAAATAGAGCAGTGCGCTTAATCTCTATTAGGCAGGCAGGCAGGCAGGCAGGCAGGCAGGCAGGCAGGCAGGCAGGCAGGCAGGCAGGCAGGCAGGCAGGCAGGCAGGCAGGCAGGCAGGCAGGCAGGCAGGCAGGCAGGCAGGCAGGCAGGCAGGCAGGCAGGCAGGCAGGCAGGCAGGCAGGCTGGCAGGCAGGCAGGCAGGCAGGCAGGCAGGCAGGCAGGCAGGCTGGCAGGCAGGCAGGCAGGCAGGCTGGCAGGCAGGCAGGCAGGCAGGCAGGCAGGCAGGCAGGCAGACTGACAGACTGACTGGTCAGACAGGGCAGCAGAGCAGCCTAAGGACAGCATAGAGATTAAGCGCACTGCTCTATTTGGTGTTGTTCGTTAATTAGGTAAAAAATGCAAAATAAAAGAGGCAGGTAACAGTGACTTCGTAGGTAACGACAGGAACGCGACAAATCAACAATGAGAACAATGAGAAAGAGGGTGAGATCGATGGAAGGCCTAGTCATTTGTCATTAGTTTTAAAAAAGTAGCAGCGTAAATCAAAACAATACGAGTATGGAAATCCATGCGAGGCACAATCTGCTTTTTTATAGTGCCTGCTGCCTGCCTGCCTGCCTGCCTGCCTGCCTGCCTGCCCATCATCTGTCTATTATCCATCTGTCCACCTATCTACCTATCCTTCCCTATATCTTGATGTGCATCTAGTTCTGTCGGTCCGTCTGTCTACTTTTGTCTGGATGTATCTTTAGGTACGTGTCCACGTATATATGTCTGTCCAGTTCATTCTACAGTATTATAGATAGTTCTGCAGGTTCTAAAACCCTGTCTTCATTTAGACCTGTATTGTACGCATTCCATACTCCAACGGAGTCTTAACCCTAACTTTCATTTAAAGTCGCTCGAACGACTCCGAGGACTGGACAAAAAGTCACGGTCCATCGCTCGTGCTTTAGTCGAGTACGCAAATCATTGGCGAACACACTTCAGTTACAACCTGCTGCTACTGGTAACGGTCGTCAAGCGTATGCGGGTGCGGTGGAGCCTGCTGGTGTTCGAACCAAGCCGCTGGCGTCAGGTAGCAGTGCGGCTAACGGCAGCAGTGCCGCCGACACGACCTGCAGTGTCCACATGTAGTCGGGGGCGGTGGAGCCTGCTGGATCTGATGAGCAGCCTATTGTCGTTGATCCCGACGAAGACAGTGGCAATTTAGCTACGGGCAGCAATGCACGAGCGCCCAGTGAGACTGGCGGTGTCACGATGCAGAAGACAATTGAGCCTGTTGGCTCGAACTACTCCGATGATGAAGATGTACAGCACATTGTTGTTGATCCAGATGGCGACCTTGCCCAGGATGACGACTATTGGGGCGGTGCACCTATGTCTGCCGAAGATCTAGATCCATGTGGCTGTGATGACGATGATGCTGATGATGATGCTGGTGCTGTTGAGGTCGCCATGCAGCCAGGAGGGAGGAATGGGGCTGCAGTGTTTGCGGGCTCTGCATTGACTCACGACTCCTTAGCTGCGTACATCCAACTGTTTAGTGAGCGTCGCACAACAACCTGTTAAAATCGGCGGCGTCACTTGGGTCGGAGCCTGCAGACGCCTACCTGCAGACGCGTTCGCGTTGCTGAAACCTGGACGCCGAATGTCTGGACGCCTGGACGCCTGGACCTGGACGCCGCGATGAGGCGGACAGGCGGCTCAGGATCGGCGCGTGAGCAAATCGGCTCAGGGTCGGCGCGTATTGGCGGTGATTTTCTCAATCAGTCTATAGCCTTAGCTATTAGTAATTTTTCGTCGTCGATCACCTCAGCATGTGCCTCGTCCAGCGACCGTCGTGTACCACTGATGGCTGAATTTCCTACAATACTGGTTCGCCGGTCCGACCTGCCCGAGTTGGATGCTGCCACGAAAGGACTGAGGCAAGCACCAAGGAATCAGAAGAGTCGCAGGCGAGCCATTCGGCTCGTTATATCGGCTGTCTGTTCCGATGCGGACTTCAAGACCGCATCCTGGGCTGGTCGTCAGACCAATACTGCCAAGTCTGCCAACCGGATTGAGCCAGACAGCTCGAAAAAGGCGGCCATAAAGGCGTACCTCGTCAGCAAACTTGAAGAGGCCGACAGATGCGTCATACAGGATGCCGAATTAGGCAGAGTCTTCCGCCGCACTGCCAGAACCCGCCGGAACCGCAGCTCAAAAAAGGCGAGCGAGCCAACTTGCTCAGATCCGTCGACAGCACTGCTTCCAACTGCAAGCGGCGGCGGTGGCGGCGGCGGCGGCGGTAGCGGCGGCGGTGGCGACGGAGTCGACGGCGACAGTAACGATTCGTCAGATGATGACCTGTGACTCATTTTAAAGTTTTAAAGTTTTAAAGTTCAAATTTTCGACTTCGTGCCCAAGACGTCCAACGTCTAAGGCGTATATAAATATAGTCAAACAAAATGCCCATCAGTCAGGGGTTACAATTTTATATTTGAGACTGGACACAAATGAGTGCACGTTGTTACATTGTAACAATATGTAACACTTCACATTGTACATTGTTGTATTATTTTTTTATTCCCGACGTGACGACATAGTGGGCCGTCAGTGGGCTTTATTTCAGTGGGCCGATCAGTGGGCTTCATTTCAGTGGGCCGTCAGTGGGCCGATCAGTGGGCTTTATTTCAGTGGGCCGTCAGTGGGCTTCATTTCAGTGGGCCGTCAGTGGGCCGATCAGTGGGCTTCATTTTAGTGGGCCGTCAGTGGGCCGATCAGTAGGCTTTATTTCAGTGGGCCGTCAGTGGGCTTCATTTCAGTGGGCCGTCAGTGGGCCGATAAGTGGGCTTCATTTCAGTGGGCCGTCAGTGGGCCGATAAGTGGGCTTCATTTCAGTGGGCCGTCAGTGGGCCGATCAGTGGGCTTTATTTCAGTGGGCCGTCAGTGGGCTTCATTTCAGTGGGCCGTCAGTGGGCCGATCAGTGGGCTTCATTTCAGTGGGCCGTCAGTGGGCCGATAAGTGGGCTTCATTTCAGTGGGCCGTCAGTGGGCCGATAAGTGGGCTTCATTTCAGTGGGCCGTCAGTGGGCCGATCAGTGGGCTTTATTTCAGTGGGCCGTCAGTGGGCTTCATTTCAGTGGGCCGTCAGTGGGCCGATAAGTGGGCTTCATTTCAGTGGGCCGTCAGTGGGCCGATAAGTGGGCTTCATTTCAGTGGGCCGTCAGTGGGCCGATCATTGGGCTTTATTTCAGTGGGCCGTCAGTGGGCTTCATTTCAGTGGGCCGTCAGTGGGCCGATCAGTGGGCTTCATTTCAGTGGGCCGTCAGTGGGCCGATAAGTGGGCTTCATTTCAGTGGGCCGTCAGTGGGCCGATAAGTGGGCTTCATTTCAGTGGGCCGTCAGTGGGCCGATCAGTGGGCTTTATTTCAGTGGGCCGTCAGTGGGCTTCATTTCAGTGGGCCGTCAGTGGGCCGATCAGTGGGCTTCATTTCAGTGGGCCGTCAGTGGGCCGATAAGTGGGCTTCATTTCAGTGGGCCGTCAGTGGGCCGATAAGTGGGCTTCATTTCAGTGGGCCGTCAGTGGGCCGATCAGTGGGCTTTATTTCAGTGGACCGTCAGTGGGCTTCATTTCAGTGGGCCGTCAGTGGGCCGATCAGTGGGCTTTATTTCAGTGGGCCGTCAGATGGGCCGAGCAGTGGGCTGAGCATGATTTGTAAAAATAAGGGGGCTTTTTCAGTGGGCTTTTGGGACACGAAGTGGCCGATCAGTGGGCCAATTTTAGTGGGCCAATCCTGATTTATTTTCAACCGGGTATTATGTTAATTGTAGCTACCGTAGTAATTCACATCGTGAAATATTTTTTAAAAAGTAACACTGTACTCGTACATCATAGATTCAGCTTAGATTTATATATATTTACTTCTCAGATGAAATTATTGTTTATGTGCTTAAAAAAATAAATTTCAATAGCTTATGCCAAATCTATTTTTTTTCGTTAATCTTTAACAAGGACGAAGCTTTTAATGGACTTGTACAAAATAAATTCCAGAGTTCGCTTTGTTTCATGTTTAAAATTGACTATTTTAGTTGTACTCTCGTAATAGCAATGCATACGAGCTAGTAGCTACATGGCTATCTACAATAGCGGGGTTTCCCGAATGTTTCGCATCATATTGCATTTGACAATCTTTCCATTTTTCAAGCTTAAAGTTCACATCGTCCAAGAGTCTTAATATAGTCACTTCCGCAAGCTCTTTAATCGATTTCGATGATTTTTAAGCAAAATTGGAGAGGAAACTTCGAGACTTTTAACCTTCAAGTTTATAAGATTTCGAACTTGTGAATTATGTCGTCTTTGACGTATCGAAATTTCGGGATTTATGAGGTTAAGCGACCTAGCTACGATATTACTTTTGTAGTGATCTGCTAGTTTGGTGTTCGGCGTCGCACTATTGTCAGCAGCTTCCTTCGCCCTCGCCCTCGCCCTGGGTTGCTGTCTGCCGCTGGGCAGCCTCCCTCCCTTTTTGCTGCCTGTTCTCTGGCGCCCCCTCTTCTCTGCGCTCTTGCTTGCAGCCACGAGCTTCTCTGCTGTGGCCTGCTCTGCGGTTCGTTTCTGTCCTGAGGTCACGCTGGCGGCCTGTTTTCCTTGTCATGTGAGCAAGTCACCTGACAAGTCTTGTTTTCGCGAAGTCCTAAAGTGCAGTAAACATGTTTACTGCATTCGTTGGCCCGTGTTTACAGGAGGAATCACGTGCTTCGGGGCCCTTGCCTTCTCTAAGGTAATAGGTGACTCATGTTTCTAAAAATAGATTATGAGCCATGCACTCTGTGCACTTTACCCGCAGAGCCTGCCTTCTCTAAGGCAGAGAGTGACGTCAGTTCTAAAATAGAACAGAGTCAGGAGGTCCGGCGCACACTGGTGCAGCGGGGATTTCCTGCCTATAAATACGTGCCCCTCACCCTTGGTTCAGTCAAGAATTTGTCTTCTTAGTCTCCTACTCGTAGTTGTCGAATTAGTCTTCTTATTGTCTTCTTGTTGTTCTTCTTTAGTCTAGTTTTCTAGACTCCGTTCAGTTTTGCCCATTGGACTGACTAAACTTAGACGCCCAAGCCTAAGGATCGAGGCTAACACTGCCTTCCCAGCCCCTGAGCCCGGCGGGATCTGCTGACCAGGACGCCTTGTTCATTAATCTGCAAATCTGCACGCTGTGCTGAGTTCGTTGACTTGTTTATTTCGTTCCGACGGGAAGCTCACCTCACTGAAGGCCGAGACCTGAAGGAACTGTGGCAGCACTACCTACGCTACTAAGAGCTAATATTAGAAGGCTTCCGGTTGAGAAGACGGAGAGCCAAAATCACTGTGCTAGACAGCAGGAGAAGCACAGGTACAACATTGGTGGCAGCGGTGGGATTCAAAGACCTACCAGGCCACCTCGAGACAACCCCGAGACAACCATAAGTACTTCACTTTCCCGCGCAACATTTTGACACCCCTCGAAGTGGGAAATGGGGTATTTTTACATTGCAACGACAATTAACGGCGTTATATACATCAGCTGAAAGTCGGTGCAATGTGAAGATACCCATTTCCTATAGCGACGGAACCGAAGTTGATAGTCATCGGAAACCTCGACCAACGTTAGATTGCTGTACGGGGTTTAGCTGGCTACATGTACATCTTGTTATACGTACGAGTATTTGAAAACGATACGAGTTACATTCTTATAACAATATTTGATTACACCTGCCCTATAATAGGCAGATGTGCAACCGACAGCCCAGCCGCAGCTATTGCGCGGCGCATCTTGAAGCTTGCGTACGGCTGTTCAGTCCAAGGACTGGGGGGTCGCCACACACATTAGGCTACAACCCCCTCTAGAGTTACCTACAGTTAGATAAACTTAAGAAGACTTGTAAAATACAGTAACAGTAAAAATTTTAAACCTTTTTGGTCCTTATTAATCGTAAGCTACAATTGAATATCTAAAAATTATCAGAGCCCGTCAACTTTGGATGGCTGCACAACAGATAGTTCTATCATATACTTGAATTTTGTGTGCTTTATGAGTTATGCTCTTCTATGCAGAAACAAAAATCTTAGTCCAACAAAATGGACTAAACTGACTAAACTAAAAGGCATCGTTCTCAACAGTCGCTTCTATTATTTCATTTTTATAGCTTCCCAACTGCAATTCCACATTCTTCATGAATAATAGAGCTGTCCATGCAACAGCGGGAGCTGGAAAGCTTCCCAAATTGATAGATTCAGTCGATGCGACAGCAATCATTTGGGGTGGGATAAAGTGATGACCATGCAGCTATCAGCCTGCCTGTCACAGGTTCAGACTAAAAGTCGCATACTGGTACCATTTCATTTAATTTCTGCCTCTCATTCCACTCACGTGCCCAGAAGCAAGCTCGGTTAATGACAAGAGTAAACCCTCTCTATGGCTGCAATTTTATCTTGCTACAAAAAATTCCGAAAATGATTGAACCGAAAAATCCAAATATTTTCTTTTTATTGATTTTCTAGTTCTTAGAAATCGCTTGCTAAGTTTGAACGTTGATAAAAATTAGTTGTATTATTTTAGATAAAATAGGTTTTTACATACGAGTAATATTGTTTCCTTACAAGAATCATTATAGCAAGGTCTTGCATTTCTAAACAAACAAAGTAGAGTCAGCGTCATTGGGTAGAACATAAAAGGTGCGCCATAATTAAGTCAGTTTTCTATGCAATTCATATGTGAAATAAAATCTGGTTGTACATTTAAATTGGGTCTCAAAAAGTCAGTGTAGTATTAAAACTGAGTCAATAAGATCGGTATTGCAAGACAGTGCAGAGTTCCATTCATAAAAAGTTCTTACCTAGTCTGTTCAACAGGTATATATTTGTAAATTTATAAGCTTTACAATATAGTGAAGTTTTAGCAGATTAGCATTTCAAACTCCTTCATTGAATATTTGTGTTGAAATTCAAAGAGCCAACTGATACCAGTAGCACTTGGAACATTTTCGGCCTCAGGAAGATTATAGTATAAGCCGTTTGGATTAGTATGATGACATACTTTGTACCACCAACCTCCTTTATAAAATGCAGCGCAATTGCTTGGCGAAAGATCGTTGTCCGAGTTATAGGTGCTAAAGTACATACCATTGTGATACGCCATCGAGTCTCCAACCTGGCTTGATGAGCTTGAAAATCCGATAAAACTTAAACGAAATTTCTCAGCCTCGTTGGCAACAGAGAAGCTGCTGTACTCAGCCCAGTGCTGAGTGTCGTCCCACTTTTTCATGCTCACGCGAAGAGTTTGTGACGTTGTCAGTTTAAGGTGGTCCCGAAAAGGGCCGCTGGACTATATTTTCCCTTGTAATTTCTCATATTAATTTCTCCAATAGTTTATTTTAACGTTTACTTATAGTAGAGCCCAACGATTTTGTGGCAATTTCTAATTCACTGTATATTTTGCTATCCTCTCTCGTGACCGTATAAAATTGGCACGATCGATAATTTAAGTTCTCTCGCCAGCCAATGAAAACCACTCGTGCTTCGCGCTACCCCCCTCTGCGCTCCTTTATTAAACCCCCCGCCTGGCGGCGGCACTCCTCGCTCCCGTCCTTATCTGTGCTTCTCTCTTCCTCCCGGCCTGTCCTCGGCCTTGTTTTCCTTCTCTCTGTCTGGACCAGCCTGTTTACACTGCCTGCCACTGTCTGCCACGGCTAACGCCAATCTCACCACTACGCATCTGCCACTGTTGTACTCATCGCCGTTACTCACCACGTTGCATCGTCTTGCATCACTCGCCTACCACTCGACTACAATCTCTAACTCACCTTCAAGTCAAAACCATTGTTGCAGCCGCCAGTGCCCCAAAAGCGCAATAAGTTCTATATTGATATTAACCGCATCGAATATTGATCTCAACAATAATAACCAACTACGGCCAGTTTCCGGCCTTGTATGCCAAGTGCTCCGCTACGCAAATCCGCTATCAAGACTTGACTCGATTCATTTGGGACTAAAACGGCCCTTTTAAGGGTCACGGACAACATCAAATAACGTGACGAGTTCGAGCAGTTGGCGAGGTCAGCCAGTGAAGAGTCCGAAGGCCTGTATTGAAAGGTATAATTAGTCCTATTTGTTAAATTCCGAAAGGCCGACAATATGTTCAATCTTATAATTATTGTCGACTTAAATTCAAGAAAAAATTCTACAAGAGGCTGTCAAACGCACAGAATAGAAGCCAGGCCGGTTACCGCTCCTCCTGTCTCATTTGAGCAGGGGTCGGAAATCTCCAGCCCGCGAGCCATATGCGGCCCGCGAAGCCTCTCCATCCGGCCCTCGGGTCCTTTGAAATTTCACAATAGCAATCCGGCCCGCTTATGGTTTGTGTCTTATCTCAGCTCTCTAACCTCTTCTCTCCTCTTATCTGCTCTCTTATCTCTTCTCTCATCCCACCTCCCTGTTTGTCATCTCTCCTCTCCCGTCTTCTATTCTCTATATAAGATCTATGGCCGAGTCCTGCATGAGAGTATCATTCTAGACGCAATTTTAGTCAGACTTTTCTCAAACGAAGATTTTCAGAGATAACACCTCTTTGATGCAATGCATTCTGCAAAAAAACTGTTTAAAGAACAAACAGTACATAATTTAAAATAGTTTTAGTTTAACCCCCAGTCAAACAGTAGCACAAGTTGTCCATTGAACGGTAATATTACGACTTAATGAAACGGTAACTTCTAAGGGTCCTTGCTATGCACAGGTACGCACCAATCCAGAAGTTTCGGCTCGGCTCCTGGCCAAATCCAGCAGCATAGTCGGCCCAGTTGCGATGGAAATCGATCGTGTTGTCGACTCGGTGCTGAATTGTTGTCCAACAAGTTGGCAGTGATGTCACGAAAACCTGAAATATATATTCTACATGTGTTCGCTGATACCACCGAAGTTGTTTCGAAATCATTTCAAATCGCTAGAAGTTGGTCACCTACTTTTATTGATGATGAAGTCGCAGGGCTGCTCCGCGGGAGTCTGAGGCAACGAATTTTCGTCGCTGGAAAAAAAGGTGTCGGAAAAGTTTTGCTTGAATCTGAAAAAATAGTCCGGCAGTAAAACATTCATGTTTTCCTCACCTAAAAAGCACTGAGACTTCACTGCTCCATCGCCTTTGATGAAGACCAGAAGCTGATCACTAAGCAGGTACTTGGCTGCAAAAACGGCGCACTCCAGCAAATCGTTGGCTTGGTTGATGAAAGATAGGCGGAACTCGCGTACTTTATCGCCTGACCAGCTTTGGCTGTCGACTTCGTGCAGTTGAACAGCAGAAGCAGCCGTGGCTAAGCACAGAGTCAGCAAAGCTACGAAATTGTACATGATTGTTTTGCTGAGTTGTTGACTATAGTCTGAGTGGGGATTGGAATCTAGTAGAATTTATGCATATGTATGTATAGCAATTTAATTTGTATTTGATGTGCGTAGATGCATATAGTCAGATGCATCTGATTGGACCACGTAGAAATTTCAGAGTTTCCTAATTTTTCCTTGATAACAGAAAAGCCACTGTACTCAGCCAAGTGCTCAGCATGTCGTCCCACTTGTTCCTGCGCACTAGAGAGAGTTCTCGCTGTCGTTGAAACAGTTGGAAATTCAAACCAATTTCAAGGAAATCTGGACTGCAATAACAGGGACTTCTGCGATATAAGTTTACCATAGAAAGAAGGGACTGGAAACTCGGCTTTAGTGAGTTAGAAATGTGGGGGCTGGCTGATTTAAGGTAAGACGAACGTATGTATTTTATCAGCTTAAATAGTAAGCAAAAAATCCAAGGATATGCCAATAAATCTAACGACGGACGCATTAACGAACGAGGAAACAAAAGAATAGATGGCTTAATGTGCATTTCATCTAACGCCAGTGGGAGGCAGTGATGCAAATACATGAGAAGCAGTACGCTCTGCTTCACTCTGAGTTGCAACGGTGGTAAAACAACCCAACTGTTTCTGAGGAGTCTTTGACTTTGGATGTGGCAGGCAAAGAATTTCTCGCAAAGTTGCGTAGGAAGCTTTGCTTCTAAGTATGAAGTTCAGACATAGCATAGTAGTGAGTGCCGAGTAAGGACGTGCATGCGGCAAGGTCAGACAGAGCAGCAGCTGTTCAGCCAAGAAAAGCAGCGTTCTCCGAAGACCAGAATCTTCTATGTCATCAGCAAGGCAACTCACTTTGTTAGAAAAATTTGTCACAGACGTCTTTAGCAGTTTTACTGGTGGTGCTATAAAGTGTTGTCGAGAGCAGACCAGCTCTGAAGTTGACGGCCGAATCCAAGCAGATCAGATACGTCCACAGTGACCCCATTCCTGCTGGAAGATGCGTAAAAGCCGGATTGGATCTTGACACTGAACTCGACCTCGACTTGGTTCTTCTACTGAATAAATACTTGCTGCCATTGAACTTCTTAAGCGCCTCTTGACACAAAATTGGAAACTCAGCAGGAATGGAATCCGTCTTCCTGAACAGTTCGAGCTCTCGATTATCATCAGCAGTTGCCCGCGATTCAGCTGAAACAAGCCTATGTGCAGTTTTTCTTACAGAGGGAGGCGAAGCATTGATGGCGGCAAATGAGCAAACTCGGTAGGTGGATCAGCCGGACGTTTTCGCCCCTTCTTTTTGACCATTTAGGCTTCCAGAAGCCAATGCAGTTTGCAGATCTCCAAGTTTGGAAGATATTAATTGTTAACTTTTAGCAATATGTTTTGAAGCCTGATTCGCATTTTATAGTCATCAATGTCAACAGAATAGTGCAAGTCATTTGGCTCCGCTAATCTGCTTAAGAATACGTTCGTATTTTTAAATTTCCTAGAAATCGTCTCAATCAGTCGGTCGCAGCGCAGTTTGAAACAGCACGACGCAATGACGGGAAAAGCTTGCATTGCCCTACCGGATGTGTTTGGCTCTCAACCAACTCAAGTCATCTCCGAGATGATTGTCACACCCGGGGGTCGTGACGTAATCATGTGCGACGAAGTTAAAAACAATAAGTTCGTGTGCTACCAGCTGTGACGAGACGAGGACGACAGTGAAAACACGACGGACAAAGTTTTCGACTTAAAAGACGGCACCAGAATTGATCTGTCGCTTTATGACGCATTTGCCACAGACGATGAAGAACTGTTGGTGACGCTTGCAGAAGCTAAGGTGGGTTAATTACCTTTGCATATTCAGTAGGCACTAATCTTTTTTTGTCAATTAAACTAATGACCTCGAGACAACAAGTTGTCTGGCCTGGTATAATCTGGCCTGGACCAGTATTGATCCTGTGATCTGTACCAGGACTGATATTAATGACATGGACTAGGAATGCTTATGAAGCTTAGATTAGAAATTCTTTTGACTTGGACTAGGACTAATCCCTGTAACCTGGACTAGGAATGACTTTGTGAATCGATTCTGTAAATTAGACGGGGAATATCAAGTGAAAATGAAGCTACGTTCTAAACAGTGGCAAAAGGCCGGGTTTAGTAAGACTAAAATTGAACAATCAAAAGGTGGGCCCAAAAACCGGCCGTTTGCTCAGTATGATCTCCTGCCTGACCGTCTGGAATCTTCGAATGCGCGTCAAAGAACGCGTACTATTCGACCAAGAATTCGCCAACAAAGCCATGGGTAAGCTGGACGATATGGACACCCTGTACTTTGCCAGCCTGGGCGGTCGGTTCGTTGTTACCGGACATGACGACGGCTACGTTCGAGTTTAGCACTTGGAGCAGTCCACGCCCTTGACCCGGCAGAAAGCGCACGATCACATGATCTGGGACATGTTTGCGCCCAGATGCAGCTTGGCCACTGTTGGCGTACAATCTTCGGGCCAGACTAAAAAGTACACGATGTACTTTGTGTCTGTATGCGATGACGACGCCGAGATGAGCTTCAAATACTGGAAGCTGGACGTCACAGAAACTGCAGCTGACGATAGCAATGGCTGCTGGTCAGTCGAGTGCACCCACATGGCCACGTACAAGATGATGGATCTGGTGGGTTCGACTTTTAAAGTTTCCTTTTTAATTATAGGCCTTTTCCGGTACATTTGATGAACTAATGAAATCTAAGTCAATGTTGTACAGTATGTACGTGATGCAGGTAAGGAGGCTTAAGACGGTTTTAAAATCGGAGTATACAAAGTCAGGTTGGGTAAGTATACTATAAGTATCGGTCTGGGTGCCTATATTTTATGTACAATTAAATCAAGCATTCTACACGTAGAGCCCCCTGAGTGTCGTTTACGAAAAAATTCCGTCAAAAGCGACGTACCAGATAGTAAAAATAAACTCAGTCTTAAATAAAAAAATTTAAAGAATTAATCCATACACTCTTTAGCGGAGAATTGGAAATTGATAATTAAAATCTGGAGCGTCAAAAGATTTAATTAACCTTGTTATGATATTCATTTACGGTAGACGTTAGTATTTCCGCATTAAAAGTCAAAACTCTGACTATAGTCACAAGATGAAGTTTAAATGTCTGGCTAGCTTGCGACGGTCCTTTTGTTGGTAGTAAACTGTCGGGCACTCATATTTACAAGTGCAAATTATTTATTTGCTGATTATCGCGGCCACCAACACCGTTGGCTACCAATGTCCGGTTTTGTTGCTCTGCCGCTAGCAGCAGCACCGGCCGAGTCTGAACCGCGTGCTCGTTGCTGTGCAACAGGCCGTAGCCAAAGTAAATAAGGAATCCGATAGCGCTCCAGACTATAAATCGAATCCATGTACTGCTTGATAGGGCGGTCATCAGGTAGAGATTGGCCAGGATAGACAGACACGGAAGGTACGGCACCCAGGGCACCTGTGAGAGCCAAGGTAAATAAGGACAATCAGTGTTGGTTTTAGTTCGATGTCGATGACAGGATTACAGGAACGTGCATCTGTCGTACGAAAATAACCTTAGAATTGATTTGTAACATTCTGATTGTTACGATAAGTTTTACAGTTAATTTCAACCTTTTTAATTTTTTTCATTCACATCTGCAAAATGTACGTGGTCAAAGGTTCCGTAGGGGCTGTAGCCAGCAGCCCAGGTTCGATTCCATGTGCAATCAGATTAATTTGGGGCTAGATAATCTCGGCTTGGCTCTGCTCGTGCCATTAACGCTCTTGACGGCCAACCCCCAAGGCACAGTGAAGTGTACATGCCTAACGATAAATAAAGTTAGGGCTGCTGTACACTCCTGTGTGAGTGTGTGCCTGTGCGTATGACTGCGTACGTATCCGCGCGCTTGTGTGCCTGCTCAGGGGAGTCGGCGGAATGGGCAGCAATGCCTCACGCCGGTTGTGCGACAATGTCGTTTAAAGTGCGCCAGGGTGCACACAGGCCCCTGCCTCTAAAAAGGCCGCGGTTTACAAAGGGTCTACAAAGCGACACAGGAATAACATTTGTGAGCATCAGGTCAACCCTTTATAAATTTCTTTACCACTTTAAGACATATGAAATAGCATTACCTTAAAAGCCACTGGTTTTCGACTCTGCGGCTGCATGGCCAAACTGATCATGGCTAACAGACACAGTAGGCAGGCAATGGATGCCGGGATCACTGCTTCTGGCCTGCCAGCTCCCAGTTGGTTGGGCATCCGCTCAAGTACGAATGCCAACACACCTGCTGAGATCATAAATAAGCCGGAGTTGACTCGAGTGACCTGTTCAGTCAGATTGTTCGGCTCAGAGTAGCCACCTCTACGGAATGAGCAGCTCAGATAGGATTTAAGCGTAAATTTATCTGCTCTGGTAGACTCAATGAGCTCAACAAAGTCGGTTTCCTCAACGTCGACCAGTACAGTTTTCATTGAGCTTGTCGCTGCAACAACGGGCTCTTCCAGAACCTGCTGCTCTCCACTAGGGGTCTCACTCGGAGCAGACACTGCTCGATTGTTGAAAACGTCGCAACTACCGCGAAGTATGAGCACAGACAGGGCTACAAGAGTGTAAGCTAGTAGTGTACCGATAGACATCATGTCAACCAGTGCTTTCAGCTCGAACATGCATGCCATGACGCCGGCCATGACTCCCGTCAGGACGGTGGCAATTAATGGAGTAGCGAGACGCGGATGAACCCGAGATAGAAAGCGAAAGATCAACCCATCGCTAGCCATGGCGTAGACCACTCGGGGCAGAGGGAACATGGCTCCCAGCAGGCTAGTGGACAGGGCGCAGATGGCGCCAACAGCGATGAAATAGTTGGCAACAAGCCAACCGTGAGCGGCGAACGCTTGAGGCAGGGGCGCCAACGGGTCCAGAGCGAAGTACGGCTGCATCAAGGTGAGAACGGAACTGACGCCGCAGTAGGCTACGAAGCAAATTGACAGACTCAAAATGATGCTGATTGGGATAGCTCGTTGAGGATTTTTCACCTATAAATAGATTAATCAAGAGCTGATTTTAAAACAATATTGGTATTCTACTACTAACATTTTAGTAGAGTACTTAAAATTTAGTTCTTGATTTTTTGCATCTAGCTATTGTACAGTGGCGTACGCAGAGGAGCCCCAATCGTCTCTACAAAAGTTTTGCTCAAAAACTAATGGACAGATGGTACTCAACAAATGGCAGGATCCCAACTTTCAACCGGCCTAGGCCTAGGACGCAGGAGTAGGGGTGCCAACCAAGAGACAGGGGCGCCAACCAAGAGACAGGGGCGCCCAACAAGAGACAAGGGCGCCAACCAAGAGACAGGGGACGCCAAACAAGAGACAGGGGCGCCAACCAAGAGACAGGGGCGCCAACCAAGAGACAGGGGCGCCCACCAAGAGACAGGGGCGCCCACCAAGAGACAGGGCGTTTAAGCATCCTGACACCTGTTTAAGCATCCTGACACCTGTTTAAGGATCCTGACACCTGTTTAAGCATCCTGACACCTGTTTAGGCATCCTGACACCCGTTTAAGCATCCTGACACCTGTTTAAGCATCCTGACACCTGTTTAAGCATCCTGACACCCGTTTAACCATCCTGACACCTGTTTAAGCATCCTGACACCTGTTTAAGGATCCTAATGACACCTGTTTAAGCATCCTGACACTTGTTTAAGCATCCTGACACCCGTTTAACCATCCTGACACCTGTTTAACCATTCTGACACCTGTTTAAGCATCCTGACACTTGTTTAAGCATCCTGACACCCGTTTAACCATCCTGACACCTGTTTAACCATTCTGACACCTGTTTAAGCATCCTGGCACCTGTTTAAGCATCCTGACACCCGTTTAAGCGTCCTGACACCTGTTTAAGCATCCTGACACCTGTTTACAGCATCCTGACACCCGTTTAACCATCCTGACACCTGTTGAAGCATCCTGACACCTGTTTAAGCATCCTGACACCTGTTTAACCATTCTGACACCTGTTTAAGCATCCTGACACCTGTTTAAGCATTCTAACACCTGGTTAAGCATCCTGACACCTGTTTTAAGCATCCTGACACCTGTTTAAACATCCTGACACCTGTTTAAGCATCTAGACACCTGTTTAAGCATCCTGACACCTGTTTAAGGATCCTAATGACACCTGTTTAAGCATCCTGACACCTGTTTAAGGATCCTAATGACACCTGTTTAAGCATCCTGACACCTGTTTAAGCATCCTGACACCTGTTTAAGCATCCTGACACCTGTTTAAGCATCCTGACACCTGTTTAAGCATCCTGACACCTGTTTAAGCATCCTGACACCTGTTTAAGCATCCTGACACCTGTTTAAGCATCCTGACACCTGTTTAACCATTCTGACACCTGTTTAAGCATCCTGACACCCGTTTAAGCATCCTGACACCTGTTTAAGCATCCTGACACCTGTTTAAGGATCCTAATGACACCTGTTTAAGCATCCTGACACCTGTTTAAGGATCCTGACACCTGTTTAAGCATCCTGACACCTGTTTAAGCATCCTGACACCTGTTTAACCATTCTGACACCTGTTTAAGCATCCTGACACCTGTTTAAGCATTCTAACACCTGGTTAAGCATCCTGACACCTGTTTTAAGCATCCTGACACCTGTTTAAACATCCTGACACCTGTTTAAGCATCTAGACACCTGTTTAAGCATCCTGACACCTGTTTAAGGATCCTAATGACACCTGTTTAAGCATCCTGACACCTGTTTAAGGATCCTGTCACCTGTTTAAGCATCCTGACACCTGTTTAAGCATCCTGACACTCGTTTAACCATCCTGACACCTGTTTAACCATTCTGACACCTGTTTAAGCATCCTGACACCTATTTAAGCATCCTGACACCTGTTTAAGCATCCTGACACCTATTTAAGCATCCTGACACCTGTTTAAGCATCCTGACACCTGTTTAACCATTCTGACACCTGTTTAAGCATCCTGACACCCGTTTAAGCATCCTGACACCTGTTTAAGCATCCTGACACCTGTTTAAGGATCCTAATGACACCTGTTTAAGCATCCTGACACCTGTTTAAGGATCCTGACACCTGTTTAAGCATCCTGACACCTGTTTAGGCATCCTGACACCCGTTTAAGCATCCTGACACCTGTTTAAGCATCCTGACACCTGTTTAAGCATCCTGACACCCGTTTAACCATCCTGACACCTGTTTAAGCATCCTGACACCTGTTTAAGGATCCTAATGACACCTGTTTAAGCATCCTGACACTTGTTTAAGCATCCTGACACCCGTTTAACCATCCTGACACCTGTTTAACCATTCTGACACCTGTTTAAGCATCCTGACACTTGTTTAAGCATCCTGACACCCGTTTAACCATCCTGACACCTGTTTAACCATTCTGACACCTGTTTAAGCATCCTGACACCTGTTTAAGCATCCTGACACCCGTTTAAGCGTCCTGACACCTGTTTAAGCATCCTGACACCTGTTTACAGCATCCTGACACCCGTTTAACCATCCTGACACCTGTTGAAGCATCCTGACACCTGTTTAAGCATCCTGACACCTGTTTAAGCATCCTGACACCTGTTTAAGCATCCTGACAACCGTTTAACCATCCTGACACCTGTTTAAGCATCCTGACACCTGTTTAAGCATCCTGACACCTGTTTAACCATTCTGACACCTGTTTAAGCATCCTGACACCTGTTTAAGCATTCTAACACCTGGTTAAGCATCCTGACACCTGTTTTAAGCATCCTGACACCTGTTTAAACATCCTGACACCTGTTTAAGCATCTAGACACCTGTTTAAGCATCCTGACACCTGTTTAAGGATCCTAATGACACCTGTTTAAGCATCCTGACACCTGTTTAAGGATCCTAATGACACCTGTTTAAGCATCCTGACACCTGTTTAAGCATCCTGACACCTGTTTAAGCATCCTGACACCTGTTTAAGCATCCTGACACCTGTTTAAGCATCCTGACACCTGTTTAAGCATCCTGACACCTGTTTAAGCATCCTGACACCTGTTTAACCATTCTGACACCTGTTTAAGCATCCTGACACCTGTTTAAGCATTCTAACACCTGGTTAAGCATCCTGACACCTGTTTTAAGCATCCTGACACCTGTTTAAACATCCTGACACCTGTTTAAGCATCTAGACACCTGTTTAAGCATCCTGACACCTGTTTAAGGATCCTAATGACACCTGTTTAAGCATCCTGACACCTGTTTAAGGATCCTGTCACCTGTTTAAGCATCCTGACACCTGTTTAAGCATCCTGACACTCGTTTAACCATCCTGACACCTGTTTAACCATTCTGACACCTGTTTAAGCATCCTGACACCTATTTAAGCATCCTGACACCTGTTTAAGCATCCTGACACCTATTTAAGCATCCTGACACCTGTTTAAGCATCCTGACACCTGTTTAACCATTCTGACACCTGTTTAAGCATCCTGACACCCGTTTAAGCATCCTGACACCTGTTTAAGCATCCTGACACCTGTTTAAGGATCCTAATGACACCTGTTTAAGCATCCTGACACCCGTTTAACCATCCTGACACCTGTTTAAGCATCCTGACACCTGTTTAGGCATCCTGACACCCGTTTAACCATCCTAACACCTGTTTAAGCATCCTGACACCCGTTTAAGCATCCTGACACCTGTTTAACCATTCTGACACCTGTTTAAGCATCCTGACACCTGTTTAAGCATCCTGACACCCGTTTAAGCGTTCTGACACCTGTTTAAGCATCCTGACACCCGTTTAACCATCCTGACACCTGTTTAAGCATCCTGACACCTGTTTAAGCATCCTGACACTTGTTTAAGCATCCTGACACCCGTTTAACCATCCTGACACCTGTTTAAGCATCCTGACACCTGTTTAAGGATCCTAATGACACCTGTTTAAGCATCCTGACACCTGTTTAAGCATCCTGACACCTGTTTAAGGATCCTAATGACACCTGTTTAAGCATCCTGACACTTGTTTAAGCATCCTGACACCCGTTTAAGCATCCTGACACCTGTTTAACCATTCTGACACCTGTTTAAGCATCCTGACACCTGTTTAAGCATCCTGACACCCGTTTAAGCGTCCTGACACCTGTTTAAGCATCCTGACACCTGTTTACAGCATCCTGACACCCGTTTAACCATCCTGACACCTGTTGAAGCATCCTGACACCTGTTTAAGCATCCTGACACCTGTTTAAGCATCCTGACACCTGTTTAAGCATCCTGACAACCGTTTAACCATCCTGACACCTGTTTAAGCATCCTGACACCTGTTTAACCATTCTGACACCTGTTTAAGCATCCTGACACCTGTTTAAGCATTCTAACACCTGGTTAAGCATCCTGACACCTGTTTTAAGCATCCTGACACCTGTTTAAACATCCTGACACCTGTTTAAGCATCTAGACACCTGTTTAAGCATCCTGACACCTGTTTAAGGATCCTAATGACACCTGTTTAAGCATCCTGACACCTGTTTAAGCATCCTGACACTCGTTTAACCATCCTGACACCTGTTTAAGCATCCTGACACCTGTTTAAGGATCCTGACACCTGTTTAAGCATCCTGACACCTGTTTAAGCATCCTGACACCTGTTTAAGCATCCTGACACCTGGTTAAGCATCCTGGCACCTGTTTAAGGATCCCGACACCTGTTTAAACATCTACCAGCAATAAAACAGCAATAAAATAAAACGTAAATAATCAGACAAACGTTTGATTGACCTTGCTTTTAGGCAAAGATAACAACAGCACTGCAGTTGAGCTTGCAAAGAGAAAGTTGTTTTGTTAAAGCACAGGGTTAATTTCAACGCTATTTAAAACAGTTCTACTGAGGTCAACTCAAAAGTGCCAACAGACAAGCTGTGTACAACAACTTGGCGTGCTGTGTGCACGAAGTGAACTTCGAACTTCTTTATCTTACGGATTCTCAGACTGCTTGGAGATCGTATCAAGCATTCTAATGTGATTTTTATATTAAGAACATTAGGGCATAAGATAATATTGCAGCATAGTGCTCAACTGTGGTTTAAAATTATTTATTTAGTATTGCCAACAGTGCATCTATTAGATTACAAATGACATTAAATAATCGACAACTATAACAAACCGAAATGTAAAAAGACTGTTTCTAGAAATCGTTTGAGAACAGAAAGGAACTCACATGAACTGACAGGAACTGATAGGATCTGATAGGAACTGACAGGAACTGATAGGATCTGATAGGAACTGACAGGAACTGACAGGAACTGACAGGAACTGATAGGAACTGACAGGAACTGATAGGAACTGATAGGAACTGACAGGAACTGACAGGAACTGACAGGAACTGATAGGAACTGACAGGAACTGACAGGAACTGATAGGAACTGATAGGAACTGACAGGAACTGATAGGAACTGACAGGAACTGATAGGAACTGACAGGAACTGATAGGAACTGATAGGAACTGACAGGAACTGATAGGAACTGATAGGAACTGACAGGAACTGATAGGAACTGATAGGAACTGACAGGAACTGACAGGAACTGATAGGAACTGATAGGAACTGATAGGAACTGACAGGAACTGATAGGAACTGACAGGAACTGATAGGAACTGACAGGAACTGATAGGAACTGATAGGAACTGACAGGAACTGATAGGAACTGATAGGAACTGACAGGAACTGATAGGAACTGACAGGAACTGATAGGAACTGATAGGAACTGGCAGGAACTGATAGGAACTGATAGGAACTGATAGGAACTGACAGGAACTGATAGGAACTGACAGGAACTGATAGGAACTGATAGGAACTGATAGGAACTGACAGGAACTGACAGGAACTGATAGGAACTGATAGGAACTGATAGGAACTGATAGGAACTGATAGGAACTGATAGGAACTGACAGGAACTGATAAGAACTGACAGGAACTGATAGGAACTGACAGGAACTGACAGGAACTGACAGGAACTGATAGGAACTGATAGGAACTGACAGGAACTGATAAGAACTGACAGGAACTGATAGGAACTGATAGGAACTGACAGGAACTGATAGGAACTGATAGGAACTGATAGGAACTGACAGGAACTGATAAGAACTGACAGGAACTGATAGGAACTGATAGGAACTGACAGGAACTGATAGGAACTGATAGGAACTGATAGGAACTGACAGGAACTGATAGGAACTGATAGGAACTGATAGGAACTGATAGGAACTGATAGGAACTGACAGAAACTGACAGGAACTGATAGGAACTGATAGGAACTGACAGGAACTGATAAGAACTGACAGGAACTGATAAGAACTGATAGGAACTGACAGGACAGAAAATTATCAAGGGAGTAATAATATGATTTATTAAATAAAAAATCTTCATTCATGCATAGTTATTTCTAGCTCTCTATTTGAATGAAATTTGTCGATTTGCACAGCGAAGAAATGCAGATAATTTTTAATCAAATCCCGAGCAGCAAGACTCAGCATCAATCATCTCCATCAGCCACTTCAATCAGAAAAATTACATCGCAACGAAGCGTGTCTGATGCAGAATTAAAAAGCTGCATTTCGCCTGCCACACTGCCAGACAAAATACAATGGGCCGACAGACACTGAATGGAATCAATTTCTCGGGGAGTATTTTTTATCTCGCTCTTTCTCTCTCGTTTTGCGCAGTCCCAGAGATAGCTAGCTTGTAATGGCGCCCGGAGAGCAGTGACGCTCTGTTGAAAATTTAATGCGGAGTAAAATCCTTTTAGTGCCTACGGGCTTCATTTTGTTAGATTGGGGTGGATTTTGGAGAATTGAGAGACTGCTCACCTACCTCCTCAATTGTTGTGAGGATAAAGCTTCATCTCGCTTACTTCTACTGTATCTAAGCTGCAATTTTTGTTGCTCCTAGCAACCGAATAACAAATTTTGATTATTTTCTCACAACAAACAGACGGCGGAGAGGGATAAAGCGCCCACAGCCTCCCCGCCTCCCCTCAGATTCCATCCCAGCGAAGGGGATTTAATGGGAGAGCGATAGGGAAACGAGCTGACGCATCGAGCGAGAAACTGAGGAAGACAGCTTCGAGAGGTAAACTGCTTTGGTAAGTCTATTCTCGCTACGCTCGCCTCGAGACCATTAAACGCAGCCTCGGACATTCTAACCACAGAATGTGAATTAAACAGCGTTTATTTACATAAACAAAGGAAGGCCATAGACAGCATAGAGCCATTTTATTGGCGCACTTGACTTAGCTGCAAGGGGCTCCCGGGCGTCCAGATAACTCCGCTAACCCTGGGCGACCGTGGGCAGCTCCGGAGTCCCTCTCCAGGGAGTCCAGGAGGAGGTGAACGCGGTCGCTCGCCCTGAAGCCCTTGAAATTCGCACATATGTCATTTGCGAGTTTTTTCAGCTACGTGTAACGAATTCCGTACGTCCATTGAACAATTTGACAGAGTGACCGCTCCATAACGCTTTATCTTCCAGACAATTCATTCGCGAAACAACGAGAGAAAACAGCACAAAACTGCCCATGGCGTCGAGACCAGCCAGCGCTAGGAGTCGAAAATCTGCTAGCGGAGCCGAGCAGCAGCAGACGCAGCCGCAGGCGTCGAGCGCCAAATCGCGTCGCACCGTCCACGACGACGACGTTGTAAGGGCTGGGTCGGCCCAGTCGCGTGGTCAACTTGGCGGCAGTCAGGTGAGAACCGTCATGACCACTGTATAGTTCCGTACAAAGGAGCTAAGACAGTAGGGCCGTAACCCACCAGTGGTCCATCGCGGCGCTCTGATCCATGTGCCAGCAGCCCAGGCTCGATTCCAAGTGCAGTCACATCAATTTGGGTCGAAATTGGAATCTCAGCTTGGCTCTGCTCGTGCAATTAACACCACTGAGGGCCAACCCCCAAGGCACAGTGAAGTGTACATGCCTAACGATAAATAAAGTTAGGGCCGCTGTACACTCTTGTGTGAGTGTTTGCCTGCTCAGGGGAGTCGGCGGAATGGGCAGTAATGCCTATCGCCGATTGTGCGACACGACGACTACGACTAATGGCCAGATGTGCAACCGACAGCTTAGCCGCAGCTATTGCGCGGCGCATCTGAAGGCTGCGTACGGCTGTTCAGTCCAAGGACTGGGGGGTCGCCACACACACCCTCAATTACCCCAGCCAATGCTGGCACCCATTTTACAGCTGGGTGAACTGAAGCAATGCAGAGTTAAGTGTCTTGCTCAAGGACACAAATTGTTCCGATTGAGTCGAGAATCGAACCCCCGACCTTCAAGTCGTGAGTCCTGCGCTCTAACCAACAGGCTACAACCCCTTCATACTGAGATGCTAAGAATCAAGGGGAGAGCTAGGGTTAAAGACACGGCTCAAGAGGGAGTTGCTTTCGCAGAAACTGCGCCCTACATTCAACTAACACGATTTCGGGCTAACTTTCTACCCTAATCCTCATCGTTCCATTCAGGCCTGGGAAGCCAACGCCGACAATCCGACAACTTCAGCCGCAGCCGACCAGCTGGAGAACTCGTCGAACTTTGGCAGCCAGGCGGCCATCATGCCGGCTAATAATGGCACCGATGATGAGGCTACCGGATGCTGGGGAAAGTTTAAGAGAGGCGTGCGCGGTAAGTTTTTTTCAACGGCTTGTACACTCGACGCCCCCATTTGCCCCCATTTGCCCGGGAGAACCGATGAACGCATGACTCTGGGCCATAGAAGGGGAGAGGGGAGAGAAGAGAGATTGGAGAAAAGATGAGAGGAAAGGGAATAAAGGAGAAGAGTGGAGACAAGAGGAGAGAAGAAAAAGATTTGAGAAGAGATCCAAACCTTGAGCAGACTGGATCGCTATATTATTGTAAAGTTTCAAAGGACCCAGATGGACAGATACTGACACTAAATGGCACACCGACAATAAACGGCACGCCGACACCAAACGGCACACCGACACCAAACGGCACACCGAAACCAAACGGCACACCGACAATAAACAGCACACCGACATGAGACGGCACACCGACACCAAACGGCACACCGACACCAAAAGGCACACTGACACTAAATGGCACACCGAAATCAAACGGGACACCGATATGAAACGGCACACCGACAATAAACGGCACACCGACAATAAACGGCACACCGACATCAAACGGCACACCGACATGAAACGGCACACCGACACCAAATGGAACAACGACATCAAATGGCACACCGACATGAAACGGCACACCGACACCAAATGGAACAACGACATCAAACGGCACATCGACATGAAACGGCACACCGACATCAAACGGCACACCGACACCAAACGGGCACCGATGGCGCCAAAGGAGCTGTTGGAAAACTGTTAAAACTTTGAACAGGGGGGTCAGGGGGGTGTGAGGGTGGCGATCCCATCTAGCCGCTCCCCTGGCTAGGCTCCTAGTAACCAAGACTATATCATTTATCTAAAATCGACTCACTCAGCCGTCTGGATGACAAAGGACACGGAGGATGTGTCGCAGAACGCTGAGTTGAAAATCAAGACCACTCTGCGCGAGCTGGTCATGTACTGCCTATTCCTGGTGGTCATCTGCATTCGTAATAATTTATAATGCCTAAATTTAAACAACTTTATTTGTTTCTTTTATTTAAATCACGGCTATTATAAACGTGTAGTTTAATTTTACACCTCTTCTTTCCTGTGACAATCACACTTCCTGTACGATGCTCACAAAATCACCATTTCACGAAATGCAGTTGTGTGGCGCACCAATTACACCATGGATACTCGCGAGAACCGAGAGCTGTACATCAAGACCACCCTGAGAGAGCTCATCGTTTACTGCCTGTTCCTGATAGTGCTAATGATCTGTACGTCACTTTCACTGACTTATTATCGAATTTACGTACTTATAAATTCAAATTGTATGGGGCACTGCATAAAGCACAGTAAGTTTAGGGTTAGGGTAATTAGGGTTAGAATTGAAGTTTAGGTTGGGGCCAGAGATTGATTCATGGCAGCCAAAATAGTGACAGTCAAGCAGTGACAGTCAAAACAGTGACAGTCAGTGGCAGTCGAAACAGTGACAGTCAAAACAGTGACAGTCAGTGGCAGTCAAAACAGTGACAGTCAAAACAGTGACAGTCAAATCAGTGACAGTCAAAACAGTGACAGTCAAATCAGTGACAGTCAAAACAGTGATAGTCAAAACAGTGACAGTCAAAACAGTGACAGTCAAAACAGTGACAGTCAAATCAGTGACAGTCAAAACAGTGATAGTCAAAACAGTGACAGTCAAAACAGTGACAGTCAAAACAGTGACAGTCAAATCAGTGACAGTCAAAACAGTGATAGTCAAAACAGTGATAGTCAAAACAGTGACAGTCAAAACAGTGATAGTCAAAACAGTGACAGTCAAAACAGTGACAGTCAAAACAGTGATAGTCAAAACAGTGACAGTCAGGGATAGTCAAAACAGTGACAGTCAAAACAGTGATAGTCAAAACAGTGACAGTCAAATCAGTGACAGTCAAATCAGTGACAGTCAAATCAGTGACAGTCAAATCAGTGACAGTCAAATCAGTGACAGTCATTTTAGTGTGTAACAAGGAAAAATTCAGTAAGTAAAATTAACTACTTATAATTCCAGTGACCTTCGGCATGACCTCGTCAACAATGTACTATTACACGTTCGTGATGAACTCGCTGTTCCTGACCACGCCAACCGCCAGCGGTGCCACTTTTACGTCGGTGAAGAACTTCGCGGACTGGTGGGGGGTGAGCGATCGGCTTCCTGGCACACCGCTATGACAGTAATAAAAATGAAAAATACCCAAGGCATGATATTTTTCCCGATTAAACCCTCAGTTCGCCCAAGGCCCCCTGATCTCCGGCCTGTACTGGGACACCTGGTATAACAATGCCAATGTGACCGATCCGAGAGAGCGAAATTTCATCTACTATGAGAACAAACTGCTCGGCGTACCAAGGATGCGACAGGTAATTGGCTGTTGATTTTGATTGATCAATCAATGTGGAATTTTGAGAGATGACAGGGTTAAGCGGGAGTTGCTGAGAGGCCATGAATCAAACGGGAATGCAACCTGGCGCACTTTAAGCGACATTGTCTCACAACCAGTGAGAGGCATTACTGCCGCGGATACGTACGCAGTCATACGCACAGGCACACACTCACACAGGAGTGTACAGCGGCCCTAACTTTATTTATCGTTAGGCATGTACACTTCACTGTGTCTTGGGGGTTGGCCCTCAAGGACGTTAATTGCACGAGCAGAGCCAAGCCGAGATTCCAGTTTAGCCCCAAGTCAATGTGACTGCACTTGGAATCGAGCCTGGGCCGCTGGCTCATCAGAGCGCCGTGCTTGACCACTGGGCTACGCCATCCCCCCCCCCCAGCTGTAAAATGGGTGCCAGCATTAGCTGCGGTAATTGAGGGTGTGTGGCGACCCCCCCCCCAGTCCTTGGACTGAAAAGCCGTACGCAGCCTTCAGATGCGCCGCGCAATAGCTGCGGCTGAGCTGTCGGTTGCACATCTGGCCAAATTAGGCCAGGAGTAATAAATTATTCTCATTATATAAATTACAAATTAGAAACATTATAGATAGTTATTAACGCTGCCCAAAAAATGGCAATCTGTCCGCCAGGTTCGAGTCCGCAACGACAGCTGCTCGATCGCGACAGATTTTCGCGCCAACATCCGCGCCTGCTACGCCATGTACAGCGGCAGCGCCGAGAGCCGCGAACCGTTCGGCTACATGAACTCGACGGCTTGGAATTACAGCACCGAACAACAGCTAGACGGTCGCGGCTACTCCGGCAAGCTCGCCACGTACAACGGCGGCGGATATTACATCGATCTGGGCCGGAGCCGCGAAGAATCCACTGCTAAAATTGATGAACTCTTCCATGGCCTATGGATTGACAGAGCTACCAGGGCTGTGTTCATTGACTTCACAGTGTACAACGCTAACATTAACCTGTTCTGTGTGATCAAATTGATAGCTGAATTCCCGGCAACTGGCGGCGGCTTCACCTCTTGGGAGTTTCGCACTGTAAAGCTTCTGCGCTACGTTGAACCTATCGACTATTTCGTACTGGCCTGCGAGTGCATCTTCATGCTGTTCATCTGCTACTACATTGTGGAAGAGATCATCGAGATCAAGCGGCACAAGCTGGCTTATTTCAGCTCGTTCTGGAACTGGCTTGACATTGTCGTGATTGTAATTGCCCTGGTCTGCGCCGCCTTCAATATCTACCGAACCATCAGCGTTGGGAACAAGCTCACCAGACTACTGGAGGACGAGACTCAATATCCGGACTTCGACTTCCTCAGCTTTTGGCAGGAACAGTTTAACCAGGCCATCGCTATCACGGTGTTCTTCGCCTGGGTGAAGATCTTCAAGTACATCAGCTTTAATAAGACCATGACGCAGTTGAGTTCAACTCTGGGCGCCTGCGCTAAAGACTTACTGGGCTTCGCCGTGATGTTCTTCATTGTATTCTTCGCCTTCGCCCAGCTGGGCTACCTGATCTTTGGCACCAAAGTTGAAGACTTCAGAGAATTTCAGCAGGCCATTTTCACGCTGTTCCGCATCATTCTGGGCGATTTTGACTTCGCCAGTCTGCAGAACGCGCACCGAGTGCTGGGCCCGATCTACTTCATCCTGTACGTGTTCTTCGTGTTCTTTGTGCTGATCAACATGTTCCTGGCGATCATTAACGACACGTACAGCGAGGTGAAGAGCAACCTGGCTAATCAACCGAACGACTTCGAGATGACCGACTATTTTAAGCAGGTAGGGTTTTATTGACTATACTATAATCGTTAGTATTAAGTGATTCTTGAGCATTAGGGAACACTGCAGCCCTGACAAATTGCTGTGCCCAAACGGATCTGTGAGGTGTGCTAAAATAGATCTGTGAGATGTGTCCAAATGGATCTGTAAGATGTTCCAAAATGCATCTGTAAGATGTGCCCAAATGGATCTGTAAGGTGTGCCAAAATGGAACTGTGAGATGCGCCAAAAGAGAACCATGAGGTGCCAAACTGGAGCACAAGGTGTGCTTCAATGTAGGTCTGTGAGAACTCATCCTTAAAATCAATTTTAACATTCTGTTCAATAGAACTCTCGCATTTAATGTCATTAAAAATTAAACACATAGCGCATCACGCTTAACGCAGCACTTACAGATCCATTAAGATTCTATAGTATTAGATGTTCAGACCAGTTTTATATGTTGTGTCGTAACACTTTGCTCGTCGCCATAGCAACGCCAAACTTAAGCAATTAAGAGAATACATAATTTATTGCAGGGCATTTAGATTCAGCTTAAGTCGGCCATACGAATCTTTTATTCTTTCCTGATTCAAACCGCCCCTTCTCTTTCCTAGCGAGCCGGCCGTGTCCTCGACAAGCTGCACCTGCGACGTGACAAAATCGTCGACATTCAACTGGCGATGCAATCTGCTGACATGAACAACGACAGGCAGCTGGACTTTGAGGAGTGGCGAACCGAATTGAAGATGTGAGTTTGAGCCAGTTGGGGATCTGCTGGCCAATCTGACAGCATATTTCCCGACACTAATACCTACTGACAATATCCCCTACTGACAATATCCCCCTACTGACAATATCCCCTACTGACAACATCCTCTACGGACAATATCCCCTACTGACAATATCCCCTACTGACAACATCCTCTACTGACAATATCATCTACGGTGTTCTCGAAAATAATACGAGTATCTTGATGAAAACGTCTTTCCAAGCAACTGACCCCTAGCTGACACCCTTCTTACAAACATCGCTTGCCTCAAAAAATTGTGCGTTTACTTTTGGCCTCCGAACCGCCAATCACAATTGAAGGCGAGGCTACGCTGACGGCGAAATTGAGGCCCTGTTTGCCCGGTACGACATGGACGGCGATAGGGTGCTGGACGAAGACGAGCAGCGCAAGATGCAGTGGGAGCTAGAGGGACAAAAGGTGAGGCAGCGAAATGGGCAAATTTAAAATCGGTGAATCAGGGATTAGTGAATCAGGGGTCGGTGAATAAGAAATCAGTGAATCAGGAATCTGTGAATCAAGAATCCTTAAATCAGGAATCTGTGAATCAGGAATCTGTGAATCAGGAATCTGTGAATCAGGAATCCGTGAATCAGGAATCTGTGAATCAGGAATCGGTGAATCAGAAATCTGTGAATCAGGAATCGGTGAATCAGAAATCGGTGAATCAGGAATCGGTGAATCAGGAATCTGTGAATCAGGAATCGGTGAATCAGAAATCAGTGAATCAGGAATCTGTGAATCAGGAATCGGTGAATCAGAAATCGGTGAATCAGGAATCGGTGAATTAGGAATCGGTGAATCAGGAATCAGTGAATCAGGAATCAGTGAATCAGGAATCTGTGAATCAGGAATCTGTGAATCAGGAATCGGTGAATCAGAAATCGGTGAATCAGGAATCAGTGAATCAGGAATCAGTGAATCAGGAATCAGTGAATCAGGAATCAGTGAATCAGGAATCTGTGAATCAGGAATCTGTGAATCAGGAATCGGTGAATCAGGAATCTGTGAATCAGGAATCGGTGAATCAGGAATCAGTGAATCAGGAATCAGTGAATCAGGAATCAGTGAATCAGGAATCAGTGAATCAGGAATCTGTGAATCAGGAATCTGTGAATTAGGAATCGCGCTATTACAGAACAATTAGAGGTCAAAGAAGGATACATGGCAAAAAAACCGTCGAGAAATCCCCCCCCCCACCACGCATGCCACGCACCCCTCAGGCCGCCCTGAACAGTCAAATCGAAAGTGAGCGCGCGGAGCAGCAGCGCCAGGGCAGCGCCGGCGTCGGCGCCGACGACGGAGACGCCGACAACGACGAACTGGCAGGCGACGACAGAGACGGCGCTGTCAGCCTACGCGGCTCGATGCGCAGCGCCACCAGAGGCGGCCGACCGAACACCAGCGGCAGCAACAGCGGCGGCGGCGGCAGCGGCGTCCCCATCGACGAGTTCACGACGCTGTCCCGCCGGGTGGACCGCATGGAGCACAGCATCGGCGGCATCGTGAATCGAATCGACTCTGTCCTGCTGAAACTCGAGAGCATGGAGCGCGCCAAGCTGAAGCGTCGCGAGACGATGAGTCGCCTGCTGGACTCCATCGGCGAGTGCGAGGGCGACAGCGAGGCTGAGAAACGGGAGAAGATGGAGCGCATGGTGCGTCAGGAATTGGAGCGCTGGGGCGGCGCCGGAGAGGAGGAGACGCCCCCGGCGGCAGCGGCGGCCGAGTCGGAGCACCAGCTGGAGTCTGCCAGCGGCCGAGGCAGCGGTTCCGCCGCCTCAAAGCGATCGAACCGTTGAGAGAGAATAAAGAGCTCTTCGAGATGACATCGCCAAATCTTGCTAGGCTATGCATGGAGCAATTTTAACATTTATAATCATATTTAGCTCTCGAATAATAGTACAAAAACTTCTCAACTATATTAATCCGACTGTAGGCTCATGGGACCCCTGTGCCATGGATATTTTATGTTATTCAACAACTATATTTTTCTCTGTGCAAGATGAAAGCCTATCTGATAATAATAATTTTACCCGATTTTTTCTGCCCATCTTTTTCTATATAAAGAATATTCTTACACAATATCCAACGGAATAATATTTTATCAGACCTATTAGCCAGCATTCTGAAAAGTGCTTTCCGATGATGGCTTACTTAATTTTTCAAATCTGGGATCTGGGGCTGGCCCAGAAACTGAGGATCTGGGAGGCTGGCCCAGCAACTGAGGATCTGGGAGGCTGGCTTAGCAACTGAGGATCTGGGAGGCTGGCCCAGCAACTGAGGATCTGGGAGGCTGGCCCAGCAACTGAGGATCTGGGAGGCTGGCCAGGCAACTGGAGATCTGGTAAGCTGGCCCAGCAACTGAGGATCTGGGAGGCTGGCCAAGCATCTGGGTTGCTGGTCCCAGCAACTGAGGGTCTGGGAGGCTGGCCCAGCAACTGAGGATCTGGGAGGCTGGCCCAGCAACTGAGGATCTGGGAGGCTGGCCAGGCAACTGGAGATCTGGTAAGCTGGCCCAGCAACTGAGGATCTGGGAGGCTGGCCAAGCATCTGAGGATCTGGGTTGCTGGTCCCAGCAACTGAGGGTCTGGGAGGCTGGCCCAGCAACTGAGGGTCTGGGAGGCTGGCACATTCGCCATAGGTATTAGTGTACTTGCAACCGTTGATTGACTTCTTCGAGAATCAAAGAATTAAAATCAATAAACACCAGCTTTTTTATTTATATTCTCGTTTAATCACAGCGTCGCACTAAGGCTATAAAGGATTCATACAGTCTTCAGGGCATTTATCGGGTATAATATAGTTCCTAAGAGGCAGATCAAGAATAAGTATTTTGGGCTATAAATAAAACTGATTCTAAGCTAGTTAGCTCAGATTGAATCTGCATCAGAGTACAGTAATTCATCTCTATGTGAAATTTTTACTACTAATAATAGTAAGCAATTAATATCAATCAGCGATCAATCAACAGTCTCCAGCTTCTTTCTGCGGCAGCTCGGCAGCTTTACCAGCGCTAGCATCGGCAGAGGCTGCCTCATCATTAACAGACAATTTCTTCAACTCTTCGACAGCCTCCAGATACACCGGGTCGGAGTCGCACAGACCTTTGTGCTGCTGAAGCAGGGAGTCTAAGCGTTCTTTGGCGGTGCTTAAACGTCTCTCCGTATCCGGCACCATCATCTGGGATTCGCGCAGCACCTCCTGCCGTTTGCGAAGTCGATGCTCGGCTTCTTCGCTAGCCGTAGAAGAAGGCACCTGCTTCATTTTCAGCTGCTCAAGTTCGGCTAGCAGACTGGCAGATTCGGTTTGGTACATTCGAACCTCTTTGACTAGGCGTTTGACTACGCCAGTTTGTATTCGAATCTGCTTGATAGCGGCGGCTACGGCAGGGGATGGAGATTGCTGGCCAGAAGACATATTTTTCAAGTAGGTGCTGTTGCTGCTTCAACTCTTGAATGGCTCTGCTTTTATAAATTAAAACATTAAGAGAGCAATAAGCAGTCTGTAGTTCACTAATTCACAGCGGCTAAACTGTACCGAAGATGATGAAAATCATGTCTATGGCCGCGGTACTTTCCGTCTGTTTTTTCTTTTCCCAAGTCTAAAATCGTGGAGCTCTAAAAATAGCATCTGGACTGGAAGCTAATTAGTTAGTCATTTGAAAATGGAGTTTCAATTTCGATTTCAACAAGGTGGTCTTGTCTTGTCGGAAGTAAAAAAATTGCTGCATTTTTAACAACAGTAAGCCGCATGAAGTAACTGACTGTCACGGCTACCCTTCACAGCAACAAGGAACATCAAATCTGGACACAATCTGCAGACACAATTTATTACTTCATAGTTAAAACAATGCATGTGCACAAGATTTTTTGAAACAAATTGTAGACAATTTAAAGACAGTCTGCGGAGAAAATCTATAGACAATCTAGAGACACAATCTAAAGACAACTTGGAGACACAATCTAGAGGCAAGTTGAAGACACAATCTAGAGACAAGCTGAAGACACAATCTAGAGACAAGCTGAAGACACAATCTAGAGACAAGCTGAAGCCACAATCTAGAGACAAGCTGAAGACACAATCTAGAGACAAGCTGAAGACACAATCTAGAGACAAGCTGAAGACACAATCTAGAGACAAGCTGAAGACACAATCTAGAGACAAGCTGAAGACACAATCTAGAGACAAGCTGAAGACACAATCTAGAGACAGGCTGAAGACGCAATCTAGAGACAAGCTGAAGACACAATCTAGAGACAAGCTGAAGACACAATCTAGAGACAAGCTGAAGACACAATCTAGAGACAAGCTGAAGACACAATCTAGAGACAAGCTGAAGACACAATCTAGAGACAAGCTGAAGACACAATCTAGAGACAAGCTGAAGACACAATCTAGAGACAAGCTGAAGACACAATCTAGAGACAAGCTGAAGACACAATCTAGAGACAAGCTGAAGCCACAATCTAGAGACAAGCTGAAGACACAATCTAGAGACAAGCTGAAGACACAATCTAGAGACAAGCTGAAGACACAATCTAGAGACAAGCTGAAGACACAATCTAGAGACAAGCTGAAGACACAATCTAGAGACAAGCTGAAGACACAATCTAGAGACAGGCTGAAGACGCAATCTAGAGACAAGCTGAAGACACAATCTAGAGACAGGCTGAAGACGCAATCTAGAGACAAGCTGAAGACACAATCTAGAGACAAGCTGAAGACACAATCTAGAGACAAGCTGAAGACACAATCTAGAGACAAGCTGAAGACACAATCTAGAGACAAGCTGAAGACACAATCTAGAGACGAGCTGGAGACACAATCTAGAGACAAGCTGAAGACACAATCTAGAGACAAGCTGAAGACACAATCTAGAGACAAGCTGAAGACACAATCTAGAGACAAGCTGAAGACACAATCTAGAGACAAGCTGAAGACACAATCTAGAGACGAGCTGGAGACACAATCTAGAGACAAGCTGAAGACACAATCTAGAGACAAGCTGAAGACACAATCTAGAGACGAGCTGGAGACACAATCTAGAGACAAGCTGAAGACACAATCTAGAGACAAGCTGAAGACACAATCTAGAGACGAGCTGGAGACACAATCTAGAGACAAGCTGAAGACACAATCTAGAGACAAGCTGAAGACACAATCTAGAGACGAGCTGGAGACACAATCTAGAGACAAGCTGAAGACACAATCTAGAGACGAGCTGGAGACACAATCTAGAGACAAGCTGAAGACACAATCTAGAGACAAGCTGAAGACACAATCTAGAGACAAGCTGAAGACACAATCTAGAGACAAGCTGAAGACACAATCTAGAGACGAGCTGGAGACACAATCTAGAGACAAGCTGAAGACACAATCTAGAGACAAGCTGAAGACACAATCTAGAGACGAGCTGGAGACACAATCTAGAGACAAGCTGAAGACACAATCTAGAGACAAGCTGAAGACACAATCTAGAGACAAGCTGAAGACACAATCTAGAGACAAGCTGAAGACACAATCTAGAGACAAGCTGAAGCCACAATCTAGAGACAAGCTGAAGACACAATCTAGAGACAAGCTGAAGCCACAATCTAGAGACAAGCTGAAGACACAATCTAGAGACAAGCTGAAGACACAATCTAGAGACGAGCTGGAGACACAATCTAGAGACAAGCTGAAGACACAATCTAGAGACAAGCTGAAGACACAATCTAGAGACAAGCTGAAGACACAATCTAGAGACAAGCTGAAGACACAATCTAGAGACGAGCTGGAGACACAATCTAGAGACAAGCTGAAGACACAATCTAGAGACAAGCTGAAGACACAATCTAGAGACAAGCTGAAGACACAATCTAGAGACAAGCTGAAGACACAATCTAGAGACAAGCTGAAGCCACAATCTAGAGACAAGCTGAAGACACAATCTAGAGACAAGCTGAAGACACAATCTAGAGACAAGCTGAAGACACAATCTAGAGACAAGCTGAAGACACAATCTAGAGACAAGCTGAAGACACAATCTAGAGACAAGCTGAAGACACAATCTAGAGACAAGCTGAAGACACAATCTAGAGACAAGCTGAAGACAAAATCTAGAGACAAGCTGAAGACACAAATTGGTCTCAAAAAGATGAACACAGATATCAAAAATACAGTATCATTTGAAGAATCAGTTTCAAGGGAAGAGAAACGGTTTAGCACAGCAAGGTTTGCTAAATGTTATATTTATAACAATTGACAAACCCAGAAAACAGTTATGTAATCAATTAAATTAATTAAATATTAATAATATTTGCAAGCTAACAGTCAGAATCATGGACAGCTCTCGTTGTTATGCTTAAAAAAGGATAGAAAAAAGTCAAGCAAAATTAGAAACTTTGACACAAATTTAATTATAACAAACAAACATTCAGTTTTACAAGCGGTTATCTCGCAATCAAAGCAACTGGCATGCAAAAAGAAATTAGGAAAATTGAAAAAAATAAATATGAACTAATAAATGGAAGCAAGACATTTCTTGTCAAAAAAGCTTATTTGTACAGCATTAACGATTTTACAAGCTTAGAATAATATTTGTAAATAAATGAATATAAACTAATTGACTACACATTTCTCAGAGCTGGGTCGAAATGAATAGCGAATTAAGTTAAGTTGCAGGTCTAGCAGAAACTTGCAATGGAAGTTGAATGCTAGATGGAAACTCCTTTTCAAAAAGGGAATGGGAATTAAAGAGTGAAATTGGGAAAATTTGAAAAAATGAGGAAGAATCGAGAAGAGAGGGGAAGAAGAGAGGGAAATTGGGAAGAATGGGGAGAGAGGGGAAGAATAGGGAAGAATGGGGAAGAATGGGGGAGAGAGGGGAAGAATAGGGAAGAGGGGGAGAGAGGGGAAGAATAGGGAAGAGGGGGAGAATGGGGAAGAATAGGGAAGAGGGGGGAAGAATAGGGAAGGGGGGAAGAATGGGGAAAAGAGGGGAAGAATGGGGAAGAGAGGGGAAGAATGGGGAAGAGAGGGGAAGAATGGGGGTCAGAAATATCGAATAAAAACAAGCACAACTTACAGCCGTTACTTTCTATCTGCTAAAAATGATTTAGAGCTAAAATTGAATATTTTTAATTGAAAAATTGAGCTAAATACAGTATTAAGTCCTGAGCGATTAGCCAAATCAGGTTAAAATGTTGATTAGAAACCACTAAAAATTACAGAAGCCAACAAATAAACTTTATAGCGTTCAATTAAGGAAACGATTTTAAGTGATGACAATAATAGTCAAGCAAACTATCAGTGCAAATTCAGGGCTCACTGACAACAAAAGTGCTTTGCCATTGCGATACGATAAAAGCAAGCAAAAAACTGAAAGCAGTAAAACTCAAGCGCAAAAAAAAATTAGATTTGGCCAAAAAAGTACAAAACAATTATAAGTCTGCGATGTACTAACATTGTCAGTAGTAAGTAGTGCAATTTTTAAGCAGTATTTACACGCACCTTTCTGCCCAGACAAATTTGAAGGCTGGCCCACCAACTGACACTCTGGGAGGCTGGCCCAGCAACTGGGGATCTGGGAGGCTGGCCCAGCAACTGACAATCTGGGAGGCTGGCCCAGCAACTGAGGATCAGGGAGGCTGGCCCAGCAACTGAGGATCTGGGAGGCTGGCCCACCAACTGACACTCTGGGAGGCTGGCCTAGCAACTGAGGATCTGGGAGGCTGGCCCAGCAACTGACAATCTGGGAGGCTGGCCCAGCAACTGAGGATCTGGGAGGCTGGCCCAGCAACTGAGGATCTGGGAGGCTGGCCCAGCAACTGACACTCTGGGAGGCTGGCCCAGCAACTGACACTCTGGGAGGCTGGCCCAGCAACTGACACTCTGGGAGGCTGGCCCAGCAACTGAGATTGCTGTTACATAGGTTGAAGTTTTTAGTTCAAAATTAAAATCAGAAACAAATAATAACGTTATTGAGGACTAAACACACCAGTAAAAGAATTCTAGTTTAAGTAATCCTATCATATACCTAACAGTTAAACTAAAGAAGCAAAAATTTAAAAATGCAACCAAATTTTAACCAATTCATTAAAACAATTAGAATAGAACTAATTTGACATATGAGACCATTAAAAGTGCAACAACAAACGGACGGATACAGTTTTAAAACAAACAGTCACGCACACACAAGAGATAAGAAATAGAACAAAGGTGCAACACAGGCTGAGATCGTATCTAGTGTCAGTAACTGGCGTTAGACAGTTGAGCGAAAAATCATATTACTTTCTACAAACACGGAAAAACATGCAGTTTGTTTATTTTCCTCCAATAAAACAAACCAAGCTTGCTTCGATATTTTTGAAAAGTCACACAAAAGTAGAACAATGCCAAGTACTTCAGCAGTATTTAATAATTGAAAGTATGAATGACTAAATACGGAGTATTACAGCACTATCGGGTGAACTTCGCGGATTGAAAACAATGGTTGTATCAAGGGTTTGCAGAATCTTTGCTGTTTAATAAATTTGCTTGCTTTGCTTCCAGAAGCTTCAGTTTGGCAAACTCGGCTTCCGACATCCATTGCTCTTTTAGACTGCAAGGGGCAAACATGAGTGTAAAGTGCGTTAATGGCCATGCGTGGAGATCTGGGAGGCTGGCCTAACAACTGAGGATCTGGGAGGCTGGCCTAACAACTGAGGATCTGGGAGGCTGGCCCAGCAACTGACACTCTGGGAGGCTGGCCCAGCAACTGACACTCTGGGAGGCTGGCCCACCAACTGACACTCTGGGAGGCTGGCCCAGTAATTGAGGATCTGGGAGGCTGGCCCAGCAACTGACACTCTGGGAGGCTGGCCCAGCAATTGAGGATCTGGGAGGCTGGCCCACCAACTGGGGATCTGGGAGGCTGGCCAAGCAACTGAGGATCTGGGAGGCTGGCCTAACAACTGAGGATCTGGGAGGCTGGCCCAGCAACTGACACTCTGGGAGGCTGGCCCAGCAACTGACACTCTGGGAGGCTGGCCCACCAACTGACACTCTGGGAGGCTGGCCCAGTAATTGAGGATCTGGGAGGCTGGCCCAGCAACTGAGGATCTGGGAGGCTGGCCCACCAACTGACACTCTGGGAGGCTGGCCCAGCAATTGAGGATCTGGGAGGCTGGCCCAGCAATTGAGGATCTGGGAGGCTGGCCCAGCAATTGAGGATCTGGGAGGCTGGCCCACCAACTGACACTCTGGGAGGCTGGCCCAGCAATTGAGGATCTGGGAGGCTGGCCCAGCAACTGACACTCTGGGAGGCTGGCCCACCAACTGACACTCTGGGAGGCTGGCCCACCAACTGACACTCTGGGAGGCTGGCCCACCAACTGACACTCTGGGAGGCTGGCCCACCAACTGACACTCTGGGAGGCTGGCCCAGCAATTGAGGATCTGGGAGGCTGGCCCAGCAACTGACACTCTGGGAGGCTGGCCCAGCAATTGAGGATCTGGGAGGCTGGCCCACCAACTGGGGATCTGGGAGGCTGGCCAAGCAACTGAGGATCTGGGAGGCTGGCCCAGCAACTGAGGATCTGGGAGGCCGGCCCAGCAACTAAGGATCTGGGAGGCTGGCCCAGCAACTGAGGATCTGGGAGGCAGGCCCAGCAACTGAGGATCTGGGAGGCTGGCCGAGCAACTGAGGATCTGGGAGGCTGGCCCAGCAACTGAGGATCTGGGAGGCTGGCTTAGCAACTGAGGATCTGGGAGGCTGGCCCAGCTACTGAGGATCCAAGCGATTTCCCTACTAGCCATACATCCAGAAGCCATCAGCCACTCACACTCCCAGCGGATAGTGCCGAACCAGAACCTGCGCTACCGCGCTAGGCAGCGAGCGCTTTGCCACTGCCACGGCAGTCGTGCACCGATACAGCTGAGTCCGACTTGCAGAATCGGTCTGGGCGCTCAGATGTTTTTGCATGTGCTGCTGCTGCTTCAACTGAGCCGACTTGGAGTGCAAAATCTGGTGCTGAACAATCCGATGGCAAACTCGATCGTAACAATCCGGTGCTCGAACTGCGCAGCACATGGGCAAAATTTATTTAATACAGAATTAGACTTTAGCTAAGCAATGAATTATGTAAATAGGGCTTTAATATGTGCATAGCAATAACTAAATTTTCAATTTAAATGGCGCCTACCTAAAATGGAATGGCGCCAACCTCAAATAAAATGGCGCCAACCTCAAATGAAATGGCGCCTACCTAAAATGGAATGGCGCCAACCTCAAATAAAATGGCGCCTACCTCGAATGAAATGGCGCCAACCTCAAATGAAATGGCGCCAACCTCAAATGAAATGGCGCCTACCTCGAATGAAATGGCGCCTACCTCAAATAAAATGGCGCCTACCTCGAATGAAATGGCGCCTACCTCGAATGAAATGGCGCCTATCTCGAATGAAATGGCGCCAACCTAAAAAAAAATGGCGCCAACCTCAAATAAAATGGCGCCTACCTCGAATGAAATGGCGCCAACCTAAAATAAAATGGCGCCAACCTCAAATGAAATGGCGCCTACCTCGAATGAAATGGCGCCTACCTCAAATAAAATGGCGCCTACCTCGAATGAAATGGCGCCAACCTCAAATGAAATGGCGCCAACCTCAAATGAAATGGCGCCTACCTCGAATGAAATGGCGCCTACCTCAAATAAAATGGCGCCTACCTCAGATGAAATGGCGCCTACCTCGAATGAAATGGCGCCTATCTCAAATGAAATGGCGCCAACCTCAAATAAAATGGCGCCAACCTCAAATAAAATGGCGCCTACCTCGAATGAAATGGCGCCAACCTCAAATAAAATGGCGCCAACCTCAAATGAAATGGCGCCTACCTCGAATGAAATGGCGCCTACCTCAAATAAAATGGCGCCTACCTCAAATGAAATGGCGCCTACCTCAAATAAAATGGCGCCTAACTCAAATGAAATGGCGCCTACCTAAAATGGAATGGCGCCAACCTCAAATAAAATGGCGCCTACCTCAATTATTTGTGGCAGTAGATTGTTCCCACTTTGATGAATCATTGCCAAGTACACTAACTCGATTTAATTACCTGTAAAATGTCTGAAACGCTTGCATCGCCGCTTGCACCGTTCTTGGGTTGCGGAATTGGAATCTTAAAACAAAATAGAGAAAATAAAGAATGCAAGTTATTAAATGACAACTGACTGACATAAGTTAAAAAAAAGCTACAATGCAATAAAATATTCTCACTTTTACTGCCAACAGTTACAGTTTTCGATGCCGGTTTAATATTAACTTTACTTTTAGAAGAAGCAGAAGAAACAGAAATTGGTTCGGCGAAAGTTGAATCCGCGAGGTTCTGAGTTGGTGGTGTTGGCGCGGAAATTGCCTCTGAGATTGCTGATGATGTCGAAGACGCTGAGGATAGAGAAGATCCAGCTGTGGAGGATGCTGACGATGAAGAAGAGCAATAGGATATCAGGGATGCTGATCCCGATATTGAGGAACTGATAACAGTGGGCTCTTCATCAGCTTCTTGGATTGGTCTGAGCGATTGTTGCAGATCTGCTAGCTCTGCTTTGGTCAGCCATCTGTCTTCGGCTCTGCGGAGATTCGGTATAGTTAAGCATCGATCGATGCTTGCTTAGCAACAGTAAAGAAAATATTCTAGATGAAAAACCCTTACGATAATCCTCTAGATTTTCTAGATTCTAGATCCTCTAGAACCCGCTAATCCTCTATATAATCCTTCAGCACCCGTTAATCCTCTAGATAATCCTTCAGCACCCACTAATCCTCTAGATAATCCTTCAGCACCCACTAATCCTTTAGATAATCCTTCAGCACCCACTAATCCTCTAGATAATCCTTCAGCACACGTTAATCCGCTAGATAATCCTTTAGCACACACCAATCCCCTAGATAATCCTTCAGCACACGCCAATCCCCTAGGTAATCCTTCTGCACACGCCAACCCCCTAGATAATCCTTCAGCACACGCTAATCCTCTAGATAATCCTTTAGCACACGCTAATACCTTAGCTGACCCTCTCTTAATCTTCCAATGGATGCTAATCGTCTTTTCTAATTCTTCAGTGGGTGTTTCAATACTTTCTTAATCCATTTTCATTTGTCAAGCAGACACTTACAATCCAACAGGATACAGTCGAGTTAGAAAGTGCTCCAAACCAGTAGCTTTGCACATCCGCTTAGCAACCACTTGGCAAGAATGAGCTCGAATAGGTAAGCTACTGCCAGTGTCTCCTACAGCATCAAACAATGACGAATGTTGTCGAGTAAGTATAGTCAAAACTCGATTATGAATAATCATTTGACAAACAGGATCGAAATTATCTGCGCTCATGGAATGCTCTTTATTTAGTTTAACTGCAGGTTCATTAACTTTGCATTGCTGCCGCAGTTGTTGGGGCTGCTGTTGCCCCAGCTGATCCAGTGTGCAGCAGGTCAATGAACGCATGAATTGTAGTTTAATTAGGAATATAATTTTATACGAATACTTCCTTGGAAAAGTACAATCATATATGCACAATTTTTCCAGCTAGTATGACATGGCTTTTCATAAAATACAAAAAAAGTTTTTAAATTCACTTTCTCAGTTTTATTTGTTTATTCTTTGATAACTTAAAATAACTTTTTTTCCTTTTTTATCCATTGTTTGTCCTTATTTTTTACTCATTTAATGTTTAATGTTTTTGTCCTGTGTACCCCTTAAAATATTGCTTTAAAGCATTTTTAATCCTAAGTTTTATTCTCCAATGACAATAATGACAAGATTATTCTTCAAATCAATATATCTGGGACAGTTAGGTAAAATTAAATAGACAAATAAGAAAAATAGATACATAAATGCAACTTGTGTCAAAATAGTTTAAGGACTAAACTTTGGCTTCCGTGTTAGGAAATGAGTCCTTTGAGCATTTTTTTGAGCTTTAAGAACAGAAAAAAATGCAGGGAGCTAGGTCTAGCAAATATTCTCCAAGGCCAAGTCAGCAATTAAGAACAGCAATTCTATACCCTTTATCATAGCCAATGATCTTAATTTTATCATTCTTACTTAGCTGTTTCAATATCTAAAGTAGCAGCTTATTTTGTTTGCAATCAATGAAACTTTTATCCTAAGTAGTAAAATTTTCAAACTCAAACCTAATCCTTGACTTAAAGCTCTTAGGCAGACAAGGTGGACCCAAACCTACAATAATACTATAATAACCTCTATACCATAACTTTTTAGCTTTCAGCTTTTGGCATAGACTTTTAGCATATTGACTTGATACTATAGAAAAGATAGTAAAAAAGAGATTACAAAATGATTATTTTTTAAAAAACTATCATTGGCATAGATAATAAAATAATATAGATAGACTTATTGCCTTGTCTTAAAATTTAAATAGCAAAAGACAAATTATATATTAATAGACAATTCCAAAGTCTGGAAGGTGGTTTATGCCAGAATTTTTTGGCATATTTTGCCCTTGCTAACAATCTTGGCATACACTTGGCATATAGAATTTTTAGGTTTAAAATTTGTTTATATAGTTGATATACAAAAAATTGCCAAGGTTAGGACCCAGTTATATAGTCCAGATCATGTAAGTGCATATTAGAACAAAAATTTAATAGTTATAAATATAATATGTTTTATATTAATATTAATATTAATATATTTATATTTATATTATATTTGGCTACTAATACTGTATGCCAAAAATTGTGTGTATGGTCACATTCTCAAATCTCTTAGGCTAGTGTTGCAACAATAAATAACCTTTTTGTGTAGTACAAAGGACCCCTTTTGGCTATTAATTTGGTTGATTATTTAGCATTCTTGCCATTATTAACTTGTATTTATAGTGGAAAATCAGTGTACACAAAATTTGTATAAATGCTTGTTTACAAGTTTGGATATATATTAGCCTGCCTAGACTCCAGAAGGTTACATGCATGCCAAAAATTCTAGCAGACAAATGACCCCTTTCAAAGTTGGCATACAAATTTTGATATACAAATTCATGTTGATTTTTTGTGCATAGGCTTAAATTTTGGAAAATAAATTCATGCTATGCATGAAAATTGTAATCCTAATAATTTAAGTTTGTTTAAAATGAAAAAAACTCATTTTTAAGGACTTTTTTTCAAAATCCTTTCTTAGAAAACTTAACTTATGAAAAGTGAAAACCAAATGACCTTTTTAGGAGAAAGTTTTTATGTATATGTTAGGTAAATTGTATGTTTTTGGTATATATTTAGCTAAGACAGGATTCTTGTTCCAGTATACACTACTACACAAGCTGGACCCTAGTAGCCTACATGATCTGGAGTCATAGAGTGTAAGGTAGGGCCTAGGCTAAGTATATATAGTGTAGTTAAATATCAAAGAGAGCTATTTTTTTAAATATAAAGAAACAATAGAAAATTTTAATACAACTTATAAGGAAAACAAAAATAAAACAAATACCAGGTTCTAGCAAAGAAAAAACTAGAAAAACTAGGCCTAGAATTTTCATTCTAGCATAGGCCCTATGCCTACTATGATCTGGACTATGGAGACAATTTACATATGAATTTAGTTAGGCCTAGGCCTATTTAATATATATCTTGATTTGATAGGCCTTTTGTATATTGATATCTTAGCTTTTACTTTGGGATAGGCTTTAAGCCTACTAAATTAATTTTCTAAATAGCATAAAGTCTAATGGGGACTTCTATAGGCATTAGGCCTAGGCTACTAATACTAGACTCCAGAAGGTTACATGTACCCTGGAAAATTCTAGCATACAAATGACCTCTTTCAAAGGTGGCATACAAATTCATGTAATTTTTTGGTATAAAAATTTCAGCGCACAAATTCATGCCATTTTTTGGCGTACCAACTTTGGTGAATAAATTTATGACATGCATGAAAATTGTAATGTAAATTAACCTTTTTACATAAAATAAAGGAAAGTTTATATAGTGTAGAATAAGAAAGTCAGTGATGAAATTTTTGCTTTTTTAAAATTAACAATAAATAAAATTAGGCCTAGTATCAATAAATGCTAAGAACATAAATTTTGCATTATTTTTTCTGTAGGTTTAATTTAAGTTTGTTTAAAATGAAAATATTTGTTATAGGCCTATTAAAAGACTTTTTGCATGAAAGCCTTTCTTAGAAAACTCTACTTGTGAAAACCAAATGACCTTTTTAAGAGGAATTTTTAGTGTACATTTTAGAGAATTTTTTTGTTTTTGGCATACATTGGCGTACATTTAGCTGAGATAGGATTCTTGTTCCAGCGTACACTACTACACAATCTGGACCCTGGTACTAATATAAAAGAATCATTGTCAATGCTAATGTTGGGATAGGATAGAAAATCAACTAAGATTAAGATTAAGACATCAATGTCTATAAACACATACAACATAGCGTAGGCCCTAAGCCTTAAGGGTAGGCCTAGCCAAGGCAATGGGCCTAGCCAGTCAGCCAGGCGCAGAGGCCTTTGTCCAACCATATTTTTAATTTTAAGATAAAGATTGGAACAATTTTTGCCCAGAACTATACATGATATTTTAAGGTCAATGAAGACTAAGATAAATAGACTTAATATTAATTAGGACTAGGTGATTGTAAAAAAATGAACAGGGGGCCTACGACTACTATATTGTATAATACGAGCCATCGGCATCCACAAAGAAATTTGGATTTCGGACCGAGGACCGACTATTAAGCAACGATGTTTTAATGAAAGAGCGGACGCGCTTTGGCAGAATTTGACAGAGATTGCTGTCAATTTACTATTATTTACTTACTGAATTGTGTACTGTGTAGTTAGCGAATAGTACATAGACAGTAGATACATACATTAGCTCAAATAAGTCGATTAATTGAGAAAAAAGCGAGTTTGATGGATTCGGAAGCGGGGTACTGGATTTCTAGAAACTTGATGTGGTTAAAACAAATTTTCTACCTTTTGAAAACTTTCTACGAGTATTTTAACAGTTTTAGTTGCTATTACCACCTCTAAGTTTCAAAAGACAGATCAATGGAAAATATTTGCTGTCATAATTCCTATTACAAGATACACGCATTGTTGGCATGTAATCTAATGTAATGTAATGTATGTAATTGCATGTAATGTAATATTTTACGGCATCAGCCTTCCATAACTGTATATGCGCCCACACTGACATGTTAATTTTGTACCCGGCGTGTAAGCATAGAATTAACAGCTAGTAATTGTACACACTGTATAAATGCTATGCCATAGCTATAGCCGTACGATGCAATTACTGAAAATTTAAAAGATAAATTTCATAAACGTATACATGTACATGTATACTTAATTAGACAATGCACTCGTTGCTCTTGGATAAGTCATTTTATGCGCAAAGCCTTTGTGGGCGCGGTAATTTAATTAGCTACTGTAGGCGCTGACCATGCCATTCGTCCAGCCTCGCATCATACATGTAAACATACATGTAGGAATCAATTAGCTAATTTAAGCTTAGATGCTATAAATCATATGTTACTTTACATGTATACTGTACATACATGTAAATTTCAAGGTCCTTGATACGTTTGCATGCATGAGTACACTAAATTCGATCGTACAGGTAAATGCACAGCTGCTGGTACAAGCGCGGGTTCATATATATGATGGGTTTCGACCTTTCGGCCCCCTTGTGGGGAAGCCTTCGGGCCTCAGGTCTCAGAAATATTAGAGTCCTGCCCCCCCACTCCTGTCAGATGGTCAGCCCCATGGTAGCTTGATCGTGTGGCGAGCATTCTAGGTTCTATAGCTAAGAGAGGGACAGCGAGAGACAAGCAGGGAGAATTTTGAAGGTAGAAATTAGTTAATCCGCAGATTAGCTAACTCGCTGCCACCAGCCCGTACGTCCTGGCTCACCACACCGGGACTCACGAAATCGGGCTTCCGACGACTAGAAGGGGCTTTGCACTATACCTGCCAACTAGTGTCTTTTTGCTGTCAATCTCGAAGTCACAGCCGATGGTAAGGGACACTGTTGGGACTAGATCGATTGGCCATGCAGGTACAGAGGGGACTTGTGCAGGGGATTCTTGTAGTGGCGAGTCTATGGGGTATAGCTACATGTACTATATTACATTGCTAAATACGAAGAATTGTACTTTTGGCCTTCAAACGCGCCAACTAGCCTCTCCTAGCGCTGATGATAGGCTAACTCGAACATCAGAGACCACATGATTCGTCACCCAAGCCGCTTGGCTAACCTAGAGTGCACAAAGTACATCTCTGGCGCCGATTCTGCACTACTGGCAGTTTCGCTAACTGATTTGATAGATTGATCGACTGAGAACTGCCTTGCCATTGGTCCACTGTGACCGGCGCCTACTAGCTTAGCTATTCATCTGAGCCATCGGCGAACAAAGAAATAAAACCGATAAAAATAACTGTCAGATTTAACCTTCTCCTCAGATCACTTCACACTTCAGATTGAATTGGAGTTTTAGACTATTATTGAATGACTTCTGCCTCGACTACAGCACTACTGAACAAAAGAGCAAAAGTGTGCGCCTAATCCAGCTACTGAAACAGGGGACAGATCACCCAATCAAGCAAGTCTAGGCAGCCTCTCACCCAACCAATCAGAAACTCAACAGCCGGAGACCAGGTAATCCACAGTGACCGAATCGGCTTAGTGCTTCGCAGCTGTAGACCCGGGATGGTGCTGATGTCACGGTCTTCGCAGATAGCTAGCTGGTGATGCTCTTAACTTTGATGTTCGCTGCTGATGACCGGGGACTCGTCCTTGATGATGATGGGGGAGGTCGCAATCCGGGGATCAAGAAACGACGGTCGCGCTCCGGGACGTCTCAATTTAGGCTAAGGTCCCAGGAGGAGTTGGTCCAAGCGGGCCAAAAACACCGGTTTAAATAGCCGCCAACTGGACCGCAGTTTGTTATAATGGAACACGTCGATTCTGATTGGCTGAGCCGATTTGTTAAAATGAGCGTCGAATTTTCTGATTGGCTACGCTGGTTGCTACCCAGAATAACGTGACCGGGAGATCCTATCAGTTCCCTCGGGGTCGTAAAAGCATGACAGGCGCGGCCATAAATCAATCAAAATCGCAACAAAATGATTTATGACTTTTCGCGTAGAATTGACAGAAATTAATGAAAAAATATACATTAGAAAGCTCTTATTAAATAGAAAGTGAAGATAATGAAGAGAAATTGCTAATAGCTAATCCCAAGGTACTTTTAGGGGTAAAACGCATAGCTGTCAAAGCTGTCACACGCTTGAGTGAACACGAACAATAGACTCTGACCTCATAAATCTTGATGGCCTGTCAAAATGATGAGAAAAAAGCTACCGCCCGCATCCTCTCAGACCATCTGGCGCCCGCTTCAACACTGAGTGAGGCGCAGGTGGCTGTCAGACCAGCTTCGAAAGCGATGATTTATGACCCAAAAAGCTGCGCCTATGTTATTATGACTACTAGAATGACCAAACATTATATCTAGTATAGATTCTATGACAATTCGCAGAAACAGGATAAAAATGCCCATTGCCCACTGTTAGTAGGCTAGTAAGTTTAGAGCCCATGTGTTAGCGCGGGATTTGGAAAAAAGTGCGTCCTCATCATATACATGTAGAGCAGCTGTAGTGTTGTGACTTTATTTATCCCGTACAGCAATCCAACGTCAGCGACTTTCCCGACGTCTATCATCGCCGCTGACAAATAAATGTATGTAACGAGCTAGCTTTTACATTACATGCATCGACAGATATAAAAACGGCATCTCACACCTTAGCTGAACGTCGCGGTTTATGTAAAAAGTACATATACATATACTTGTCGATCATGACGTTCATTGATAGAATTCGGAAACGTCGGTCGATCGACGTCGCCAACGCTGAATTTCTGCAGTACGTGTGCTTGCATTACACACATGTAAGCAAACAGCTAGATATATGTTTAGAGGCTGGGGAATGGACTGCCAAAAAGTCAAAAAATTGTACACGGTTATACCACATATAGTCGGCATCAACTGCAGGATAGCATTCAAGTTTTGTTTTGAAATAGTATTTCTCCGAATTTATAGCAATGCTGGTCGACACAAAAACAATTAGGAGGCCAGGCAAACAGAAAAAAACATAAAAACAAAATAATTAATTGGAACATACATGTGATGCAGAAAAAAATGTGAAAATCGATAAAAAAAGCAAAAGAGAGCTTACATTTATGAGTAATGTGTCCTGTTTCGAATATTATAAGTGCGCATATGCATGAATAACAGGAGTGTGCACAACACCCAGAGGCATGCAGTGTGAAACTACGCTCGTACATGTACATGTATTTTTCGCATCACTATACATTACTTGAAAGGGCCGGGGGCGCTTTAGCCTCCGCTGTAGCCTCCGCCGCCGCCGCTGGCGCCATAGTCTCGTCCAGAATCGCTCCCCTTGACTCCGCCGCCGCCGCCTCCAAAGCCGCCGTCTCCAGCCACGGCGGGTTGCCGTTGCGGCTGCTGCCACCAGTGCCGTCGAAATCGTAGAATGAAGAGCTGTCTGGGATTGGGACCGCCAATACAATAAGTATATAGTAAGGAGCATTGTAAGTGCGCCGCGATGCCGGAATTTCGCCCGGCCGACCTTCCTTGCCGCCAGCTCCGGTATTTTCAGCTGAATAATAAAATAAAGAATTTGTTCCGTCCATTACAGATGTGCCGGATATTCCTGCAATGAATAAATGAATATTTTTATAGAAAATCTTTAAATGTTGCATTTTTAACATCTTAATATAATTGATGCAAAGAATTCATGGGAGAACTGAAGCAATGCAGAGTTAAGTGTCTTGCTCAATGACACAAATTGTTCCGAGTTGGGTTAAAAATCGAACCCCCGACCTTCAAGTCCTGAGTTTGACACTCTAACCACTGGGCTACAACAATGTAGAAGAAATAAGAGATCAGCACTTCATACTGATACTGCTCGTTCAACAGGTAGATCGAGGCCTCTGCCCGGCGGCCTGAGCTCTCGATTGTCGAAGCCGCCCGAGTGCCGAAAGCTTCGAGCTTCAGCCTCGGCAACAGTCAGGTACTGGATGGTGCCGGTTTTGACCGAACCGCTCTCTGCGATGTAATTTTTTTCAATGCAAAGTTTCTATGGAAGTTACCTATTGCTACACAAGTTACCTGTTGCTACAAGTTTCTGTGGCAAGTTACTGTAGGTTTGTTTGTCTGTCTGTTTGTCTGTCTGACTGTCTGTCTGTCTGTCTGTCTGTCTGTCTGTCTGTCTGTCTGCCTGTCTGTCTGTCTGTCTGTCTGTCTGTCTGTCTGTCTGTCTGTCTGTCTGTCTGTCTGTCTGTCTGTCTGTCTGTCTGTCTGTCTGTCTGTCTGTCTGTCTGTCTGTCTGTCTGTCTGTCTGTCTGTTTGTCTGTCTGTCTTTCTGTCTGTCTTAGTGCGTCTTTCTTAGTTTCTGTCTATAGTTTCTGTCTTAGTTTCTGTCTTAGAGCCTGTCTTAGCGCCTGTCTCGATCCTGAAGTTGGTTCATGCAATGTAGTCAAACTTCATTACTCTTTACAAAATAAATTTGAGGGAGAGGAGAACAGACCTTATCAACGCAGTTAATATCCTCTATCAAAGTCTAAACAATTTAAATCTGGAAATTTATGTACAAATACACTACTACTTGTTGCAAAGTAGAATGCTGGAACGTTCTGTCGTGTTTTTGCGTAAGCAGAAGGGTGAAAAACTGAAATAAGACCTGTACACCGCATTTTTTGTTATTTGTGGTTGAATATCTCTGTTGCGAAAAGTACATATAAATCATCATTATTAGTAAAACGAAATGTTATATTTAACTTTTATCATCGCTTGCAAACTGGCGTTGGAGTTAAAATTTGAATCTTATTTAATGAAGGGGGCACAATTTGACTCAATAATTGACTTAGCGTTAAGCAATGCATGTAGACAAGACTCATACTTGCCTAGGGTATTTAGCTTGGGTATGCAAGTGATTGTAACTCAAGGTGTTGTAGCAGGTTTGACTATTGGTGGTTTGACTCAGGGTTTGACTCAGGGTTTGACTCAGGGTTTGACTTAGGGTTTGACTCAGGGTTTGACTCAGGGTTTGACTCAGGGTTTGACTCAGGGTTTGACTCAGGGTTTGACTCAGGGTTTGACTCAGGGTTTGACTCAGGGTTTGACTCAGGGTTTGACTCAGGGTTTGACTCAGGGTTTGACTCAGGGTTTGACTCAGGGTTTGACTCAGGGTTTGACTCAGGGTTTGACTCAGGGTTTGACTCAGGGTTTGACTCAGGGTTTGACTCAGGGTTTGACTCAGGGTTTGACTCAGGGTTTGACTCAGGGTTTGACTCAGGGTTTGACTCAGGGTTTGACTCAGGGTTTGACTCAGGGTTTGACTCAGGGTTTGACTCAGGGTTTGACTCAGGGTTTGACTCAGGGTTTGATTCTAGCTCGTAGCTTTGAATCGAAGTAATACAACGATTTTACTTTGGTCGCATAATTCCAGGTTAATGAATAATAAAAATGGAATCAGTGTGTTTTTATGCACTTTTACAATCTAGTCGACTCAGCTATGGGTCCGGAGTTCGATTCTCGGTCTTCACTGTCGCTCGATTCTTCGTCAGCATTACGCCTAGAAGAGGTCAATCTGGCTAACGCGTTAGTAAGGTGAAGGAAACAGCAGAAAGCCGTTACCATAGCAACAGCCAGATTAATAAAAGTTAAATCGGCGCACCAGACTCTCAGAAAGTCGAGTTCACTACTACTAATAGTAGGAGTATTCAGCAGGCAGGCGGACTCCCAGGCCAGGCCCAGGTGCAGCAAGGCCAGCGCTGCCACCAGTCGGTCGTCAAGGCGACCCGGTGCGTCCATTGCCAGCGCTAGTAGGGATTTCGCCCGGCTCTCCATCACGCTGCTGCTGGGGTCAGATGATCCGCAGTTGCTAGTCGTCAGGATAGCAGCGGCCAGGACTCTTCGGCGAGGTCGAATCGATGCTGGCGGCGAGGTTGAAGACGGCGACGGCAGTAGCGGCCAAACTGCACCGAGGCCCCAGGGCAGCGTGGGCGCCTCGTAGGCTTCCAGGGTGCTGAAAATATTGGTGGCGGAGGTGTCTTTAAGGCGTCGCTTAGGGGTGTCCACTTCCAAATCTAAAGAGGTCCACTTCCAAATCTAAAGAGGTCCACTTCCAAATCTAAAGAGGTCCACTTCCAAATCTAAAAGTGTCCACTCCCAAATCTAAAGAGGTCCACTTCCAAATCTAAAAGTGTCCACTTCCAAATCTAAAAGTGTCCACTTCCAAATCTAAAGAGGTCCACTTCCAAATCTAAAAGTGTCCACTCCCAAATCTAAAGAGGTCCACTCCCAAATCTAAAAGTGTCCACTTCCAAATCTAAAAGTGTCCACTTCCAAATCTAAAAGTGTCCACTTCCAAATCTAAAAGTGTCCACTTCCAAATCTAAAAGTGTCCACTTCCAAATCTAAAAGTGTCCGCTTCCAAATCTAAGCTGTCTACTTCCAAATCTAAGCTGTCTACTTCCAAATCTAAGGTGTCCGCTTCCAAATCTAAGGTGTCTACTTCCAAATCTAAGGTGTCTACTTCCAAATCTAAGGTGTCTACTTCCAAATCTAAGTTGTCTACTTCCAAATCTAAGGTGTCTACTTCCAAATCTAAGGTGTCTACTTCCAAATCTAAGGTGTCTACTTCCAAATCTAAGGGTGTCCACTTCCAACTCGAGGGGTGTCCACTTCCATTATACTAAAATGGTTTGTCTGGACACCCCTTAGATTTAGAAGTGGACACTCTTATATTTAGAAGTGGTCACCCCTCGAGTTGAAAGTGGACACTCTTAGTTCTAAATCTAAGGGGTGTCCAATTAAAAATCCAGGGTGTCCTTTTCTAAATCTAAGGGGTGTCCACTTGAAAAACTAGGGTGTCCACTTGAAAAACTAGGGTGTCCACTTGAAAAACTAGGGTGTCCACTTGAAAAACTAGGGTGTCCACTTGAAAAACTAGGGTGTCCACTTGAAAAACTAGGGTGTCCACTTGAAAAACTAGGGTGTCCACTTGAAAAACTAGGGTGTCCACTTGAAAAACTAGGGTGTCCACTTGAAAAACTAGGGTGTCCACTTGAAAAACTAGGGTGTCCACTTGAAAAACTAGGGTGTCCACTTGAAAAACTAGGGTGTCCACTTGAAAAACTAGGGTGTCCACTTGAAAAACTAGGGTGTCCACTTGAAAAACTAGGGTGTCCACTTGAAAAACTAGGGTGTCCACTTGAAAAACTAGGGTGTCCACTTCCAAACTGACATGGATGTCCACTTTTCCACAGTGCCAAGACAACAGACTCAATAAGCAGCTCACATGCAGCTTTCTCCGCAGTCTCCCTCGGAGTTCTCAACCTCCATCGCGTACTTCTCAGCCTCAGCGGGCTGCCCAGTTGTCAGCAGGAAGCTGGAAAACCGCAGAGCTGCATCAGGAGACCAGGCCAGCTGCAGAGACTGCAGATAGTTGAAAGCGCAGCGGTCCTGACTGTCTTGAACTTCGGCATGTTCAAACAGAATGTCCGTCCTTGCCAGACAGTAGAGCGCGTGGTGCAGGGCGCCGAGGCGCGCGAGAATTGGCGCCGCCTCAGGTCCAACGTCGCCATCAACGCTTCGACGAGCGCAGGCATCGAGGGCGCCTTTCAGATGAGCCAGGGCTCGGTCCCATTCGCCGGAACGCATCGCGGCGGTCCCTAGTTCGAGTCCCAGTTCGGCTAGTCGACGAGTCAAGCTCTCCGAGTTGAAGTGCGAGTCTCCAACGGGAGCGGAGCACCTGGCGGCGACCTCCAACAGGCGGGCGCAGTCCTCTGGACGGCCAGCCGACTGCAGCAGCTCGGCGCCGCGAAGGCAAGCTGCTGACAGGGCAGCACTGCGAAGAGTCACGCTCGACGTTTCTTGATGATGAAGCCGGCTGCTGCTGGATGCTGGGGCCAGGTGATTCAATAGCTGAGCGTAGTGCCTGGCCACCTGACATGGTTAATGAAAAGTTCCGCTTTCTGTTAGGTAGCAGCAACTCGGCCAATTCTGCTGACTGCTGAGCACAGACAAGCGTGCCAATACCAATAGTCACTACTCATCAGTCACTACTCATCAGTCACTACTCATCAATCACTACTCATCAGTCACTACTCATCAATCACTACTCATCAATCACTACTCATCAATCACTACTCATCAATCACTACTCATCAGTCATTACTCATGGTTACTTTTTATAAGTAACTACTCACAAAAAATCCGTTAGATACTACTCATTAAAATCATTACCTCTTCGACATTGTCATCATCGGCCGCCGCAGTTTCAGCGGAATCGGCTTCTGCCAGGCAAGCCAACAGTCTCGTCACGCCGACGGAGTCCCCCCCGCCGCCGCCGCCTCCGACACGCAGCGCCGACTTCGCCGCCAGCTCCAGATGTCGTTTCGCCGTCGAATAGTCGCGCAATTTTCTAGCGCTTCGACCGGCCGCAAAATTGCCATAGAATATGAGCCAAGGACTGGCGGCAGGGGCGGCCAGGATCTGCTTGGCGCAGTGCAAGGCTCTGGGGTGGTGCCCGCTAGTCAAGTGACACGCTAACAGCGGAGTCAGCACCCACAGCAGCTCGTTATCCCAGCTTCCCTGCTCTTCATCGTTGTCGCCTTCGTCTAATAAGCCAGTTGTTGTCGCCGCCTGCTGCTGATTCACTTTGGCCAGGTGTTGAAACATGATTAGAGAGGTTTCTAGCAGGGCTGCCGCTTGGCTGGCGTTCTCAGCTAGCAGCAGGCGGCAGCAGCCCAGCATTCGGAGCACGTGACCGTGGTCAATCACTCGGCCTCCGCCTGGCGACTCGGACAGGCCCGATGCCTCTGCAGGGATGAATTGGATCTGTGTGTCTGTCTGTCTGTGTGTCTGTCTGTCTGTCTGTCTGTCTGTCTGTCTGTCTGTCTGTCTTTCTGTCTGTCTGTCTGTCTGTCTGTCTGTCTGTCTGTCTGTCTGTCTGTCTGTCTGTCTGTCTGTCTGTCTGTCTGTCTGTCTGTCCACCCTAGTTGACAATTTCGTGTCAGTATATCTTTAACTGATTTTAGACACCTACATCTAACCACCGATATGTATCGAAAAAAACATTCTATGTCTTAAACCCTACCGCCTCCACAGCCTCTGCTCTTCGCTGAGTCGCCTCCGCCACCGAGCAGTGTCAGCGCCTCCTCGTAGAATCCCTGCGCCCGTTTCAACCGTCCGGCCAAGAAGCAGCAGTCGGCCAGCCGGGCTGTCACTCTGACCTCCACCTCACCCAGCTGCTGCTGCCGATGTCCCCGAACGCCACTTCGTCTCCTGGCCTCGCCGGCTAGCAGATCTCGACACCTTGCGAAGGCTTTCAAAGCGTCGGTAGCGTCTGTAGACATTGTCGACGCCGACGAGACAAGCGCCTGCTGCTGCGACGTCGGCAGCTGCAACAGCAGGTCGACGAGGCACCGGTGGCGAAGGCGCTCGCTCAGACAGTCCAGCAGCCGCTCGCCACATCTGCCCTCGCCGCTGGCACCGAGCAGAACGCAGCCGATGTCGTACCAGGTCTCGGCCAGGCCCAGGGTGCCGCGCCGTCCCAGCTCTTCGGCTTCGTCATTATCGCCAGCATCGTCGTCCGCTGCTGACGTCGCTAAGCTGGTCGCGGATTCTCTCAGGCGCTGCTCGAACAGATCAGCCGCGAAGATCATCATGCTGACGCCGCGCCTCCGGTCGCCAAGGCGGCAGTGAATGGCGCCTAATTGGCGATGAATTTTCGGCGCCTCGTAGCGCTCAACTTTGGTGTCGCCGAGTTGACGACTCAACGATCGGCAGAGATCCAGACAGGCTTCGAATAGTTCGGCAGCTTCGGACAGCTGGTCGGAGTCCATGGCTGACTGGGATATGTCCAGGAGGCTGCGCAGAAGTGTCTTCAGCATCGCAGCGACGTCTTTCTCGTCGTAGACTGCGCTGCCTGTTGAGGAGGGGCTCAGACGGCTGCTGTCGCTGGTGTGTGGCAGGCGGCCCAGCCTGACTGCCACTTTCTCTCGCCCAGTCACCGGCAGAGTCGACGCGGGCCCGTCATCAGCGGCGGCGTCCAGTTTCTTCTGCAGCTCCGTGATGGCCAGATCCAATCGCTGGCGTCGGATGTCGCCGAGCAGTCCGCTTGCCGCGCTCTCCATGTCGTCGCGAAGGTGCTCGGAGTCGCTGACGAGCGACTGGGTGAAGTTGAGGTACTTCCGGCTGTACTGCAGGTAGTGCTGCCGGGACTGGTCGCGGCGAAGGCTGCTGACGACCAGATCGCGCGGCGGCGACCAAGTGTCCTTCAGCCGCTGCAGACTGTCCTCGACAAACTTTCCGATGAGGCTGTCCAGCTGCTGAACCGAGATCTGGTCGGGATCGGCGGCAGCGGTGGTCTCCGTCGCTTCGCTTTCTTCGGCACCGCTAGTGGCTTCCGCGGCGCCGGTTTCGCCGCCGCCTCCGCCGCCAGCATTTTTAGCGTCGCTGCTGCCGCTGGCTACCAGAAAGTCGCGCAGCTGGCGGACGAAGTCGGCCAGAGTTGATGCGTTTCGCTGATGGCGTCGCCGATTGCGAAGCTGCTGCTGCTGCTGCTGCTGAAGGTGGCGCTGCTGCAGCGAAGGCGACCGCCTGACAGCGGCTCCGGTGAAAGCTGCGGGTCGCTTCTCCGCCTCCGCCTGACGGCCGCCTTGACCTGCAGCGACGTCGGCGCCGCCCTGACTCAGCCGGCGTCTCTGAGCCGGGCGACTACTCCGACGACTTGAAGTTGTCGTCGACGCTCCGCCGACAGCCTGTCGGAGCAGCGCCTGCAGCCGGGCCTCCATCAGGCGTCGTTTAATGTCGACGCTGCCGAGTAGCAGGCGCAGCTGCAGCCGGCGCCGGGAGACGCTTGACCGGCTCAGCGCGTCCTGAGCGGCGTGCGCGTGCGACAGAGCGCGCAGCAGCAGGCGGCAGCGGCCCATGAGGCGTCGGTGATTGTCGTCGGCGCCGCTGCTCGAATCCTCATCGGTCGAAGCGTCGTCGCGCAATCTGGCGAGGTCGATCTCAACCAGGCCGAGTCGAGCTTCGACGCCGAACGCCAGCTGGTCGTCAGCGTCGCCATTCGCGTCGGCGTCATCGATGAAGACGTCGGCAAGCACCCGACGGTAGAGCGACTCCGCGGCGACGAGGTTCCCGCGCCGCATGTGCGCGCTGGCGCAGGACAGGTCGAGATAGCGCCGACGCAGTCGCTCTTCCGCATCGTCGGCTTCGTCGACTCTTGAGTCGGAGGTCGCTGAAAAGCTGCTGCGGGCCAGCTGCTGCGTTGCTGGGGGCTCGGAGTCTCCCTCTGTAGCTGTCATCGTGAATTTTGTTAATAATCTGCTGCAACTGCTGCGGCTCAAGTTATGCGAGTTTTAACAAGGGCTTAAAATGCTTACCACGAACCAGCGCGCCCTCTATTTGAGTTGGCGGGCAGCTTTTTGACAGCCAATGAATTTTAAAGAAAGGGCGTTACTGCTGGGCACTGCAACATCTGGTTTGAGAATTTTGCCTAAGGCTCTTTTGGATTCAATGCTGTATATTACTGTATAGTGTTCCCTAATCTTTTCATTCACCTTCTTTGCGTTTTTTAAGCTACTTTATCTACTCTCCAACCTATCTACCAAACCCACCTATCTACCAACCCACCTATCTACCAATCCACCTATCTACCAACCCACCTATCTACCAACCCACCTATCTACCAATCCACCTATCTACCAACCCACCTATCTACCAACCCACCTATCTACCAACCCACCTATCTACCAACCCACCTATCTACCAACCCACCTATCTACCAACCCACCTATCTACCCACCCACCTATCTACCAACCCACCTATCTACCAACCCATCTATCTACCAACGCACCTATCTACCAAACCACCTATCTACCAACCCATCTATCTACTAACCCATCTATCTACCAACCGACCTATCTAACAACCCACCTATCTACCAGCCCACCTATCTACTAGCCCACATATCTACCAACCACCAATCTACCAATCTACCTTTCTACCTATTTAATTAGCACCTTCCCACCTATCTACCAAACAAAATATCTACCTATTTATCTACCAATGTAGCTATAGCTGTAAGCTTACCTACAGCATACCAACATAAATTTACGTATAAGATATTCTATGGGTTTGAGGTCGGTATGTGATTAAATCCCGAGAGCCGAATCTTATTTAAACTACTTTAATTTTGTGGGATGTATTCAGATAAATCCCGGAGCCATACTAGCCCACATATCTACGCTAGTTGGACTGGTAGATAGGTGGGTTGGTAGATAGTTGGATTGTTAGATGTCTATGGTTGAAGTTGGGGATGGGGTGTGGGGGCGAAGCCCCTGCTGGGGTGTGTGGACGAAGCCCCCACATTCTTACCATAGACAAAATTTCATTGCGAAATTTCTCGAGTCACGAAGGAAGAGAAGAGAGAAGCTCGCTTATTTAGATACATACAATAATCCTTGCAATATGTCCGGGAAAGTGATCGATTAAATCCCGCAAAATAAAATCTATGTCAATAACCTCCCTGAAAGTGAGCTTTAAAGTGGTTTAATTTCTGCCTACCAACCTATCTACCAGCATTATCAAGCGAATCACCTTACTTATCTAAATTCCCAATACTTTTTTTTCAAAATGAACTGCCTAATTCCAAATTAACCAAAGCATGCGTGCTCTGCTCGAGCCGCACTCACAAGTTCATCAAGCAATTTTTTGTCACTGAAATTAGCTATCGGAGTTCGGGGAGCAATTTTGTTTCACCATCTCTCAATTAGTGTAGTTTTCTCCACCGATTTTATCTATGGCCATAAACCCCATGAAAATCGGGCCATAGACATTGAACTTTTTGAGCTCATAAAAATCATGCAGTAATGATCAAAATGATCAACCTTCGTGACTTAACACCGAGAGCCATACAAACTAAAACAGCCTTCAAAAAAGAAAGAAAGCGTCTGTAATAATCGTTGTTATAATCGTTACTGCAGGCGTGTGACCCGCTCCCACAGGCATGAGTCACATGCATCGGCGCCAATTATGAGAGTATTTTTCAGCTCGACAACAGAAGGGAGAGTTGATGTTGAGATGAATGTAAAAAAAAACTCACTCATACATACTATAGCTGCCTTCAATATATTATAAAACATTTTAAATGCTTTACCCGCTCTACTTTCTGCTTGTCTAAATAGTTTGGTTGCGCAGTTTTCGAGTCAACATATTATATATTAGTGTAGTAGCTCGCATGTGTAATACCAGTGTACGCATTATTAGGCTGCAGAATTCGGATATATTTAAAATCCAAACAAACTATATAGCTCTCATATAAGCTGTGGTTGCTCTGGCTCTCCACTTTATCTCCATCCCTACTCCATATTCTGTCTGCGCGGTGTGGTGAGGGCACAGGGCAATATCTGTATGCAGCTCGTAGTGTATATAGTGACTTTAGCTTTTAGTACATTTTTTAAACCAACAGTAAAATAGTGGCTAAGCATTTAAATAGAATTTCAGTTCGTGCCATCTAAAGGCGTTCATTAGGGGTCTGTGTGTGTTTTTTTATTTTGGCGCCTCTGTAACTCATCTTGTTGTTGTTGGCGTCACTGTAACTTATCTTGTTGTTGGCGCCACTGTAACTCATCTTGTTGTTGTTGGCGCCACTGTAACTCATCTTGTTGTTTGGCGCCTCTGTAACTCATCTTGTTGTTGGCGCCACTGTAACTTATCTTGTTGTTGGCGCGACTGTAACTCATCTTATTGTTGGCACCTCTGTAACTCATCTTGTTTGGCGCCACTGTAACTCATCTTGTTGTTGTTGGCGCCACTGTAACTCATCTTGTTGTTTGGCGCCTCTGTAACTCATCTTGTTGTTGGCGCCACTGTAACTTATCTTGTTGTTGGCGCGACTGTAACTCATCTTATTGTTGGCGCCTCTGTAACTCATCTTGTTTGGCGCCTCTGTAACTCATCTTGTTGTTTGGCGCCTCTGTAACTCATCTTGTTGTTTGGCGCCTCTGTAACTCATCTTGTGGTTGGCGCCACTGTAACTCATGGCTTCTCTGATGCAATAAAAGCAAAATCTAAACTAAACCCGTGGCTCGACATAGTTATTTGTATGATAGAATTAATTAAAGAAAGCTTCTGGCTTTCTGGGCAGAGTTGAGGTAAAAACTGCCTTTTTTAATTCTATAGCTGTTTTCGCGTCAGAACGAGAGAAGACTTAAGTAGCTTTAAGAAACTAGCGCCTCAGGGGATCTTGTCTCAAACTCTACTACTGTACAAGGCACTCATATATAAGTGAAATAAACAACATAACCCCCGTTCTCTATGCACAATAAAAGAGACAAAAAAACAGCTCTGCAGATAATAGAAGCGCCTAAAAACGCTTCTTTCCTTATATAATAGGCAGTCAAAAATCTTCGTTGGTTGCAAATTGCTTCGCCGTTTTGTTCGCCCTCCAGTAGAGCCCATAAAATGAAAGGTGTAAAAAGTACTTTAACAGTCAACATAATATCTACTCAGGCTCAACAAGTTTTAATCAGTTGTAATACTACATGTAGAACTATATGTGCAGCCTTATTAATCCCACAGAGACCAGAATAACTAGATATGCCACGCGCGGGTCCATGAGAATTGCCCGCCGAGATTTGCCCGCAGTGCAATTTGCCCGCGAGTGAATTGCCCGCGAGCGAGTTGCCAGCCGAGTTTTTTCCCGCCGAGGTTTGCCCGCAATGCTTTTTTCCTGCAGCGCATTTGGCCACGCGGCAGATTTTGTCTGCATTGCCTTCCCAATGCTTAGTACGTGTTAATCTCAATAAAGAGATTTACACGATCAAAACGTTTTGATCGTAACTGCATATCAAATGCATATTTTTTGGGGGGGGGGGGCAATGCAGACAGAATCTAGCTGCCAAATGCGCTGCAGGAAAAAAGCATTGCGGGTAAACCTCGGCGGGAAAAAACTCGGCGGGCAACTCGCTCGCGGGCAAATTGCACTGCGGGCAAATCTCCACGGGCAATTCGCTCACGGGCAAAATGCACTGCGGGCAAATCTCCGCGGGAAAAGCTCGGCGGGCAAATCTCCACGGGCAAATCTCCTGCGGGCAAATCTCGGCGGGCAATTCGTCTGCGGGCAAATCTCGGCGGGCAATTCGTCTGCGGGCATTTCTCGTGCTCCCGCCACGCGCAATTGAACTTGGGGGGGGGGGAGGCAGAGCGTCTATACTCTTATTCAGTAGTTTGCCTGCGCAGTGTCACGAGTGAACGCAACACGGAAACACAGCCTAGGGGACAGGCCTAATCTAGCTCAGCCAATGAGAGAGCAGTAAGGAGAGAAGTCAAAGTTAGATGTGTGTGGGCAAGGCCCAATCTAGCTCAGCCAATAAGAGAGCAGTAGGGAGAGAGAGGTCAGTCAGATGTTTGGGGGCATGGCCCAATCTAGCTCAGCCAATAAGAGAGCAGTAGGGAGAGAGAGGTCAGTCAGATGTTTGGGGGCATGGCCCAATCTATCTCAGACAATGAGAGAGCAGTAAGGAGAAAGGTTAAAGTCCGACACAAGCGGGCAAGAGGAAAGCCAAACTGTTAATCGCCCTGGCTGGGGCCTGGAATGCCACCCCTCTTCTCTTTCGCTCGCTATCCACGCGCACTGGATTTGGCTTTCGTTAAGTTTTCTTGCATTCTTCAATCTTAAAACGCTATTGCTGCTACTGAAAAGAGCAAATAAAAAAGCGCATTTTTATGTGCGACATAACTAGTTGTTCTGGTAACTGACTAAACCTCGCGAAACCAGTCGTCGGATCACCACTAAAATCGAGGGTATTCAGGGCCAACACCTCCTAAGTTAAGCAGACTTGGTCGTGGTTAGTACGCGAGCTCGACCCCACAGAAAGACAAAGACAACCCTACTCGCTTTTGAAACGTTTAAGGCGATATTTCGGCAAAATTTTGATCAATAAAAAAGAATTATTGCCAACGAAGAGGCAAAATTTATATTGAAGTATTTTTATTTTTTCCATATACAGACAGCATTTTAAATAATATTGCCATGTCATTATAACGTGTCAGAATTCACCAACAATTCTGAAACACAAGCAACGCAGTTTTAAAACAGTAAAGGTACCTAAGCAAAACTTTTAATAGATTATAGGTACGCGAAGTAACGATACTGACAAGCGGCGTTAGACTACTCAATGTGAGTAGCAAAATATGCTATGTAAATAAATATTAACATTAATATTCAATAAGAAATTACTCAATCAAGCAATGACAATGAGAAAGTAAAAGTGAATAGTCTAACTGAGAGCGCGTATAAATTAAGTAATTAAAAACTAATTTGTTTTCCTACGTTTATCACCGATAAATCATACTACTGCAGTATAGTAGTAGTAGCATTTGCGAAATCATAAAACACAAGCAGTAAATATCACGTATGAAATATAGAACTTTAACTTTTGGCGTTCACATATTAAATAAGTTAAATAATAATAGCATTCAAATACTGGTCAATTTTGCTTATTATATCCTAATATAACAGCTCGTAAAATCGCTAATTATTTATGAAATTGAATATTTATGTCTTAAAATGCGTATTTTGCTACTAATATGCACATTTTAAGTAGTCGCTAAAATTTATGAAATCAAATTTAAATTTTCTTAAAATTCATATTATGCTACTATAAAATTGCAACTCACAAGTAGTATTATTAGCGATTTTCGAATGATATTTCTGGTATAAACAGACGATCTTTCTATTACTTTTCAAGGATTTTAAATGAGCAAATCCAAGACATCCTACTGACAAGTAGTGCAGTTAGCGAGGCCTAGTCTAAATTAGTAAAAAACAAATCATTTCGATTTCACAACAGCAGTAGCCAGCGACGAAGTGGCAACGCTTGAAGCAGCGGCGGAGCCCAGCAGCTCTTCCTCGTCCTCCTGACAGCCGCCCTCGGTCATGTAGTCAATGGATTTGTGCATGAGGCCGGCCAGCACCGAATCCAGATTGTCCATCAGGCCCCGTTGAATCCATTTCGGTATGGTCTCTTTGAAGTGCTTAATACCGATATTGTTCAATATATAGTCCAGCACAACAATATTCGAGGAGCTAGTCTCCTGGGTTCGAATACGAAACGTGCTATCGAATTGGCGAGTTTGAAAGGCCCGAAAATCGCGCAGCAACGGACTCTGCGTGCTGGTGGCGTCGGCGGCCTCTGCAGAGGCACCCTCGTCCGATTCTTTGGCGCTTCGAGCCGACCGAGTCTCGCCAATGCTGTCCAGAATTAGATCGCGAAGGAACAGCAGGTGCTGGCTATTGTTGCTATAGATAATGTTGCCGGTGCTGGAGCCGATAAAAGTGCACTGCACCACTGGCCGATCGCCGTCTAGACGGGGCACAGCGTATGTCTGATCGTGATCCGTGATGAGGACAATCTGCAGCTGCGGCAAGCGGAAGATGTACTCCGGCGTGACCGGGAAACTGGCGGGCGCTCGGCCGGCCAGCTCTGGCGGATTGATGTACTCCAGCTTGGGGAAGGCCTAGAGGGAGTAGCGTGGATAGAGAATTTTAAAAAAAGTTATTTTCGATACATATCGGCTAATATAAAAAACAATATGTATACTGGGGTTATGTGTACTTTTATACAAATCGGCTAATATAAAAAACAACTATATGTAGACTGTGATTATGTGTACTTCGATACATATCGGCTAATATGAAAAGCAACTACTGTATATGTAAACTGCGGTTACGTTTACTTCGATATATATCAGCTAATATATAAAAAAATATGTAGACTGTGGTTATGTGTAATTCGATACATATCGGCTAATATAAAAAACAACAAGCACATAAGCGCCAAAGCCTCACCTGCATATCCTCGGAGCAGACGCAGCCGATGCTATACTGAAACCACTGCCTAGCAACCGCGTTAGTCAGTGACGGATGCTTGTTATTCTGATTGCTAACACAGGCAATTACGGCTAGAATTTTCTGGCTTCGATCCTGTCGAATATCGCCGCCAAGTGAGCATTTTAACTGCTGATTGATGCACAGATCCAACTGTCTCAGGTCCAATCGGCTGTCCTCCAAGTCGAACTTGTGCCTGGCCTCGGATTCGAAGCTCAATTGCAGATCGCGCAGCATAAACACACCCCAACGCCTGGCTGAGAAGTCGCCTTGGAACAGTGCCAGAGCGGAATGGCGACCGTGCATTTTTAGTTCGCCGTAGAGATTCGGATGATCCGAGTTCGGTTTTGGCGCCATTCGTAATTTCGCGTTTTGTAGGACAATCGTGGGCAGCTGAATAGTGTGCGTGGATGGAGTGAATCGATTTATACTACTCAGCTTTGCATTAATAAGTAGATGAAAGAAAAATGTTACACCGAAAATTAAAAGCCACGTCTGAATTACACTACTTATACCTTATCATCAGTAGAAATATTAGCTTTTTCTTTGTAATTTTTAACGACAGAAAAACAACGAATAAAAAATTATACTCAAAGGCACTTTTAACTAAATTTTTCTCTAAACGATATTTCTTCAGACAAAAGTACATTTACCATAATTTACTAGATATGTCACTCACAAAATGCACTTATCTACACCTTTGTTTCATCTGCCTTGTTTCATCGCCTCTGGCTTTCTATAATTTGATCCATTAAATCAGAATCTTCATCCTCTTTTTACCCGACTCTAGACAGCCTCAGACTTGAACTTTACAAAACTGTGAGTTAAGTTAAGACTGAAAACTGCTGGAAAACTTGAAAAAGCCAAATCCAGTGCGTGTGCATAGCGAGCAAGAGAGAAAAGGGGTGGCGACCTAGCCAGGCCGATAAACAGATAGGCTTTTTTCTTGCCCGCTTGTGTCTGACTTTCACCTCTCTCCTTACTGCTCTCTCATTGGCTGAGCCAGATTAGGCCTTCCCCTAGGCTGTTTGGTCCGTCTGACTTTGACCTCTCTCCCTACTTCTCTCTCATTGGCTGAGCTAGTTTGGGCCCGTCCCCGCCCCTAGGCTAAGGTTCGTCCGTCTGACTTTGACCTCTCTGTAATTTGTAATCGGTAGTTGTAATTTTAGCATCTGTGGACAAAATTAAGGATAATCTCTGAACTAAACTCATCGTGTACACAGTAGTAAAAATGAATATTTCGCTACAAAAAAACTTTGCCCCTACCTGCCAGTGCCGATGATGCACCCCGTGCTCAGCTTTGGACTGGCTGTTCCTCTTGCCAGGCAGCTCTTCGATGGTGAATTTAAACTCGTCATTAAGCTCAACAAATGGTTTCTTAAAAGAGGTGGCGTAGAAATTGTGCAATTTATCGAAGGTGCTAACTAAGTGAGACGAGGTGTACTGGTTCATTAGCAGGTGCATCTGGTCCCAGACTAGGTGACCGCTGACTGACACGGACAGAGGTCGCTGAGTGCCAACATGATCGTCTGTGCTGTCCCGAACAATCCACTGGTCCCGAAATGAGGCATCCAAGCCGCTGAGCTGTGCAAACAGGATGTGCAGGCCTAGGAACTGCAGATTGAGCTCCAGTGCGGATAGTTGGACGCCAAACGAATGCTTCGGCGCCGAGCCGCGCGGTTCGAGCACGTGACACCAGGCGTGAAGATTTTGCAGAAAGGTAGCCACCTGCATACGGTAATTTCGATACATATCGGCGTATAAATATTAAATGCTGGTGTTTATATTATATACAGGAGGCTGTGTGCACACACACTCATACAGGAGTGTACAGCGGCCCTAACTTTATTTATCGTTAGGCATGTACACTTCACTGTGCCATGGGGGGTTGGCCCTCAAGGCCGTTAATTGCTCGAGCAGAGCCAAGCCGAGATTCCAATTTAGCCGCAAATTAATGTGACTGCACTTGGAATCGAGCCTGGGCCGCTGGCACATCAGAGCGCCGCACCAGACCACTGGGCTACGGCGTCTCAAAAATACTTCTTGCTTATATTGTATGCATTGAGATATACTATTCTTTGATACATATCGGCATACGACGAGTATAGTAATATATATGAAAGTAAATGCTGATAGCATTGCACATTCATGCATTTAGCAACATACATAAAAATACATTAACAATAGGTCTAAAAAACTCATTTGCATTGAATTTTTTTTAATTCATAGGAACATAGTGCTTGTATTCAATAAAAACCGGCGTTAAATTTCGATACATATCGGTACGTGCAGTGCCGATACTAAACTGATGTTTAGTTACTAAAATAGAGACTATTATCGTCACACATATTCCATATTCCAATGCCTATCGTCGCTTGAACTTTGCGAATGCTTTCAATGAAAATTTAATTATACATTTTTCGTTACATATCGGAATTAGGAAATATCAGCTGTAAAACTAAGAGTGCTTCGTTGGTAAGTTTTATGACGCTTCGATAAATTTTGAAACTTTTTCTGTCTAAGAAAGGAATTTTCGATACAAATCGGCCATTGAACTACTATAATTACCTGAATAGAGCTGGTAATTTGAGTAGTAGACAGCTGGGATCGACCAATGGTCACCGCCATTTTCCAATCGTTGCTCTGCAGCTGCGGCGATTCATTCGAGTCCATGAGCAGGCGGCCGTGAGTGCGCAGGTCTCGAGTCTCCCAGACCACCGTGCCAAGAGTTTTTAATAGCGACAGGCGCACCTGGACCGTGTCCACCGACATGCTGAATAGGACCAGAGTCTCCCAGGTTGATTTGGCGGCCGGTGCAGCTGAGGACACCTGCGGTTTGGACTCTTCACCAAGAAATAGGCGCCTGAAACAGGAAAGCACAGAATTTTTTTAGACACGTTAGACGCATTTCCGATACATACTGCCGAAAAGTATTTTTCGATACATATCGCCGAAAAGTATTTTTCGATACATATCGCCGAAAAGTATTTTTCGATACATATCGCCGAAAAGTATTTTTCGATACATATCGCCAAAAAGTATTTCTCGATACATTTCGCCGAAAAGTATATTACGATACATATTGCAAAAAAAGTTTTTCTCGATACATTTCGCCGAAAAGTATTTTTCGATACATATCGCCACGTTTTAACATCTTACCTAACCAGAGCCCGACGATACCAGCTCTTTGGAAATTCGAGTATGTCCGAGAGCATAACAACATTGTGCTCAAATTTAGCATCAGATAGCGAACACAGAGCGCTAAGCGTGATTTTATTGTGCAATCGGGAGACTCCACTTCTGTCTACGGTGACGGCGGCCTCTCTTGATCGGGACAAATCGACGCAGATGTCGCGTACAATCAACTGTAGAGGCGAATCGGCGCCGTGCTTAGCCGGATCGAAGCTGCTCCGTTCGCGATCGCGTTGCAGTACGTTGATTCGATAGACGTAGACTGAGAAACCGCGCAGACAGCCGGTCATGCGGAGGCCGCTACTCTCGGACAGTGTCCGACTGGCCAAACTTGTGCCAGAGCCGCTCAGACCGGGTTGGGGAGACTGCGGTCGATGTGGAGACGACGAGGCCAGCAGGCCGCCGCCAGATGTAGTCGGATTTGGGCCCTCCTGAGAAATTTGAATTAATGAGTAGTTTATAAGTAGTACGATTAAACACATCATAATTTTTATTCGGTTTGTCGTCTTATAAGAATTTGAAAATGAAATAATTATCGATACATATCGGCAAAAATAATTCGAGCCTCTTGTTATAGGCTTGGTTGTGATATAATAATAACTGAATCATTTTCAAAAAATGAAATAACTATCGATACATATCGGCTAAACTTTTAGCCGAAAATAAAAATAAAAATTGACTACACCTGCCCTAATGGCCAGATATGCAACCGACAGCTCAGCTGCAGCTATTGCGCGGCGCATCTGAAGGCTGCGTACGGCTGTTCAGTCTAAGGACTGGGAGGGGGAGGGGGTCGCCACACACAGCCTCAATTACCCCCAGCTAATGCTGGCACCCATTTTACAGCTGGGTGAACTGAAGCAATGCAGAGTTAAGCGTCTTGCTTAAGGACACAAATTGTTCCGAGTGGGATCGGAAATCGAACCCCCGACCTTCAAGTCGCGAGCCGGACGCTCTAACCACTAGGCTACAACCCCTATACCCCTATAAAATATGTTTCGATACATATCGGCTAAGATGCCTCTCCAAATTACAAACCTGATTCCTTTGCGTTGAGAACACCAGATCCACTTCCGGCAGGAGAATCGAGCATTCAACGCTGGTGCAGGAGAATCGCACAGTTGACGGTTCAACTCGGATAGCAACAACAACATCGACTGGCACATCGAAGCTATCCTCGCGATCCCCGGCCGCCGTCAGCACCGTAGACTTGTCATCTGATCCGGTATCGTCCGGGAATACGTCGGTAAAAAAAGTTGGCAACGGTTCCAACGATTGTTCCAAATAGTCTAGCAGAGTTGGCCTGACCAGCATCTCGCGAGACAAAGACTGCAGGACAATACTAGCGTAGACGTTGTCCTTGCGTCGGCGAGTAGACGAATCGGCGTCAGACACGTAGCGACAATCGACGTCTAGCGCGGGGATGACGAATTCGGTGATTTCGGTGACCTGGACAGATAGGGAGAGAAGCGGAGGATTGTAATGAGTAGTTAGGTAAATATTAAGGTACGACTCGTAAAACTGTTGCGAGGTAATATTAGGCGAAAAAAGATTGTTAGTGTAGATAAAAATGCGTAAGTATATTTTACGAATTACGGGAGCTAAAGAGCGGATTTCCTCCAAAAATGGGGGAGGGGCGGAGAGAGCGGATTTCCTCCAAAAGTGAGGGGGGCGGAAGAGCGGATTTCCTCCAAAAGTGAGGGGGGCGGAAGAGCGGATTTCCTCCAAAAATGAGAGGGCGGAAAGAACCGATTTTCTCCGAGAAATGGGGGGGGGGCGGAAAGAGCGGATTTCCTCCAAAAGTGAGGGGCGGAAGAGCGGATTTTCTCAAAAAATGAGGGGGGGCGGAAAGAGCGGATTTTCTCAAAAAATGAGGGGGGCGGAAAGAGCGGATTTTCTCAAAAAATGAGGGGGGCGGAAAGAGCGGATTTTCTCAAAAAATGAGGGGGGCGGAAAGAGCGGATTCCCTCCAAAGGGGGGGGGCAGAAAAAGCGGATTTCCTCCAAAAATGAGGGGGGGGTCGGAAGAGCGGATTTTCTCCAAAAATGAGGGGGGGGGCGGAAAGAGCGGATTTCCTCCAAAAATGAGGGCGGAAAGAGCGGATTTCCTCCAAAAATGAGGGCGGAAAGAGCGGATTTCCTCCAAAAATGAGGGGGGGGGCGGAAAGAGCGGATTTCCTCCAAAAATGAGGGCGGAAAGAGCGGATTTCTTCCAAAAGTGAGGGGGGGGCGGAAAGAGCGGATTTCCTCCAAAAATGAGGGGGCGGAATAAGCGGATTTCCTCCAAAAATGAGGGGGCGGAAAGAGCGGATTTCCTCCAAAATGAGGGCGGAAAGAACGGATTACCTCCAAAAATGAGGGGGCGGAAAGAGCGGATTACCTCCAAAAATGAGGGGGCGGAAAGAGCGGATTACCTCCAAAAATGAGGGGGCGGAAAGAGCGGATTACCTCCAAAAATGAGGGGGCGGAAAGAGCGGATTTCCTCCAAAAATGAGGGCGGAAAGAGCCGATTTCCTCCAAAAATGAGGGGGCGGAATAAGCGGATTTCCTCCAAAAATGAGGGGGCGGAAAGAGCGGATTTCCTCCAAAAATGAGGGCGGAAAGAGCGGATTACCTCCAAAAATGAGGGGGCGGAAAGAGCGGATTTCCTCCAAAAATGAGGGCGGAAAGAGCGGATTTCCTCCAAAATGAGGGCGGAAAGAGCGGATTACCTCCAAAAATGAGGGGGCGGAAAGAGCGGATTTCCTCCAAAAATGAGGGGGCGGAAAGAGCGGATTTCCTCCAAAAATGAGGGGGCGAAAAGAGCCGATTTCCTCCGAGAAATGGGGGGGGGGGTGCGGAAAGAGCGGATTTCCTCCAAAAATGGGGGACGTCTGAAGAGAGGCGAAAGCCCCGCGAAGACTCACCTGACCAGGGTAGCTTCTGTACTTCTTATACCGAGCTAGCAGCTCCTCCCGATCCTGCTGCGGATTCTCCAGGCCGCCAAAAGCGCCAATGGCTTCCTCGCCGCAGTCGCTAACGCACGAAGCCGTAGCGGACAGCACAGACGGTTTGACGTGCTGCTGACCCGGCCGGACGTTCGCCGCCGCCGGCCTCGGGTGCAGCAGGCATTTGCCCGAGTTGACTCGAACTATAACAGACAGGTCTAGACTGCGCAGCGGCTCATTAGCTGACGATGTGGGTGAATAATCTTCGTCAAAATCAACGCCCCCGGATGCGGCGGTTCCGGCACCGTCGGCGCCAAAACTTCGAAGTCTTGGCGGCGGAGTTGGCGGCAAATCGGCGGTCAGACTGCCGTCGGCCGATGGCACAGTTGCCAGGGTGTGCGAGTACACGTCATCGCTGAGTTGACGGCGTGGGGTGGGGATTGGAGGATTAAGTTGACATTCTGACTCTCTTACCTCACCGTCTCTATCTCCTATCTTACAGTCTCTATCTCCTATCTTACAGTCTCTATCTCCTATCTCACAGCCTCTATTTCCTATCTCACCGTCTCTATCTCCTATCTCACCGTCTCTATCTCCTATCTCACCGTCTCTATATCTTATCTCATCGTCTCTATCTCCTATCTCACCGTCTCTATCTCTTATCTCACCGTCTCTATCTCCTATCTTACAGTCTCTATCTCCTATCTTACAGTCTCTATCTCCTATCTCACAGCCTCTATTTCCTATCTCACCGTCTCTATCTCCTATCTCACCGTCTCTATCTCCTATCTCACCGTCTCTATATCTTATCTCATCGTCTCTATCTCCTATCTCACCGTCTCTATCTCTTATCTCACCGTCTCTATCTCCTATCTCACCGTCTCTATCTCCTATCTCACCGTCTCTATCTCTTATCTCACCGTCTCTATCTCTATCTCACTGTCTCTATCTCCTATCTTACTGTCTCTATCTCTATTTCACCGTCTCTATCTCTCATCTCACGTGTCTCTTTCTCCTATCTCACCGTCTCTATATCCTATCTCATTTTCTTCCTCTCTTTTATCTCTGTTTCTCTTTTATTCTCTTAGCTCCAAATCTTCTTCTAAAAGATAATCAGTCAGCAAAATCCCGTAAATATCAACTATTTTCATAGCTTAATTACCACCACTCACCTAGACCCGAATTCGTCAGACTGCTCGGTGACACTCTTGAATCGTTGCGGTGGCAACCGCTGACTTCTAGTAGCAAGATTCCTGCGTTAAAGAAATTATATGGAAGTTAGAATATTAAACTTTCTCTGAAGTAAAAGTTAATTTCAAGTTTAACCAAAAAACGCTTTACATGCTACTCTACAAAATTTGCTAATTAATTCCGGTGACAAAAAACTACTCGTACGAAAAAAGCTTCAAAGTTGGATAAATAAATAAACAAAATAAATAATTTGCCTGAAGCGCTTAAAATAGAAAAAAAACTTGTTTTGATTTCATACCAAACTTTTCAAAACCATTTAAGATGCAAAACCGACAAACCAGCAAAAGCAAATTTGATTGACAAGTTCGTGTATGCTGTATGTATCGCCTTTTTTGTTATAAAGTACCGATTGTACTTTAAAGAATTAAAAAGTAGTGAATTATTCTAACAAATTGAATACCAAAGTACATGTAATTAGAAAATTAAGTCTATTAGAGGTAATTTCTCGAAGGCGACCGGAGGGCGATTCTTAAAGTGGGATTGGAGGGCGATTCTCAAAGTGGGATTGTAGGGCGATTCTCAAAGAGGGATTGGAGGGCGATTCTCAAAGAGAGATTGGAGGGCGATTCTCAAAGTGGGATTGGAGGGCGATTCTCAAAGAGGGATTGGAGGGCGATTCTCAAAGTGGGATTGGAGGGCGATTCTCAAAGAGAGATTGGAGGGCGATACTCAAAGTGGGATTGGAGGGCGATTCTCAGAGAGATTGGAGGGCGATTCTCAAAGAGATTGGAGGGCGATTCTCAAAGTGGGATTGGAGGGCGATTCTCAAAGTGGGATTGGAGGGCGATTCTCAAAGTGGGATTGGAGGGCGATTCTCAGAGAGATTGGAGGGCGATTCTCAAAGTGGGATTGGAGGGCGATACTCAAAGTGGGATTGGAGGGCGATTCTCAAAGTGGGATTGGAGGGCGATTCTCAAAGTGGGATTGGAGGGCGATTCTCAGAGAGATTGGAGGGCGATTCTCAAAGAGGGATTGGAGGGCGATTCTCAAAGAGGGATTGGAGGGCGATTCTCAGAGAGATTGGAGGGCGATTCTCAAAGAGAGATTGGAGGGCGATTCTCAGAGAGATTGGAGGGCGATTCTCAAAGTGGGATTGGAGGGCGATTCTCAAAGAGGGATTGGAGGGCGATACTCAAAGTGGGATTGGAGGGCGATTCTCAAAGTGGGATTGGAGGGCGATTCTCAGAGAGATTGGAGGGCGATTCTCAAAGAGGGATTGGAGGGCGATTCTCAAAGAGGGATTGGAGGGCGATTCTCAGAGAGATTGGAGGGCGATTCTCAAAGAGAGATTGGAGGGCGATTCTCAGAGAGATTGGAGGGCGATTCTCAAAGAGGGATTGGAGGGCGATTCTCAGAGAGATTGGAGGGCGATTCTCAAAGAGGGATTGGAGGGCGATTCTCAGAGAGATTGGAGGGCGATTCTCAAAGAGGGATTGGAGGGCGATTCTCAGAGAGATTGGAGGGCGATTCTCAAAGAGGGATTGGAGGGCGATTCTCAGAGAGATTGGAGGGCGATTCTCAAAGAGAGATTGGAGGGCGATTCTCAGAGAGATTGGAGGGCGATTCTCAAAGTGGGATTGGAGGGCGATACTCAAAGTGGGATTGGAGGGCGATTCTCAAAGTGGGATTGGAGGGCGATTCTCAGAGAGATTGGAGGGCGATTCTCAAAGAGGGATTGGAGGGCGATTCTCAAAGAGGGATTGGAGGGCGATTCTCAGAGAGATTGGAGGGCGATTCTCAAAGAGAGATTGGAGGGCGATTCTCAGAGAGATTGGAGGGCGATTCTCAAAGTGGGATTGGAGGGCGATTCTCAAAGTGGGATTGGAGGGCGATTCTCAAAGTGGGATTGGAGGGCGATTCTCAAAGAGAGATTGGAGGGCGATTCTCAAAGTGGGATTGGAGGGCGATTCTCAAAGAGGGATTGGAGGGCGATTCTCAAAGAGGGATTGGAGGGCGATTCTCAGAGAGATTGGAGGGCGATTCTCAAAGAGAGATTGGAGGGCGATTCTCAGAGAGATTGGAGGGCGATTCTCAAAGTGGGATTGGAGGGCGATTCTCAGAGAGATTGGAGGGCGATTCTCAAAGAGGGATTGGAGGGCGATTCTCAGAGAGATTGGAGGGCGATTCTCAAAGAGGGATTGGAGGGCGATTCTCAGAGAGATTGGAGGGCGATTCTCAAAGAGAGATTGGAGGGCGATTCTCAGAGAGATTGGAGGGCGATTCTCAAAGTGGGATTGGAGGGCGATTCTCAAAGAGGGATTGGAGGGCGATACTCAAAGTGGGATTGGAGGGCGATTCTCAAAGTGGGATTGGAGGGCGATTCTCAAAGTGGGATTGGAGGGCGATTCTCAGAGAGATTGGAGGGCGATTCTCAAAGAGGGATTGGAGGGCGATTCTCAAAGAGGGATTGGAGGGCGATTCTCAGAGAGATTGGAGGGCGATTCTCAAAGAGAGATTGGAGGGCGATTCTCAGAGAGATTGGAGGGCGATTCTCAAAGAGGGATTGGAGGGCGATTCTCAGAGAGATTGGAGGGCGATTCTCAAAGAGGGATTGGAGGGCGATTCTCAGAGAGATTGGAGGGCGATTCTCAAAGAGGGATTGGAGGGCGATTCTCAGAGAGATTGGAGGGCGATTCTCAAAGAGGGATTGGAGGGCGATTCTCAGAGAGATTGGAGGGCGATTCTCAAAGAGGGATTGGAGGGCGATTCTCAGAGAGATTGGAGGGCGATTCTCAAAGAGGGATTGGAGGGCGATTCTCAAAGAGGGATTGGAGGGCGATTCTCAAAGTGGGATTGGACGGCTATTAAAGTGCATACACATGTATATATGCAATACAATATCTAAGAGTAACTAAGCTAATTATAACAGTTTTTTATTAAAAGCTCAAAAATGCTTAGATTAAGCACCTGTTAGTAAGAAGCAGCTCAACAAACTGGAGTAGCAGTACAGAACCGGGTTAAAAATAATATTCAGCTGTATAATCTCCGACTGAAGTAAATTAATTTACACCCAAGCTACTCAATAGAAAAATGACAGTGCGCAATTTATGGTAAATACCTTCGCAATCGAATTAGTGCGCCTAAGCCTGAGAAACTGAAAATGAATAACCAAAAAATGAGAGAATAATGAGACAAACGATTGGGAAATATCGGTATAGGTTCGTCATGCTAGTAGAAGCAAAAACAATAAAACGAATTTTCATTAACTACAAAAACATGCTAAGAACAGAATTACAGCATGCACAGAGACACAACGTACCAAAGTGAAGTCTCTCCACTACCACTCCAGCTATATTTTCTTTAATAAAGTACGCAAAAATGGAATTTATAAAATTTATTAATATGGATTTTAAAATCATATTGCGATAAAATTCTAATATTTCTACTCAAAAAGTTTCGGTAAGTAGTCTAATTCGAGCATGCAGTTTAATTTCTAATTTTATAATTAAAATAGAATATAAAATAAGGGGAAGGGCTTGTTTTTGCTCACCTGTCGCTGGATCGCCGAGAAACGCTGGCGACGCCGCCTGCGGCGCTAGGACCGACTTCGCCGCTTAGCCCGCCAGCAGAGGCCTCATTAAACACTGAATGCTGCCTGCCGCGCTTCCTTAACTTGCTAATTAACGACTTTTTCGTACGCTTTAACAATATATCCTCAAAGTTGTCGATCTCCATCTTTTTAGTGCCAGCTAGTTGAATGGCTCTGGAGTCCAGAGTATTGTCTGCTAGCAACTGCTCCAGTTCCACTTTGCGCTGATCAATCTGGCTCACCACTGTCTGCCGGTCCGTAGCCGCCGTGGAGTCGCCAGGGCGGCCGGAGTCGCCGCCAGTCTGGCTGTCGTCACCAGTCATAATCTTTTTCAACGTATAGAACAGATGCTTAAGCCGTTTGCCAATATTAATGTCGAGATGAATGTCCAAGCCGTGCATTTGCCAGTGGAAATCTAGCATAGTCCTGACTAGGGTAGCGGCTAATTCCGTGTCGGAATTCTTACTGCTAGAACAGATTTTGAACGAGCCTTCGGGCACGGCGCAGGCGTTGAACACGATCCGATCGAAATTTGACACCGTTGAGACTTCCGGCTTCCAGTCCTCCGAGGATTGGTTAAAATCGTCTTCAAAACGGAGACAGAAATTAGCGAAGGAGCCTTCGGAAGCGAACGAGGCGTTTTTATAGACTGCGGAGATGCGGCTGGATTCCAGCGTTAGCACCAGGGCTGTGGGACTGTCCACTTTGTCCACGCATGCGATTGACCCGGTGTGCAGGGCGATGCCGAAGTCTTCCACCTGGAGACACGGGGTCGTGATTTTATGGATTATTTGTCAATCAAGAATGGGAGTCCCGGGAGGAAAACCCAAATAAAAATATTGGGTTCCGGGAGGAAAACCCTAATAAAAATATGGGATTCCCAGGAGGGAAACCCCAATAAAATATGGGATTCCCGGGGGAAACCCCAGACGCAGTCACGCAGATACGGAATTCCCGGGCAGGGAAACCCCAATACAGATATGGGATTCCCGGGAGGAAAACCCCAATAAAGATATGGAATTCCCGGGAGGAAAACCCTAATATGGATATGGGATTCCCGGGAGGAAAACCCCAATAAAAATATGGGTTCCGGGAGGAAAACCCCAATAAAGATATGGGATTCCCGGGAGGAAAACCCCAATAAAAATATGGGTTCTGGTAGGAAAACCCCAATAAAAATATGGGATTCCCGGGAGGGAAACCCCAGACGCATTCACGCAGATATGGAATTCCCGGACAGGGAAACCCCAATACAGATATGGGATTCCCGGGAGGAAAACCCCAATAAAGATATGGAATTCCCGGGAGGAAAACCCTAATATGGATATGGGATTCCCGGGAGGAAAACCCAATAAAAATATTGGGTTCCGGGAGGAAAACCCCAATAAAGATATGGGATTCCCGGGAGGAAAACCCCAATAAAAATATGGGTTCCGGGAGGAAAACCCCAATAAAGATATGGGATTCCCGGGAGGAAAACCCCAATAAAAATATGGGTTCTGGTAGGAAAACCCCAATAAAAATATGGGATTCCCGGGAGGGAAACCCCAGACGCATTCACGCAGATATGGAATTCCCGGACAGGGAAACCCCAATACAGATATGGGATTCCCGGAGGAAAACCCCAATAAAGATATGGAATTCCCGGGAGGAAAACCCTAATATGGATATGGGATTCCCGGGAGGAAAACCCCAATAAAAATATTGGGTTCCGGGAGGAAAACCCCAATAAAGATATGGGATTCCCGGGAGGAAAACCCCAGACGCAGTCACGCAGATATGAAATTCCCGGGCAGGGAAACCCCAATATAGATATGGGATTCCCGGGAGGGAAACCCCGGGCGCAGATATGGAATTCCCGGGCAGGGAAACCCCAATACGGATATGGGATTCCCGGGAGGGAAACCCCGGGCGCAGACATGGGAGTTCCTAGAGGGAAATCCCAATGAAAATATGATATTCCCGGGAGGGAAACCCCCGATGAAGATACATGTATAAGATTCCCGGGAAACCTCAGATCCAACCATGGGACTCCCCGGATACACTGATACTGAGCCCTACACTCAGCATTAATCCAAGATGAACGACAACCAATTACCGTCAATTGCAAAAACACTGTAGACGACTCGTCCGTTTGCACCGGCACCGGGGCGTCCTTGGCTTGGCGGATTCGGATTGGAGGACTAACATTGGCTAGAACTGGGCAGTGCTAGTGGGCCTCAGATGATGCTGATGCTGGTAGCCTCTGGCCGCAGTCTTGGCCGCTTCTCGATCCAACGCGTTGAAATAGTTTTCGCATTTCTCCCAGGTTTTTGCGTAGTTGTAATTTAGCAATACTAAGGCTTTGTTCACCGCCTCGGCTTCGATGTAGATCTGTGACGGGGGAGTGCGTTCACAGGATTGGCTGATTAGCATGCAATCACGGATTTGCTCTTGGTATTCACGGGATTTGCAAATCGGTATTCACGGGATTTGCTAATCGGTACTCACGGGATTTGCTAATCGGTATTCACAGAATTTGCTAATCGGTATTCACGGGATTTGCAAATCAGTATTCACGGGAGTTACTAATTGGCATTCATGGGATTTGCTAATTGGCATTCACGGGATTTGCTACTTGGCATTCACGGATTTGCTATTGATATTTATGGGATCTGTTAATCAGCATTCACGGGATTTGCAAATCAGTATTCACGGGAGTTACTAATTGGCATTCATGGGATTTGCTAATTGGCATTCACGGGATTTGCTACTTGGCATTCACGGATTTGCTATTGATATTTATGGGATCTGTTAATCAGCATTCACGGGATTTGCAAATCAGTATTCACGGGAGTTACTAATTGGCATTCATGGGATTTGCTAATTGGCATTCACGGGATTTGCTACTTGGCATTCACGGATTTGCTATTGATATTTATGGGATCTGTTAATCAGCATTCACGGGATTTGCAAATCAGTATTCACGGGAGTTACTAATTGGCATTCATGGGATTTGCTAATTGGCATTCACAGGAGTTGCTTATCGGTATTCAGGGAATTTGCTAGTCGGCATTCACGGGATTTGCTTATCGGTATTCACGGGATTTGCTAATTGGCATTCACGGGATTTGCTAATTGGCATTCATGGGATTTGCTAATTGGCATTCATGGGATTTGCTAATTGGCATTCACGGGATTTGCTAATAGGCATTCACGGGATTTGCTAATTGGCATTCATGGGATTTGCTAATTGGCATTCATGGGATTTGCTAATTGGCATTCACGGGATTTGCTAATAGGCATTCACGGGATCGGAGAGTCGGCATTCACGAGATAAAAAATCCATTCACATAATAGATTGAATATCAGAATTTAGACTCACGTGAGGCCGATGTACAGAGAACAGGAACGCCTTCTGATTCTGTCCGCTAGTCCTCTCCGTAACCATGTTATTCCTGGCCCGAATCTGAGTGTAGAAGAAGGCCAACGTGCTCAACGGACTGTTGAGTTCCAGCCGCAGTGGGAGATTGGCTTTGAAGAATAACTCGTTGCTGGCCTGTTGCACGAACTCTTGCTCAGATTGCACTCGGTTGGACACCTAAATTAGTTATTGAGCATACATGTAGAAGGCGTCAGGTGTCAGGGGTTAGTCAAGATACATGTAGTGTGTCAGATTCGTCAGGATGGGGTGTCAGATCTGTCAGGATTGGGTGTCAGATCTGTCAGGATGGGGTGTCAGATCTGTCAGGATGGGGTGTCAGGCTGTCAAGATAGGATGTCAAGCCGTCAAGATAGGGTGTCAGATACATTAAGATGGGGTGTCAGGCCGTCAAGATAGGGTGTCAGGCCGTCAAGATTGGGTGTCAGATCCATCAAGATGGGGTGTCAGGCCGTCAAGATAGGGTGTCAGGCCGTCAAGATTGGGTGTCAGATACATTAAGATAGGGTGTCAGGCCGTCAAGATAGGATGTCAAGCCGTCAAGATAGGGTGTCAGATACATTAAGATGGGGTGTCAGGCCGTCAAGATAGGGTGTCAGGCCGTCAAGATTGGGTGTCAGATCCATTAAGATGGGGTGTCAGGCCGTCAAGATAGGGTGTCAGGCCGTCAAGATTGGGTGTCAGATCCATCAAGATAGGGTGTCAGGCCGTCAAGATAGGGAGTCAGATGGGCCGTCGGGACGCCCCACAAAACTAACCTGAACAGAGAATTCGCCAGATTTATATTTAATCTCGGACGAAGACGGACTCGTGGCGGACACTCGGATGCCGCGAAAGACTGCGTTAAAATTGAACAGAACGCTGCTGAGAAACCCGGGACTGTTGTTGGCCCCAAATGAAGTTTGAGTAGCTAGTAGAAGAGGCTGATGTTGCTGCTGTTGCTGCTGGGCACGCGTTGAAGACTGTTGCTGCTGCTGCTGCTGCTGCTGTTGCTCGTCCTGCTCCAGATTGTTAGCGGCTGCAGCATCGCCAGCCATCTTTTGAATAATTTCGTTAATCTCTTTCATGAACACGCGGACAACAATGATTAGATAGTAGAGATCGCTGGTAGACACCGTGTGACGAAATTTTTCAACTCGAGCCTGCAGCAAAGGTTTTTTGTATAATATTAACATAATCAATATATTCCTACTATGTAGGTTTGCGTTATCTCAATTCTCACCGCTAAAATAATCAACTCTAATCTCACCAGACATCTCTAGGTGAGATACAAATCTCACCCCGAGATACAAAGACACAAAAGATACAAAAAACACATATCTCGCCCCTCGCCCCTATAAATCTACTCTAGTCTCACCTGAAATCTCTATAACACTAATCTCACCCCTATAAATCTACTCTAGATTCACCTAAAATCTCTATAACAAATCTCACCCCAATAAATCTACTCTAGTCTCACCTGAAATCTCTATAACACAAATCTCACCCCTATAAATTGCTCTAGTCTCACCTGAAATCTCTATAACACAAATCTCACCCCAATCAATCTACTCTAGATTCACCTGAAATCTCTATGACACAAATCTCACCCCAATAAATCTACTCTAGTCTCACCTGAAATCTCTATAACACAAATCTCATCCCAATAAATCTACTTTAGTCTCACCTGAAATCTCTATAACACAAATCTCTCACCTGAACATCCAAGAAGCCGCCAGACACATATTTCAATCCCTGAGTGAGATCGTCCTTGCCAATATCGTCTTCCAATTCGTAGGGCCGGTGCTCAGTCACCAGGTAGCAAGACGGGAAGGCCACCCGAACCGAGTTCGGTATGTCCGGATCTCGATTCAGCAGTCCGCCGCTACTAGACGAATTGATGGAGAATTGCAGACTCTGAGCCGGAACTAGCATCTGGAATCTGGTGCACGGTCCCACCTGACCAATTAGACTAATTGGATCGATTTCGTATCTAGCGCATAAACTGGAGTTCAGAGCGGCTTCGATCATCAGGCCGGCTAGTTGAGCTTTGACCTTCACGCGTAACGGCGGCTCTTTCAGCTCCGCTCTGTCAGCCGATGCAGCGGCGGCAGCTGCCGGGTTTGCCGCGGCAGAGGAGGCGGCGGTGCCGCCGGCGGCTGCGGCTGCTGCTGCGAAGGCCGCGGCACCGCTTGAACCGGTGGCGGCGCCAGCGGCGCCCGAAGCCGAGGAGCCCGGCTGTTTTGGCGCCGCCGAGTCGACTCTGTCGCCGCCAGGAGGCGAGCTCAATCTGCTCGGGAGAGTTGCGTGGGATAAAAAATGAATTCTGTTTTTCAAGTAGGAACTAAATGGGGTAGTGCAAAAATAGATACTGGTCTATATTAATAATTACTAGAAAGACTTGAAAGAATATACACAGAAAGTGAACACATTAAGAAGTGTTACCAAAAAACTTAGATACCCAGGAACTTAGATACCCAAACAAGCAGATACCTAGGAAATTAGATACCTTGGGAAGGAGATACCCAGGGAAGGAGGTACCCATGGGAAATCAGATACCCAGGAAAGCAGATACCCAGCAGGAAATCAGATACCTAGCAGAAAAGCAGATGCACAGGGGAAGCAGATACCCAGAAAATCAGATGCCAACGGAAGCAGATACCCAAGAAATCAGATACCCAGACAAGCAGATACCCAGCAGGAAATCAGATACCTAGACAAGCAGATACCCAGCAGGAAATCAGATACCCAGCCAAGCAGATACCCAGGAAATCAGATATCCAGGAAATCAGATACCCAGGAAATCAGATACCCAGACAAGCAGATACCCAGCAGGAAATCAGATACCCAGACAAGCAGATACCCAGTAAATCAGATACCTAGAAAAGCAGATACCCAGGAAATCAGATACCCAAAAGCAGATACCCAGGAAATCAGATACCCAGACAAGCAGATACCCAGCAGGAAATCAGATACCCAGACAAGCAGATACCCAAGAAATCAGATACCCAGACAAGCAGATACCCAGACAAGCAGATACCCAGTAAATCAGATACCTAGAAAAGCAGATACCCAGGAAATCAGATACCCAAAAGCAGATACCCAGGAAATCAGATACCCAGACAAGCGGATACCCAGCAGGAAATCAGATACCCAGACAAGCAGATACCCAGGAAATCAGATACCCAGACAAGCAGATACCCAAGAAATCAGATACCCAGACAAGCAGATACCCAGACAAGCAGATACCCAGTAAATCAGATACCTAGAAAAGCAGATACCCAGGAAATCAGATACCCAAAAGCAGATACCCAGGAAATCAGATACCCAGACAAGCAGATACCCAGCAGGAAATCAGATACCCAGACAAGCAGATACCCAGGAAATCAGATACCCAGACAAGCAGATACCCAAGAAATCAGATACCCAGACAAGCAGATACCCAGACAAGCAGATACCCAGTAAATCAGATACCTAGAAAAGTAGATACCCAGGAAATCAGATACCCAGACAAGCAGATACCCAGCAGGAAATCAGATACCCAGACAAGCAGATACCCAGGAAATCAGATACCCAGGTTACCCATATCCATACCGAGCACTATTAGACATGTCAGCAGGCGACATAGGCGCGGAAGCTTTAGCCTTAGCCAACTGCGGCGGCATCATAAACTCCTGCAACTCTGACGTCATAATCTTGCTGCTCCGTTGGACAACATCGTGCAGCATCACGGGATGATGCGGTATTCGAATCTCTATGCGACCCAAACCGATGTACAAAGACGATTTCTCGTTGATACCGCGAACGCTTAGATTTCGATTATAAGGCAACGAAGCGTGCGACTTGTGCACAGTCAGTTGGCACACAACCTGCTCCGAGGCTTTGAAGGCTTCAACAAACCGGCCTTTAGTCTCGCCGATATGTAGACTAGTACAAGTTTGAAAGGCCATCTCGCGGTGCTTCTGTTTGGCAGTTTTGCGAAAGCTGAACATCCCGTGAGCCGAGTTGACCTCCAGATCCAGGGTCAACTCTCTGATGTTGGCTTTGATCAACACCCGCTGGATTTTGAATGACAACAGAATCAACAGCGGAGTCCGTACTGGACTGTAGTAGCAGACTCGATGCGACGGAGTCCGCCTGTGCTGCTGACTGTTGCTCGATGCCTGATGCTGATAAGGATGCTGATGCTTGAAGCTGCCCTGCGATCGAACCAGCTGAGGCCCAACAACGTCCGAGGATTCGTCTTCGAGCCCGTCGAGATCGACACCTTCAGACTGTTGACCAACCGCGGCGGCGGCGGTGGCGGCAGCAGCTGAAGCCTCCGGATCTTCTTGAATCGGGCGCAGCTGTTTCTGCTTAGCAACTGTGTCACCGCCGATCACGACTCGACCTTTCCTATACCAGTTGATGAAGTCGTCTAGCAGGTTCCAGCACAGGGCGCGAGCTTCGGGCGCGAATTCCCGATTGGATGAGTCGCTCGGCGACGGCAGGCCGACATCGCTGATGCCGCCGCCGCTGGAGCCTTTGGCGCTGCGATTCGATGGCAGAGTGCTTCGATTAGTTGACGAGGAGCCCTGCAAAATGCGTTGTTGGATTTGTTTCTTTTTGAAAATCAAATCCCCCAAAATCCCTTAAACTGCATCCCATGTCAACAGTTTTGTTGCCAGGGTTGATTCTATTGCTTCGGTGCATTAGGATCTGGGATGGGGTTGGGATCTGGGATGGGATTGGGATCTGGGATGGGGTTGGGGTCTGGGATGGGATTGGGATCTAAGATGGGGTTGGGATCTGGGATGGGGTTGGGGTCTGGGATGGGGTTGGGATCTAAGATGGGGTTGGGATCTGGGATGGGGTTGGGATCTGGGATGGGATTGGGATCTGGGATGGGGTTGGGGTCTGGGATGGGATTGGGATCTGGGATGGGGTTGGGATCTGGGATGGGGTTGGGATCTGGGATGGGGTTGGGATCTGGGATGGGGTTGGGATCTGGGATGGGGTTGGGATCTGGGATGGGGTTGGGATCTGGGATGGGGTTGGGATCTGGGATGGGGTTGGGATCTGGGATGGGGTTGGGATCTGGGATGGGGTTGGGATCTGGGATGGGGTTGGGATCTGGGATGGGGTTGGGATCTGGGATGGGGTTGGGATCTGGGATGGGGTTGGGATCTGGGATGGGGTTGGGATCTGGGATGGGGTTATGATCTGAGATAGGGTTGGGATCTAAAATGGGGTTGGGATCTGGGATGGGATGGGGATCTAAGATGGGATGGGGATGTAAGATGGGATGGGGATCTAAGATGCGATGGGGATGCAAGATGGGATGGGGATCTAGGATGAGGTTGGGATCAAAAATGGGGTTGAGATAAAAGATGAGGTTGGTAGCTGGGATCTGGGATCCGCATAAGAATTTATTGTTGGGATCTGTAATATTAATTGCGATCTAGGAAGTCAAAGTATTTTTTTGGACTGCCCCTCAGTTTACACCACAAACCTTCGAGTCCTGCTTCTTGTGCTTCTGATAGCTGGCCTTCTTAGACAAGATTGAGCTGTAGCCTAGGCCGCCAGCGCCGCCGCCGCCGCCGCCACTTCCGCTGCCGCTTCCGGCGGCAACCCCGCCGTGCCTGCCCACTCCGCTATGCCTGGTCTCAATCTCTTCCCGTTGATCGTGTATATGATAGATCATAGTGACGAACTGGTGCACCAGACGCAACAGAGGAGTGCGAACGTACTGCTCTAGCGCGTCCACTGTGACAGTGCAGTACATTCGAGTTGTAGTGCCGCGAATATTGAAATCGCCCGGATTTAAATTCGACGTATCGACTGACGTTAAATCGACAACGTCGCTGAGGGCTAGCCGAACAACGAAGGTGTTGCAACGGAATGCGGTCTCGCCTGAGGCGGCCGCAGCGCCGCGCTTTACTCGTATAGTTGGCGGCGGCATCGGCGCCAGGCCAGGGGCGCCAGTCGAGGCTGGTGCAGTTGGCGTCTTGCCAGAACCGGAAGCCGCTAACAGGGGGTTCCTAGCGAACGATTCGACAATATCGATGCGGAATGTGTCCAATACGAAGGTGGTGGATAGGCTGCCGCCGAATTTTTTCATTAGAGTTGTGCGGCGAACGCCCTAGATAAGAGATACGAAAAAACTTAATTTGCCGATATGTATCGAAAACATTTCTATTGAAGTTTGCTTTGATCGGTTTGGTCTAAATTAAAATTTATCAGAAAAAGTTCAGTTCTACTACTATAGGAAAATAGTAGTATAATAGAGATCAAAATTATTAAAATAAATTTAGAAAAATCTTTTTTCATTATATCCGATATGCATCAAAATTTTCTTAAAAGATATTTTTTTCAAGCGAATATGAAATTATACACTGCTGTTAAAATAGACCCATCGAGTTTTTTATACTCGTTTTTATGTTTGTAGAAAAATCTGCGACATATAAGAGTACATTGCCGATATGTTTTGAAAGATATATAACTCTCGCACCTTGACGTGCAGGCTAGCCACGTCAAGCAGCGGTCGGAACAGCACCGGTCCGCGCTCCTGCTGATCGCCATCGGCCGCGCCAAACTGCTGCTGCTGCTCCAAAGCGGCCTCTTGTGCGGCTACGAGGCGCTGACGCTCGCGCTCGCGTTCGCCTCGAGCCCGGCGAGTCGCCTCGGCCATCTCGTGGTACATGTCAGAGCCGGCCTGCTGGCCAGCCGTCTCTTCATCGACAATGTCAACCATCTTGAAAAAATGGGATAAGAGAACAATATATTGAGTTTTAATTTGCAGTGACAATCGAAAATAACTTTATTTGCCGATATGTATCGAAAATTTTAACATTCACCGATACATACAGGAAAGTTTTCAATATAATTGCCTATGTTTTTCGAAATTTCTACGCTTGTAAACTTTTGCAGTTATAAATAGAAATTTTTTAATGATTTGCTGATTAGATATACATCGAAAGTTCTAATTATTCACCGATATGTATCGAAACATTTAAATATTCGACGATATCTAACAAAAATGAAATAGTTACCCATGTATCGAAAATCTTAAATATTCGCCTCTTTCGATCGGAGGTTTTAAACAATTTGCCGATATGTATCGAAAGTTTTAAACAACTTGCAGATATGTATCGAAAGTTTTAAACAACTTGCAGATATGTATCGAAAGTTTTAAACAACTTGCCGATATGTATCAAAGTTTTTAATATTCGCCGATATGTATCGAAATTTTTAAATATTCACCAGTATGTTTCGAAAGTCAAGTATTTGCCGATATGTATCGAAATTTTTAAATATTCACCAGTATGTATCGAAAGTCAAGTATTTGCCGATATGTATCGAAATTTTTAAATATTCACCAGTATGTTTCGAAAGTCAAGTATTTGCCGATATGTATCGAAATTTTTAAATATTCACCAGTATGTATCGAAAGTCAAGTATTTGCCGATATGTATCGAAATTTTTAAATATTCACCAGTATGTATCGAAAGTCAAGTATTTGCCGATATGTATCGAAATTTTTAAATATTCACCAGTATGTATCGAAAGTCAAGTATTTGCCGATATGTATCGAAATTTTTAAATATTCACCAGTATGTATCGAAAGTCAAGTATTTGCCGATATGTATCGAAATTTTTAAATATTCACCAGTATGTATCGAAAGTCAAGTATTTGCCGATATGTATCGAAATTTTTAAATATTCACCAGTATGTATCGAAAGTCAAGTATTTGCCGATATGTATGGAAAATGACAAAATGTAATCATTATTATACTTACCTGAGGTGATTGCATCGGCGATTGAGGCGGCGGCGGCGGCGGCATCCTGGACTCCAGATCGGTAGTTGGCAAAGCCACATTGACAGTCAAGCTATTCTGCTGGCTAACCAATTGGCTCATTAATCGCATAGCCAGTGCTTTGCGCTCGCTAAACGGCGCGGCAGTTCTCAATCGTTGAACAGTCCTCTGTCCGCCAAATCTGGCAATATCGTCTTGTGTAAGATCGCCCAGTCGAATCAATCGTTTATATTGAATATCGAATATATGCCGGCTCCACTGATGCGTCAGAGCGAACAGGCCGTTCTGCAATTCTAGCGTGGTTGGAACGCCGGCACGTTCGGAAAGTGCAGCCAGTACTTCGTCGCGCTCCTGCTGGGTTAGGTTGCCTAAATAGTGGCGCAGCACAGAGAACAAGAAGCAGGATGGAGAGATCACCAGGGCGTGCGCCATGGGAGTCCGGTTGCTATCGTAGTGCCGACCGAAGAACATTGCGCCCGGATCGAATGGATTTTTACTCTGACTGGCCACGCAGTTGGTCATGAGGCAGGCTAGTACAGCCAGGTTCCTGTGATCGGCGGCTCTGCGCATCGCGGTGAGTGAGGAGATCAGAGCATCAGCCGGGTTCATCCAAGCACCAATGGTTGGAGTCATTGTGCTCAAAAGATTCCACTGCTTTCTATCAAGGTCGATCCGACGTTTATTAGGCAATTGAGGCGGGGCAGCGAATCGAAGCCAAACTGTGCGGATGGCTACTCGAGAGTTGAACTCCGAGGATGTCGGGTCGCCGGGCTCGTCCAAGTCGTTTGCGTCGACGTCCACGTCTGCTGCTGCCGCTGCTGCTGCAGCCGCGGCGGCTGCGGTTGCTGCGGGATCAACATTGGAAGATTTCCGTCGGTTCTGCTGCTGCTGCTGATGCGAGGAGAGACCAGCCGTGGAAGCTTCAACGTCAATGTCTGGATGGTCGCCGACACCAGAAGCGGCGGCCGCTGCAGCGACTGCTGCTGCTGCTACGGCAGCTGCCGAAGCTGACGTGGCGGTGCCTGCAGTGGGAGTGAAAAAGTCAGATAGATAAATGAAGAAATAGTGACCTACCAACTCCAACACTGACCCATGGTGACCTACCAACTCCAACACTGACCCATGGTGACCTACCAACTCCAACACTGACCCATGATGACCTACCAACTCCAACACTGACCCATGGTGACCTACCAACTCCAACACTGACCCATGGTGACCTACCAACTAACACACTGATCCATGGTGACCTACCAACTAACACACTGATCCATGGTGACCTACCAACTCACACACTGACCCATGATGACTTACCAACTCCAACACTGACCCATGGTGACCTACCAACTCCAACCCTGACCCATAGTGACCTACCAACTCAAACTCTGACCCAGACTTGACCCATGGTGACCTACCAACTCAAACCCTGACCCAGACTTGACCCATGGTGACCTACCAACTCAAGCTCTGACCCAGACTTGACCCATGGTGACCTACCAACTCAAACCTTGACCTAGACTTGACGCACGTTGAGCTAATACAGTAGCTGAAATAGTGACCTCAAACTCAAACCCTGACCAAACTGCTCACCTCCGCCCAGAGTGGAGCTATCATCGTGCCCATTCGGTCCAGTCGCCAAGTTATCGCCGCCCAGAGTCGCCGATTTCGACCTGTCGCCTCCGCCGCCGGCGCCTCCGCCACCGTCGCGAAAGGTGACCGATGAACGGCGGACAAACGAAGATCTTCTAAGCCGCATTCGAACATTATCCAACCAGCGCTTCGAGCGTCAAGCTGCTCCGTCATGCTCTGATGATGCTGCTGTTGTTGTTGCTGGGGATCGCTAGCGAAGTTGAAAAACACTCTGGACTTCGAGATGGCCGTCAGTTGCACCTGTTATAACATGGTTGCCAGATTTATCCAATGCTTATTTATTAGACGATTTTGCTGGTGCTGGTGACTAGCCATTAGAGATAGAGGATAGGGGATGGAGCGGATTATAGCGGAGTTAAAGGGGCGGATTTCAGCGGATTTTGAGGGGCGGATTTCAGCGGATTTTGAGGGGCGGATTTTAGCAGAGTTTAAGGGGCGGATTTGAGCGGATTTTGAGGGGCGGATTTGAGCGGATTTTGAGGGGCGGATTTTTTTACGGAGGGGGTTTTAGCCTAGTGGTTAGAGCGTCGGACTCACGAATGAAAGGTCGGGGGTTCGAATCTCGATCCTCTGGAACAATTTGTGTCCTTGTGCAAGAACCTTAACTCTGCATTGCTTCAGTTCACCCAGCTGTAAAATGAGTGCCAGCATTAGCTCGGGCAATTGAGGGTGTGTCGCGACCCCCCCCCCCCCCCAGTCCTTGGACTGAACAGCCGTACGCAGCCTTGCACATCTGCCTATTAGTGCAGGTGTAATCAATTATTATCATTAAGAACCCTCCCTAGACCGCACCTCCTCAGAGAATCGGCTCCTTCTAGTCAGCCGTCTCAACTGGCCGTGAATTCTTCTGACACTGGCCAGACAGACCAGCTCGGTGACATTCTCCTCGAATTCGTTTGAAGCAGCGCCGCTGCTGCCGCCGCCGCCGCCGCCACCGCTGACAGCAGTTGGTTGCCTAGGCAACGAGCGCAAGCGTCGCATAGAATTATTAACAACCGCTTGCACAGACAGGGCATCAACACCCAAGGCTAGCAGTGATACGCAGGTCAGATCTTCGAGTCCTGCAGTGGAGTCTCTCAAATCGAAGCGCTCTTCAACAGTAGAGATCTGCAAGAAGCAGACGCAGAGCCTTGGCAGCTGGGCTGACAGTTGCAGAGTCTGCCGCTTGGCTTTGGACTCTTCGGCAGCAGCAGCCGCCGCCGTAGCGGCCAACTTGTCGCTGTGTTTCGCCTTTTTCTGCTTATTCTCAGTTGACACAGTCGAAGCGCAGGCAAAATGATAATTATCCAGTATGCTAGAGGGCGACATTGTCTCTACTAGAGGCGTTAGAATATCGGCGTAACGCTTGGCGCACTCCAGCGCTATAGGTGTCACTAGAAGGTCAACGCGACGCCGAAGGCGAACAACCGCAACAGTTTTGGAAGCTTCCGCGGCGGAAGCGGCCGCACTAGCTGCCGAATAAGAATCGTGCGACGGTCGACGCTCGTGAAAACTACTATTATGCTGGTGAAAGCTGGAGCTAGTTGAACTGGCGCCAAGATCGTGACTACTACTACTAGTAGTTTCGTCTACTAACAATCGGGTAGAGAATCCCTCCTCGGCGATGATGAACTCCGGGGCGCTGTCTCTGCTAGTCCAATTTCTGCAGGAGAATTTCGACAGATGCCTCAGGTAGGCTCGGATTAGCAGCGGATTATCGCAGATTAAACTGCCAGTCATCAGGGAGTGCAAGTCCAGCCAGTTATGCGAGTCCCTGCCGCCGCCGCCGCCTCCACCAAATCCGTTATCGAAGCCGCCGCCGCCAGCGCCGCCTTCGTCGTAATCGGCGTCCTCGTCGCTGGAGTGGCCGCACAGACTGTCGGTTCGAACCGACCGACCGCTGGAGCTCCGACCGCCGCCCCCGCGCTTGTCGCCTCCGCCTCCGCCGCCATCCTCGGTGCTGGCATCGCTAGCATAGCTATCGTCATCATCGTCTTTGACTGGCACCGCTACGCCCGATGTCGATGTGAGAATCGCCGAATGCCCGGCCCCGATCAGTGTCGTCGGCATCAACGTCGTGTCGTCTTCGCCGTCTACGTCGGCTGACATCGAGTGTTGCTGCTGCTGGCCAAAATTATCGACAGCTGCGCCGAGATTTTCCAGCCGATTGACGGACAAGTTGGATGCCGCCGTGTAGAAGCTGGACACGCTGCCGCGGCCGCTGGCGTCTTCGCCGCCGCCGCTGGCGATGCCGCGGTCGGTGGAGCTGCTGCGCCCGCCGCCGCCACCTCCGCTGCCGCTGCTCCCAGCCGGGCCCATCAGTGCCGACTTATAGGACGCCGTCGTGACCGTCGACACCCGGCTAAACAGGCTGGTCGGCCGGGGCATTCCGGCTGCGAATTCGCGATCCGGACTGTCGTCGAAGGCCGGCGTGTAATCGGCCATGTAGCGCCTGCGGAGTGGCGTAGGATGGGAAAATTGGCGTGCTATTTAGCATTTGAGACTCTTGAGAGTGTTCCTTCCCCTTTCGATTCTTCCCCTTCCCGAG